>CM012451.1:20221786-20649286 GCA_003999625.1 Oryzias javanicus
AAAAAGCTGCTCAAAGCCCTTTAATCAATGATCCACCGAGCACTCTTACATCACACAAAAATAACACTGCTGTCATGGTATGGATCCTGTAGACCAATGGAAAGTTTCTGCACGAGGCTAATGAATTCACCAGACATGCAATGTAAAGGCCTGCCTGTGTAACATGTGGTTTTGTGTTAACCAAGGGCTGTTGGATTTAACATGCTATGGTGCGAGGGCTTGCACTGGGTATGAAATTGGCTTTGTGGAATAGTAATTTGAGCACACAACACAAGAAAAGAAAACATACTGGAGGCGCACACGGGGCTGGGTTAAAACCGTTTGTTTCATCTCGCTGTAGTTCAAATATTTCACAATGTCATCTCTGTCCTGTTTCTCCTGCAGCCTCATGACTGCATAAAAGATTAGAAATGTTTTATGTAGACCTGCTCTGAACCAACTACAAGCATATGACTCCTATTATCTTCATTTATCCGAGAGAGTCAGTGGAGCACAACTGGGCCTCTGCAAGGAAGACAAGCTGGTACTGTTGGTGAGATCTGGTGGAGATGGGAATGGTTCAGTTTAGCAGATGGATTCACTGATTGGGACAGACAGAGGTTCTGGTGGTGCCGCGTTTGTGTGCAAGACTGAAATAATTAGATGGTGACTAAAAAACCCAACAATATCTCACAGTTCTCTTTGAATACTGTTCTATTCAGGGTTGACACAGCACTTTTATGCATTTAGATGTGCTGTACATGCCGTCTGCTCATGCTAACATACACTTGTGTGTAGTGACTGGCAAGTGGGGGTCATGGGAGAGGGCAAAATGAGTGTCAGTTCAACCCTGGAGCCACATTTACTTAATGAGGCGACATGGTACGATGGGGAAACCAGAGCTTCATGGATAGAAAATCACTGAGATCTTGCACAAGGACTGTTACTTCCCAGAGCAAACGCAATACTGAAAGTCTTTTAGTTTTTTGTGCATACAATGCCTCAGGTTTGATGATTCAGTCTTCTGACTTCTCCAATTAGGTGGATTAACTGTGTTTTCTTAAACCGTCACAGGCTTGTTTCTACATTTTTCCTCAGAAAGTTTGGTTGGAATGCTTGCTTTATACTCCTATTTACATTCTGAATTTTACAGAAATGTTTCAAGAGGTCAAATGGCGAAAAAGACCACATTCCCTTCAGATTAAAGAGGCATTCTTTGAAAAGCTAATGTTTTTCCAGTATAAAAAAAGAGGTACAGACTTGTGTTAAGGAGCAACTCACTTTGTCAAAACAGTTTGAACATACAAACAGAACTTTTCCATGAAATGAAAACATACCATCCTTCAACTGTAACGTTGATGCATAAAAACTTGGAAACAACCTTGAACAAAAGGGTCAGAAACGAATCCACCACTAAATTGAACAGGAAATACTATAACATGTTAGGGGTCAAATTACAATCGCAATTACAGCCTTCGACAGGTTTCAACAGGTCAGACAGAGAGACTATTGTTATTTAAACTTGCCCATGCCAGAGTGGTATAGGTAGGGTTTACTTTATGCTTTGCTTTTCAACTTATCGTGAGGCTGGATTTGCAAAAATGCAAATTCATCATGAACAAAAACTGACTTCTGTGTCTAATGCAAAGGTGTTTGGTCAGAGATTTACAGCTCTATAACTCATGACTGCCAAACAGTTTTGGACCAAGTGCTACTTCTTCCTATTCTATAGGATAGCAGACTCAAAAATGAGGCCATGTCTTTGACATATAGATGAAACGGACTCAACAGCCAAATGTCTATAAAAGAAGAGAACCAAGGTTTTTAACCCTTGTGCTATCCTAGGCATGTTTACATTGAAAGTGGGGTCATCTGGACTCCACAAGATAGCACAATAAACTTTTTTTCCAAGGATTTTTTTATCTTTACTGGTGTTCATGGCAGACATAAAACCCTGTCCACCTTTGTCATGGGAGGGATCACACATCAATGTAGGATGGGGTCATCTGGACCCCATAAGATAGCACTAGGGTTAAGGGGTTTAGTCAATGTACATTACACATTACCGACATACTGTTGAAGCACAAATACTCCACAAAATTACTCTACAATAGTTTGCAACCTACCTACTTGAACTAGTAGTAAGTATGGATGTAGGGAAAAACTGATTTAGTGACATATTGCGATATTTCATTTGACAATACTTGTATCAATTTAAAATATTGACAAGGTGATTTTTAATTAATTATTTATGAGCGCCCTTCAGCGTCTTACTTTTGTTTTTCACTTAAACCCCCGACCACTAGTTGGCAGCACAGCCCACTGAGCCTCTTTGAGCAGCTCTACACCATCAGCTTGTGCTAAATGTTCAGTCAGCTTTGTGTTTTTTGTTTTTATGAGACATGAACTACTTAGTTTTTACTTGGGATGGATGCTGAACTGAATCTCCATGTTACATTTGTAGTGGTTCAGATAAGAATTCTATGAAAGACATTAATATTCAGATAGATTTTTCTTTTCTAAGTCATAGTCTTATATAAAAAAAATGTAAAAAGTTGTTCTGATACAGTCTTGGGATATATCGTGACACATATCGTAAGACGTGTATCAGGATAAGTATCGTATTGCCAAACTCTTGCCAATACACACCCTTAGTAGTAATTGGTTCTAAAAGCTGTTGATTCACAAAAACTTCACCAAATACTAAACCTACATAAGAACCATTAAACACAATGATATTGTCAGGAATTGTTGCTTGTCTCCAGTTAGATTCTTCCAAATCTAATGCTTTCTTTTGTACACCTGGTTTAAAAAAAAACCCCAATATTTCTTGGAGGGTAAAACTTTGAGATGATAGAGGGTATACGTTTCACATTATAAATGTATCTGAATTTGAAATCAGCGGAGGGCTGAAATCTAAGGAAACTTATGTTTCCTGGGCTGCAGACAGGAGCTCCTGGCTCACTTTCATTGGGGGATGGTGGGGCAAAAGAAAGGGCAGCTAAGATAATATGGCTTTTTGCCCAGGCAGTGATTTGTACAGGCAGATGAATGGGAGTCTATTTAGCCCCCCTGACGTTTTGTGATGGGGTGTTTGGTGTCCATCACCAATTGGCTCTGGTTTCTGCATACTTGTCCGGAGTGAGTCTGGTGTCAAGACTTTGATCGGTGGCTGCAGTTAAAAGAAAGAAAAAAAAGGAATCTAAACGAAGAAGAGTAAGCAAATTAGATACTGAACGGGTGGCAAATATGGCTTAGTGTTTAATAACATTTTCTTCATGCTCTCCCTTCAAACCAATTGATAAGACACTATAGATCCTGATTTATATCCTTCATAGAACAATGAAAAAGTTAGCCAATCTTAATAATTGGATTTTATATGTTTGTCAAGCCAGTTCTAAAAATAAGAAAATGTTTTCCGCTAAATGTGCAGCTCAAATTGTTCATTCAAGAGCCATCCCACTCTAGTATAATGTGTGTCAGGTTGTAAAAGTGTCTAAGACATACCATTGAGTCCTTTGGCTATCACCCTAGCACCCATTGGCAGGAGGACACTGGCCAAAACAGCACACCATCACATCATTACATCTTCACAAGTACACAAACAATGAAGTGTTCACTCCCAAAGAGTTTTATATTGTTAGTAGTTAAAGGTCTGGTCTCCTTTTGAAGATGCCATTGTATTTTGCCCCAACTACAGGGACCATTAACCTCTGCGTAGAGACAGCCAGCTCACAAAAATGTAGAAACAATTTATTCAACTTTGAAAACCAGTAGTCACAACGGAGCTGGTGCTTCAACCTGCCAGTATAATCAGTACTGGTTTGTGTCACTGCGTTTTTCGGCCTAACAGCAAGATAAGTGGTACATGTAAGCTCACTTCCCTTTGCAATGTGAGGGTTCTGCTTCCCTTGTGGTTACACGTTGCTGCTGAACTGGGTGTGGAGTGTGCTGACTTCATTACCAAATACACAAACAGAGAAAGCCCCGAGTTATATCTACAAAGCATTGTGACATTTTGGTAACTTCACATGCATTGCACGAGAGCTCATCCTTTCAATAAATAGAGCACTGCAAAAACAATGTTAAAAAGTCACATGTCCGTTTACAATAAAAGTAGATAGATTTGCTCAACCTAACATGATGTGACAAGTGTATAGACATTATTTGAAACTAACCAACTAAGATAGCAGAGAGAATGCATTTCTAAAAAGATGTGTATTACTGTTTTACCAATCATTTTTGCACACCATCAGTGGCAGAAAAGTTGCAAAATTTAAAATTATAGACAAATTAGGTCCTAATAATAACTGTTTTGGAAAATTAGCATTATATCCAGTTTTTAAATTCCTACTTTAAATTCCTGTTTAAATATGATGATGTAGTTCCCAATAAAAAAATTTTTAAAAACTATATTTTTTTAGAACATTGACGCTGTGAAGTAGCAGGAGTTAACCAGATATTTGCCCCTGAGTTGCCTCTGCTGGTGCATGAGCCTGCCGTCATACTTTTTTTTACACTCTCCTACTAGATTACAGCCCCTCACAACCTCAACCTAACATTACTGGTGAGACAAAAATGATGAGCAATATCAGAGCTATCAAGTCGTGAGCCGAATGCCAGCTTAGACCACGAAAAAGAAGATGTTAATGGAAGTGTATGTATCAGAATGAAGCTTGGGGCTGGCCAATTGTAGATTTTATGTAACAACTACAAGCATTTTCCATCGACATTTTTTCTTCTGCTCTCGATTCAAAACAATCTGAATGAAGAAATATTCAGAAATACAATTTAAATATTAATTTTCTTATACTTGTCGTCCATCACAAAAAAAGGAAAAAGAAAAAATGCCACACGAACGTGTTGAAAACCAAAAATTTATATTTATTGAAGTGGGTTTTTAATGACCAAGACCAAATCCTAATTCTTCCGCTACCTCCCCAACTGTAGGGGTATTTGAAGGGGTAGGGTTGTCCGAAATAGGTGTGCTATGGAGGAGTAAGTGATGACTTACACTTAAATGTTACAAAACTGATGCTGTTACGTATTTCTGAGCGCTAGCAGCTACACACAAATGTAGCTGACCGGAGACTTTTGATGACGTCATCAAGTGAGAGTAATGTCCGAATTTGAAAACACTGGCTATGTTTGATCTATTCTTTCCCTATTTACTAAATAGTGCACAATATAATACGTTCGGCATTCGCTAGTGCTGTTCGAATCTACTAATTTCAAAATCGAGTGTACTCGAAATATCCTAGATGTCTTTGTGAAAAATTAGCATGCATCGATGCTCACAACATTAGCAAATATAGACCACAATGCATTACGGTCGAACAGTCTTTGCAGAAAATAAAAACATGTTTAAATGTAATTTTTTGAACAAACCATCCATATTTTCAGTTGAGTCCCAAATAGATGTGGTAAAATGTTGTATTGATAAAATTTTCAATTTGTGATATCAATGAATATTTGGCAAAACAAAAGTAAAGTAGTGAGCATCAAGTCTGAATTGATTTTAAAATCCAGGGCACTGTATGGTTTTTATTTAGTAGTAGATCACGCTTTTGGAGAGTTTTAAAAAAGAATTGTTCCTCCATTACAGGCTTTTAGCATCAACCTAGCTTTTTTTATTCTATTTTATGTTGGTTTAATCTCTGTTTTAAAAATGTATTGCTTGGTTTTATGCCTTCTATTCTTTTTATGGTTTACTATTGCACAATGCTTTGTGTTTGTTTGTGTACAGCACTTTGACTCCTCGACTGCTGGTGGAAGGTGCTTTATAAATCAATAAATGAAATGAAATAGTTAGGGATTAAGCTGGGAATTCGGATATAGCCACTATTTTTCTATAACTCTCCGTTTGGAAGGCTGAGGTAGGGGTAGGAATTTGGATTCGGCCAAAATCTCCCAACTAAAAAAGTAGAGATCAGGTTTTCCGGTTCATCTTCACAGATGCGACAAATCCTCAACTGGCTAACTTGGAGTGCATGCAGGACAACAAAGCATTTGCGCCCTTGAAAAAGAAGCATCATGGACTCACGCTTTATTAAAGGGGGAAGCTGATAAAAGTGAATTTGCAGTCGTTTCTACAAAATTCAAGATGTGAGCAAATATTTTTCCAGCTTTTCCTGACCAAACAGAAGGGCCATTTTTCCTCTCTGCCTTAGTTTATCTTAAAAATGCCAGTCAAGTTACTTTTACCCTAAAAGCCTAAACAATCCCACATTCCTTTTGCATTTTTGGTTTGAAATACAAGTGCAGTTTTTGAACCTTTTAGAAAAAAAAAATATTCCAGGAAAATCTGTAATCTCTGAAGCATTTTGAAAATCCTTCATTGCAAATCATTTTTTTTATTTGATACCGCCTTTCTGGGTTTTCATGCATATGCGCGTGTACTTCATAAAACAGCTGCTAAGTAGGCCAAAGTATATATGAGCTGAATAAGTAGCCATAGCAACCAAACACCAACAGAGGTCAACAGTGACAACCGGCCATCTGAAAAGGGCAGACGTCACCAGCCTTGTCAAGACTAATGTCAGCTCATCATTTTCTTATCAGTTAGCACGCTTGTTTACCAAGCTACAGCAGCCAACAGGAAACTTGCAAAGTGCAAACATACTACAGTTTTTCTACTGAGAAAGCCTGAAATGAATACAGGGTCACCCCCTGTGTCTCAGGCCAGGAATTAGTTAAGTGAAATCTTTAGAAGTTTGACAGACATTGGATCAGGTGTTTAAGTTTGAGTAAATTAAGATATGGGGCCTCCTGCCCTATGGAGTAACCTCTGCATGCCACAGCTCTCTATACATCAGGTAACCCACTAATTACACTCACCCCCCCACAATCAGTCACTGTTTCTTCCATTACCCATGAGTTCCTGAGCTGTTCTAACAAAATAACCAGAGCTCTAACCCATCAGGAATACATTAAAGTGTTGTCTGGAATCACTTGGTTTCCTGCGACTGGTCAGCCCAATGAGGTGGACCACTCTTTAGGTTGCACAAGCAAATTTAAAAGGTGGGGTTTTTTTTCCTCGTATTGAATAATTTAGAATATTTTTGGCCCCACATTGAGAGTATAGTAGCCGAGTATGCATGGATGAGAGGACGTCAGAATGTAAACCATGCAGCATTCCATCAGTCCGTTCATTCATTCATTCATGACAGAGATCGGCTCTGCTCAGCGTATGGATCCCTCTGACTGCTCAGTAAAACAGGATTTCAAATCAAGCTGCTGCTTCCTCCACACTGGATTTCAATTTGATTGTGTAGTCAGCAAATGGGTTGCATTTTCTTTGTCCGTGTTGAGTAACCTGGAGGCGCATGTAAAACCTGTATGTAAAACACGCTCCGGGTACAAATGAGGGTTAGTCGTGTCATCTTAAAAGTGGGCTCTCTTTGTGCAAGTAGTGCTTTCAGTTCACACTTCCTCTGCAACCAAGCCCAAGCTTGTCATTTTTGGAGAACGTCACTGTTGAGCGTCTCTCAGATAAAATAATTAAGGACTTCTTTTTCAACATTTTTGATTTGCTAGTTTATTATTAATCTAAGAAGGAAAATTTTAACAAAGAATTTTTTTTCCTCCTGTTTAACAATCTTGACAAAAAAGGAGTTGCAGTTCTTCCAAAAACCACCAGAGGTATTGATGACCTTACCCTCTTGAGGTTTCTTTAAGATGTGCACAATCCATCGTGTGATGCCAGAGATTACCCATCCACTGTGTTACAGTATGACGAAAACCTTTAGGTTTAGGTTCCATATTATGAAACAGAAACATCATCTTTTGATAATGTACCAAAAATATGAAAATAGACCATTTACCCTGCAGCCAAACTATGTTTTCCTGTGCCTTGAAATACAGGGTTGTGTCAAGATGGCATCTGCCAAACCACCTGTGCAACTGCATAAGCAACAAGGGTTTAACTATTTCATAATCTATCAGGATTCAATATCAATTAATAAAATCCACTGGTGGAAAACGGTTTTTAAGGACGGCAATAAAAATTTTATAAATAAAAGAGCCCTATTATATAATTTATTATCTAAAAATTCTCATCAAAATCAAACATAACTGAGTTTAGAAGGGAAAATGAACCAAAACTGAACTAATACTAAAAAAAAATTGAACTGATTTGATTCAGAGTTTGCAGTAATTTCAAATTCAATTAACTAACATTTCTATCTAGATTATTTGAGTTTCCCTGCAAAGAATCGTCTTACCTACATCAAAACAAAACAAGAAAAAAAACAAATAAAATAATCTATTTTCCATTATTGTAATCAAAATGGAAAGAATTAAATCTAAAGACACAAATCAAATTAATGTAAATTGTAGGAGTTATTTATATGTACTCAGCTGATTAGACCTCATATTTTCCAGTCCAATAGATCAGTTTTAACCAAGCATGCTACCTGGAAAATAACCCCCATTTTTGATTTTATTTTACAAGTTTAAGTCAAAAAAAGATCTTATCTTATCTAACTAAAATATTTGTATTTATTAATCGAAGAGTAAGCTAAAATAGGATAAATATTATGGAGAAATGCCACATCAGACCAGATGTGTCATGTTTCAGAATGATGTTCATGTCTTGGTAAGAAGAGCTAAAAACTTAAAGCAATTTTTGATTATTATCTTTTGGTTTCAGTTCAAGTTTTGGGGTCTATATATCCATAAAAACGTGATAACTGATTAAGCAAAAAATGTCAACATTTGAGTTATGAAGTTGTTGCAGCAGAAGTTTTCTGGTGATTTTTGTTAAAAATTGAGTTCTGGGTTTTGTTTTGGGTTTTTTTTAACTTGTTTTTTTTTTTACTAACCATAAAATGTCTAATGTCCTTGGGGAAATTGTTTTCTTGTAAAAAAAAAAAAAAAAAAAAAAAAAAAAACATGTACCTAAAATAAATGTAATTGGACTTTCAGAAATAGGCACTAACCAAAGCTTTCAGTTCTCTTTTTTTAAAGGTATAAGCACTCTCTACACAAAATCTCACAAAAGGAGAAAAAGAGGTTTCATGATTGTTATTTTTATAAAGAAAAATGAAGAGAGCTCTTGTTAATTGAAGTGGAGTGTTAAATATTAATTAAACTGGAATGTATATATGTATTTATTTAAAGATGGCAACTCTTCTTTTCTGGGCTCCAGACAATTCCTCACTATCCCCAATTAAAAATACAATAGTGGGATGTGGCGATGGGAGTATTTCTATTGCATCCCACAATGCTTTTCATCTTTAGAGTCTAGTCTCTTGGGGGGGAGGTTGGGGGAAGACTCCTTTTGGTGTATGTGAGAATCCCTCTTTTCTTTTCAGGGTGATGAGACCCCAGACTTTCAAATCCATCATATCAATGAAGTAGGAATACTTAGAAGAAAGAAAAAAAAAACACACACACAGAGAATGGCAACAAATGAAAGATTTTTGCATTTAAAGGAAGGGGAAAAATAGCAAAAAAAAAAATCAACAGTTTTTTGTTTGAAGCAGCACCCTTAGAGTCTACAGGTCAAAAAAAAAAAAAAGTTTGGGATATGAATAGAGAGTACTATAGAGGCCCAGACAGCCATGTCTAACAATCCTGCCTGGTAGCTTTGCATAATGCCACAGCCCAGACAACAAGGAAGAAAGAAAGAGCTGCAGGATAAAAGAAACATAAATAATAGTGCAAAAAACATATGACAAGTGCAACTGAAATGTACAGACAGGCATACAACAAGAAAGTGAGTTGGGTGAAAGTGGCTGCATGTGTTTGGACTGAGCACTGGAGTCTCACACACATACACACACACGCACACCCAGCCAATGAATGGACGAGGGGCTTTCTCAGCGCGCAGGCAGGCACACAGCTGCCCGATGACAGAATGGAGTTCTAATAGGGCCTTTTGCCTGCAACACAAAGGCATTGCAAATGTGTGCGTCTTAAGCACACACTGGGGCACAGAGCGTTCCCTTTTAAAAGCCCTCGGCTCTTAATTGCCCCCATAAATTATGGCTGTAGCATGTCCGAAACAAGCCAGCGGTGTAATAGTGCCAGATTTGTTGTTAAGTACAAGTGCAGCACATCAAGTTGCGCTTCATATAAGTCATTCCCGGCAACTGTGGACAAAAGTCTGTACAGAGAGCTGTAAAACTTCCACTTCATAGTTTATAACCCATTCTTTAGCCATCCATTAATTATATATTTCAAAATTAAATAAACTTGAAATTTACCACTACAAATAATGACTTCAAGTTAAAGAATTTGCACCATGAGCTACATAAAACCAAAACAATCTGACTTATTCACGTGACAGATTTTAAAAGATGTTAAATGCTTGTTCACAACAAGCTGTGACATTCCACAAGTGGTTTATTTTGGAAATCGAAGCAAGATGCAGTATCACAATCCTCCCATAAAGAAAGAAGGCAAGCTGCACCTCCCAGACTAACCAGTATTTGAGAGGCAAACCCCTATCAACATCCAGTATGTAATTACACTCTGGAGCTAACATGCGATAAAAATCTTTGCCCGACTCTCTGCTTAGTGTCCAACCTGAACTTTTTGGCTACACTTTTGCATTGGCAGGGGCAGGATACTTGAAGCAGGGACATTTCCTGTTGTGCAGACCGAATTAGCCAGTGGGTCAAGGACGACCACTTTTGTTACTGTCAAAGAAAACAAAAACAAACAAAAATGAAACAGTTCCAGGTATTTCCGATTAGAGCGCCCTGGTATCAATACCGATTCTCTGTAGTATTGTGTTTACAGTATCCACACGGATCGACCATCTTGTTTGTGGTAATGAGCAGGGCAAAACAACTTTTACTTCCTAACCCACAAAAAATAAAGGAAACAAACTGCTTTGAGTTCGTCGGCTTGGACTGTAAACTACCATCGCAATAAAAGAAATTGAAAAAAAAATGACCCGGTTTGAGCCGACCCACATCTGTTGCAGTCAATGATTTGTTGTAGGAGCACCCGTCCTTATCATTCTACAGTTTTAACTGTAATAACTTTTGAATGCATGGCTGTCATGTAGCCACAACAACCAACGTCTCCAAGGATTTTGACGTTTTGCTGATGAAGCAGAAACATAGGGAACGTACTAACCTTGTTCGACTGAAAATAAACAAATAAATAAAAAAATATATAGACATCCACACCATTTAGAAATCCTAGACCAATCCAAAAAGCATAAAAAAAAACCTGATCAGATGTGGAGATTGAAAAGTCTTGCAGATCAGAGTGCTCCAGCCTCATTTATGCTCCTCACACACAGGCTGTGGTGAGGGGGGGCTATGTCAACACATGCTGCAAAGCAACCACACTGGCTTTCCACATGCAGGTACTGTATCTGCTGCTTCAGTTTCATGGCATTTGCCTCAGATCAAACCAAGTTTGTTGCCTGTCATTTAACCCACTTAAAGATACTTTTTAAGCATAAAATAATAATAAACAGTAATAATAAACACAGGAAATATGTAAAATATACTTTACTTCATTAGTTACTTTGTTATAATTTGGTCTAAACAATAAATAACCAGTAATAGATATATTTTTTTGGCTTTGTTGCACTTCTTCTAAAAGTATCTCAAAAGTAAACTAAAAGTGAACAATGTAATTCTATAGAGCAGCGAGAAAGGAAACTAAATTAGGCATGTCTGAACACGGTTCTTCTAGTATTTACCAGCTTGGAAACATACTACCTGGCCAGCACACTGGGTTTGCAGGTTAGGTCATCTTCGATAGAGGTAAAGAAGTATTCAAAACACAACTCACAAAAGTTTCTCGCAGTTGCCAGTTTGTTGTCCCCAGCAGCACAAGTCAGAAGAGGGACTACAGCTAAAGTGAGCTGCGTCGCTGCCTCCAGCCTGCAGCTTTGATTGTAGGAAAATCCTCGTACACATAAGCTGAGCCAAAGGGAGGGGGTACCAGAAGTGAACCAAAAGTGACTCTCAAATATATAAAGTAGTAGTAACAGTGCAATAGAATAAAATGTGGTTTTTAAGTGATATCTACGTTTTAAAAAAATAATAAAGTTAATGTCGTTTATGTAATTAGGTGGCGAAGTTTTGTTACACATTATGTGTCACCCCTTCCAAAATGGTACGGTCCGACATGATCCTCCTCTTACAAGCGTTTTTCTCAGCGCTAGCTAATTGCTATGTACTTCATTCATCTTCAGGGCAACTCAATAGGAAGTTTTAGTTAAACTCATTGACTAGATTTTTCATATTTCGCTCAAAAAAGTAAATTAAATTTAATAAAAGTACAGTTATATCAGCTTTTACACAGTATTTTGAGAGGAAAATGCTATGAAAAACTTCACCATTACAAGCTACAATAATCCTATTAGGAAGCCTTCAAATGTGTTTCCAGGGTGATGAAGGCAAAATATAAATATTTGCAATGTCACACTTGAAAGGATAAAATGAAAGCTGGCCTTTCATGTTGGTGGGCCAGACACTGGACTTTGGCATTCATGGGTCAACATTAAGTCTGGAAAAAAATATAGTTTTAAACATCTCCAAAGCTATGAACATGTTAACCACTGCTGGATTGAACCCATCAGGAAACAAAATAGACGAATTGAGTCTAAAAATGCCTCTTTCTTTAACATTAAAGCCACGGTTTTTTTTTTATATATGTGCACGTTTTGAGAACCCTTGTAAAAATGAAAAAGCTAAATGATAATCTATGAAAAAAAAAGTAAAGGAATTCTGCAAAATATCTCAATTGCAATACAGAAGATTAGATTTATATAATTAATTAGTAATTTACATTTATCATCTATTATAAAACAGTTATCTGATTTGAAGGTGCCATCACATTATTAAGGCTCTTTTGAGCCATCTTTACGACATTGAGTCTGCACCTTAAAGCTCAATAAATGACATTTCATGGGAAAAATCTTTCAGCTGTCTCTGTGGGCATTGCTTGCACATCCAGACAGGATATCCAGAGTCTTGTAACTTTCCAAGCAGTAAGTCTTCCAAAGCTGGGATGTGTTTACTCAACAGTGTGCCTCCATTGGGTCGGTTCCCATAGGGCCACAGGCCCATTCAGCTTACAATTAGGATTGAGAGTTTGGCAGATATTAATGATGCCGTTTAGAAAGGAAAAAGGAACCAAACATCTCTCCCACAGACACCATCACCCCGTGTTTATTCAGTGTGTCAGAGGTGCTTGATTATGGTTCTAGGAACCCCAAGCACTGCAGATATCTAGTTAGCTAATTAAGTTTGAGATCCTTTCGCTTGTAAAATATATATATAGTTTTTAATGATACAGGACTTTTACAAGGTAAAGATATAAATTCAATAACATAACAAAAGCATAGATTTTGAAATGAATAAACCAGAGAATAAGCCATTTAGCTATAATGCTACCAGAAATACTCAAATATGTACTCCAAGCAATTAAAATGTTAATGTGAAACTTTACAGGCAACTTTAACAGTTTCTGAACTTCCATACTAATGACAAACGTATAACTTTTTTACTTGTCAAACAACAGTATGGAAAATGTCATACAATAAAGCAACCTAATTTCATTATATAACATAAATTGGTTTATTTTAAGCCAAAAAGTCTATTTTGACTTAGTTGTGTTAGTATTTTTTAATTCCTATGGTTGAGGACTGTTTAATAGTGAATAAAGTGTCTTTATTATCACACAAAAACAACAGAAACAAATATAAAAAAAACATAAATGATAGCATTTAACAGGTGGTAAACATTTTTTTGGGTGAAAACTCCGTTAATGTACTCTCTTGAAGATGAGAGCTGTCACACTGTTGCCTGTCTTGCCTCCAAACTGGAACTTTGGTGTAGGCAGCTCCTGCACAAACTCAAATCCTGTCAGGCACAGAGAAAACGTGTGGGTCAGAACACCAACCATAGGAGAACATGAAACAAAGAAGCCATGAGTCTTTTGTTGGGTGGATTATGGCTAAGTAAGTAAGGGGAAAAAAAGGAGGAGGGGGGGTAGCAGCAGAACTGAGTCAATGACTATCCATCCACCATCTGCGCTGCTTCCTGGGGCCTAGTAAAGACAAGCTGTCAGTGTGAAAGATTAGATCTTGAGGCATTCTGGCCCCCTGCAGGCTCTCCGGAGTGAGTGCAGTAAGACAAACAACAGTTTATGGAAGCATGCCGAAATTTTGACTTAACTGGCAGCTTGTTGCCCGCAGCTTTGCAACCTGTCAGGTGGCATAAAACTGCATGTGTATTGTGACTGGGAGTCACAACACATTCCTATATAAAGACTAACAACAGTTAACCAGTCATCAGCCAGTAATCACTTCTCTCAACAGTTGGTAAAATATTTGCAGAAACTTTTTACTCATCGATCTACAATTAGAATACTATGTACTGCAGAGAAAGATTGCTTTCTGTTAAAAAAATATGAGATATTAAGAATTCAAAAAGGATTATATAACTAAAAATGATGATATCCTTTCCTCTCACCTTCATTGAATCTCTGTAGCAGCTGCTCCTTGGTCCAGTTACATGAAGTGATAGAGAAGAAGCCATCGTCTTTCAAAGCATCCCTTAAAGCTTGGACGTAGAGTTTTTTTGCCTCTTTGGAGTTGTTTGGATTTAGGCTTATGGCGTCAAAAGTTCCTTTGTCAATGCAGACGTCAAACTCTTTCAGTTCTCTATCACAGTTTAAGAAATCCACTTCCTAACACATAAAAAAAAAAGAAAAGTCAGAAGATGCTATATCCTGAAGTAAAGCAATTACAAATTCAAAACTTTACAGGTAAAAGTGTTACTTTAATTTAGTAAATTCCAACTTTTTGGCAGTAAATTTTGCCCAGAAGTCAATGAAAGTCTCTGGAGTAAAATCTCCAGCCACATAATCAGAAACCACAGTTCACGAAATATGACATTTATAAAAGAAGATAAACAGATACTAACTGTAAACAGTAATATCTACAGCCATACATTTAAAACTAAAGATGATTCTTCAGAAATTCCTAAATTCTTTTGGCATTTTCCAGCTCTGTGAAAGATGCCAACATTCCTTTCTCACATGTGCCCTCCCCCTGTCCAGCTAAGTTCAATATTGACTTCATTGGCAGCCCACACCATAATGCATATGACCCAAACGCCTGGAAAACTCAGATATAAAAAGGTAGGCATTCACACTTTTCAGCAACTAACACCGTATGATGAACTCATGCACGTCTACTGTCAAATTGTCGCCATACTTTGATCACATCCATGGTTTTCTGGTTTTCTGATCTACAAGGGGAACACATAGAAAGTTTAGATACCTAAATTGTGGTTATTAAAGCGGGACCATTTTTATCAGTGCAAGATGTGCACAGAAAATGTACTCTCCAACATAATCCATTTGGTAAAAATAAATCAAATTAAAATAAATCATTTGGTGCCTCAAAAATACATTAAACTATAAAGTTGTTAGCATAGAAAAAGCTAACAAATAACTATTCATATTATACCCGAGCACACTCCAGTACGTGATGTACGTATGACTACTTAACTATTAGCTTTACCTTGAAGAAATAAATGAATGTTAGTTATTTTGTCCAGGAGTTTCAGTATTTAGTTTTCCATTGTGAATTCTTCCTTTTGACTTTGGCGATATCTTGCTAGAACACTTCTATGTTGATTTTCTGAAACAACAGATTTTTCAGGGGTAATAACTGGCTCATGTTTTGCAAGTGTATTAGGTTTTACTTACTTTTACTGTGACACATATAAAACTCTCTTTTATCATTCAATTGTGATTCTGAAATGCAAGCCAAAAAAAGCTAATATTATTGTATTTAAACTAAACTTTCATTGACATTCCTTTAAAAGTAGGACCTAAGTTAGTGGGACAAATAAAACACATTTTTAACTCAAGTCAAGGAAAAATTCCTCACTTGAGATGAGATTTTAAAAGTTATATTAAACAAACATTAACACTTCTTTTTTAATTTTATTTTGGGTTTTTTTTATTTTTATTTTTTATTTTTTCAGTTGATCATTGCAAGGTATTTTTCCGATGGATCGTCCTTGCCAACATATATAAACATGTACAAAAGACAAATAACTTTCATAATAAATTATTAAAACCCGGATTTGATGCAAATTAGCAAAATCGTCTCTACGATGATACAAGATATATTAAAAAAAAAAAGACATCAGGATCTCCCAATACAATCTACAGAAGAAGATGACACACTTTTGAAATAATACATAAATTAATGCACATTCACAAAAAAGCTTAATCTGACATTATTAATTCAAAACTGTACTGACATTTTTCAAAAAGAGAGGATCTTTGTGCTGACAGAGTTTTAAAATACTTACAAGTTTGGCCAGATTAACAAGTTTTTCTCAATCATTGTGTCTTCTCAACACTTTCCCATAGCAATGAAAACAGAGCTTGAAAGGCCTCACTTTATAATTATAACCCACTTAAGTATGAAGCTGAGGTAAAAAAAAAAAAGCTTAACTCATAGAGGAGTGCTGAAAGATGCCAGATATGGAGACATATTTGCATCTGTGTTATTTGTAGGAGGACTCTAAACAAATGTGCATTCTTTTTCTTTTGTATCAGTTTTTAGTTGATATACTGTACCAGCTTAAATGAAATAGTTGGAATGTTGTCAGCATTTTGAATGATAAGCGACAAAGAAAAGGAGTAGGAACATCCCATTTTGCACATATGTATTTGTCCTAAAATACCCAAACATCTAAGAAATAATGTCATAGTTTCATATCACAGCAGTTTTTTTTTAGATTTTAATGTAAAATAATCATTTTAAAATAATTCTAACTTAGTTTAAGTGGTTAAAGTAAAAAAATAGTAGCCCACCTTCACAGTGATTTCAGTCAATCCTTCTGTTTGGAGAACATTTCTGGCCAGTTCTATAGATGCTGGAGAATAGTCTACACCAGTCAGATTCTTAAACCCATGTTTTGCCTGGATAAATGCAAGTATGAAAGGAAAATCAAGTTAAAAAGACTGCAATAACTATGGCTGCAAATAAAAACTCACCTACTTCATGTCATTTTATTTAAAATAAAACTTTCGCTCTAAATGATGTAAAAGAATGTAATTGTAAATTGGATGTAATTAATCCTATTTTTTAAATTACATTTTTTAAACTCTTTCTTTCCCTGACATAAACTGAAATAAACTGTACAGGAAATAAATATATTTTTTGTTTTTGCTAAATTTATTTTCTCACCAGCTCAACCAAAAAGGCTCCATTTCCAGTGCCAATGTCAAGAATGGACGCATTCTTGGGGATCTTTGCTGTGTCCATCCATCCCAGCACACGGCTCATACTTTCCTCTCCAAACCTTAAAAAAACCAAAAGGTGTAGAAAAAAAGTATTTGAATATTTGTGTCAATATTAAGATAAATTTCAGAATTTTACAAATTCAAATTTGAAAAGTACATTATTATTTGATTAACAAGAATGAATGCTAATAATATTCTTACCATATTTCCCCTACATCTCCTATGTCTTTGAATGTGTCAAGCTCTTTCTGATATACTTCCTCCCAACTGTAAAATAAATAAATAAATAAGAGAAATTAGTGTAAGACAGCAAGAAAATGCACACAAGCAAATTATCATTTTTGCAGTCTGTCTTGAAGTTTTAATCATATTTTTCCACACGTGCATCTATTTAAACGTTTGCTTATTTTAAATTATGGCTAAAGCTAGCAGCTAAAATCTCCTTTTAACATAAATAGCAAAGTTTAAAAAAGATAAACTGTATTAATATTGACATACTACACTGACATATGAAAACATCACTTGTAGTGTTAGAAAAGGCCCACAACAGAGCGAAACTTCGTTTATTAACGTGTTGTATCCGTTAGCTTTCCGCTGGTCTTGTGTGGCTACAAGGTCCAAAAGAGCAATTTTACATCTTTACATTCCCAGTAACACTCACTAATCTTTCGTTCCAAGTTTTGACGTTTCAAAATCATTATCCGAGTATGCGTCTTCCTCGCAGTCCGAGGTATTTTCACAATAATTGGATCTTTCACCGGCGCCTTCCATGCTGCACGGGATCCTTCCAGCAGCACATAGGGTGCATTCATGTCCCAGAATACATTGCGACGCAAGAGCGTCCCTGCAACCGCAAGGGATTTTGGGATTGATAGAGATGTTTTCATCATGGCGGCATCTATTTCAGGTTATACTTTCAGTTCTGTGTGTTATCACAGTGCTAATAGCAACTCAGATCATGTAAGTACTCTATATATTTTTCTGAAATTACTGTACTGTGATTGCTAAAGGGTGTGAAGTTAGGTGATGTCTTCAGTTTTTTAGTATTTATATAAGTTTGCATTGTTTCACAGTGTCATCATCCTGTTGCTAGTCAGCTAATATTGGTTCCGTCTATACACCGGCAAGTGTGCCTTGATTTAGTTTGTTAAAAAGACAAACATAAAGACTGGACTGTCAGTTTCAGAATACATCAATGACCACAGTTTCAAACATTTAAGATGTTCGTTATATGGACCTAAAAATATAAACAATTGATGTACCGATACCTGGAATGCTATTGTCAAACTTTTATGTCCAGAAAATATCCTGGAGTTAGCTACCTAGCATGCTAGCATGTCAAGTGACTTCCGTGTCTCGTTTTAGTTTATCTAATAACTTTATTTTACTTTTTGTTTTGTACAAATTTAGTCGTTGATAAGCAAAAGAAAACAGTAATGACAAAGTTGTTAGAACTTTAAGGAAATTATTACTCAAGCTTGTAAGTCGTGTTTTTCAACGGTATATTAGCTTGTTAGCCACCTTATCCACTTCAATTGGACACACAAAGTCTACAATATTTTTGTTGTGCTTGATAGATTATCATTTTATTTATTTATCAATTATTAATAAATCTGTAATGATCAGATGGCTAAAAAAATAAAGGAAAAATATTTATTGTCTGAACAAAAGTATGTGGACTGCAGTAGTGCTTGCTTCCACCTTTCACTTGTGGAACTTAAACGTCAGCAAGGGCAAGTTACAGGTTTGACTACATTCTTAAAAGAAGGAAAAAGAAACGGGCTGGTAGATTTTTTTTGTTTTTTTTTTTATCTGCTGTTTTCTTGTATACGTTGTAAAGAAAACAATCACATTATGTGTACAAGCATTAACGCCACACTG
This sequence comes from Oryzias javanicus, assembly GCA_003999625.1. Lineage (NCBI taxonomy): Eukaryota > Metazoa > Chordata > Actinopteri > Beloniformes > Adrianichthyidae > Oryzias > Oryzias javanicus. Next base: position 20,240,891 of record CM012451.1, read on the forward strand.
TATAGAAAAAAAAAAAAAAATTGTATCCAAATAAGAAAAAGCTTAAATATTTGAAACATCATTATAATATTTACGATGTACATACTGTGCAAATGTTTTTTTACATTTATCTTAATTTTTAATTTTTTGTTATTATCAGTCTGTGGAGGATTTTTGGGTTGTCGTTTACATTTTTAAACACGTAATTGCTTTAGAGTTGTGTGAAACTTTTAAGTGTAATGTGCTTTTTGCTCTTTATTGCCATACATGTCTAAATGTATTTGTTTTACAGGTGTCCCCTATTTATTTAGTATTTTTATTTATGTTAATATGATACAGATTGTGACATAAGATGTCCTTTTAATTCACACATGAGTGTTTATTTGTGACGATGTGTTTTGAACAGGAGGGTTTCCTATTAGGGGAAGTAAGGCAAGAAGAGACTGTCAGCATCAGTGACGCACAGATCAGCAGTTCAGAATATGTACAGATTGTAGGTAAGTGCTCAAACAGACAGAATTTAAACCATTTTTGCAAAACGTTATTCAGTTGTCACAATTGGCACAGTTACAGTATAGACATTCTATGTATGTTTTTGAGTAATTTACATTCTAAAATTGGAGTATATCTTTATTACTAAACTTCTAACCCCTTTTCTCCCACCAGAAATACATAACCATGAACCTTGTGCACAATTGTTTAGGTAAGCACTGAACTTCCAGCTTACTTTCTGCTATTGCTAAAAGCTTTTTTTTTTATTAGTTTATGTGGAAACTACTGTTTTTATCAGTCTTGTAAAACTTTAGGATCAAAGTTTGACCACAGTACGCTGAACAAAACAAATCTACATGTCAAATACTTGATTGTTGTTCTCTATTTAGAGTTTGCTTACTAAAAATGTTCAGAATTGGTGAACTTTTATCAGATAGCTTGGGTTGAAAGACAGGCTGGGTTAGTTTCACAATGAACAGTAGATGGCTCCATTTGACACAACTGTTAAAGGGAAATATTGAGCCAGTGAAAAAAAATGTCTTGTGTTTTTGAACTCACTGGTTTCTCCTTTTTCTCTTTTTATCAGCTTTTATGACTACGCAGGTAAAATCAATGAAGAAAACCTCAACAACGTTCTTAAAGACAGAAGAAAAGTGAGGAATTCCTTTTCTCGTGTTGTTGTAATAACTGACATTTTTGCTTTTGTCACCCACTTTTGTGGTTTTGCCAGACCAAAACTGAGTCATAAAATTCTGAAATAAGTATTTTTTTTTTAATATAAAACGTGCTGTTCTTTGACTATTTAGAATGTCATTGGTTGGTACCGGTTCCGGAGGAACACCCAGCAACAGATGTCATTTAGGGAGCAGATAATCCACAAACAGTTGACTCAGCTGCTTGGTGTGCCCGACCTCGTCTTCCTTCTCTTCAGCTTCATCTCAACTGCCAACAGCTCCACCCATGCGCTGGAGTATGTGCTCTTCAGACCTAACCGCAGGTGATAACAGTGTTAACCAGCACAAACACACATACGCTCAATCATGGGGTTCTTTTGAAATATTGCCTTATCATTATGGTTGTGAAATTGATGTTAAGGTATTGTAGAGTTTTTCTGTATTTTACTGAAAAGCATGTTTATTTGTTTATTCCCTCAAACATATCTTTACTCCCCTTGTTAAAACTGAATCTCAAGCTAAAATGTACTTCCTTTTTTTAGCCATGCAAAAATAGACATTTTAGCTGTTGTTAATTATTGTTAAAATACTTTTATTTTCAAATTTAAATTAAAAAAAAGATATTGACCTTAGACAATATGATCCCATTTCCTGGACATCCTTCTTTATCTTTTATAGCACGCCCCACCTCTAGATTTACATTTTTCTTTACATAAGTTCCTATTGCACAACTTTTATGAATGCGTTAGGCTGTAGTCCTTCCTGGAGCAAAAACATTTTAAGTCTATCCTATGCACTTCCTAAATTTAAAATGTCTTCCTTTTATTGTTTTGCTTTAAAAGTTTTGGAAAAATACTGTCAGTGATATTACTCGTGCATTAAATTTAAGAAAATACAAGCTCCAACAAATCTTCGAATGATTATAATTACAGTTGCTGTTTATATTATTGTATTTAAGAACAAAACGTGCTTCTCAGTAGTGGTGGAGTTTGTTTATTTACCGAAAGTTATGTATTGAAACATGAAATATTTGGTTTCTTAATTTAAATTCAATTTTATTTATATAGCCAAATATTACAACACAGTTGTCTCAACATGCTTCACACAGGTAATTGTACGAAACCAAAAAATCAGCCATAAAATATAAGCAATATCTGATTGTCATGGACATCCCTGCCCTTAGACCCTCCTCAAAGAGGAAAAACTCCTAAAACAAAAAAAAAAAAAGAAACCTCAGGGATGTCCCCATGAAGGAGGGCTCCTCTCCCAGGACGATGATGTACCAGAACTGTTAAAGAAGTAAATAAAATATTCTTGGGGTCAAATTTCTGTACTTTTTATTGAAATATTGGCATTCAATCCTTCAAAAAAATTGTACATAGAGAAAAAACTGATATTGTTTAATTTTTTTGTCTTGCATTTTTATGTGAGATTCTTTTTTTAAATGTATTTTTTAATCAAAATAGTTTTATCCATAAAAAAATGAAAGTATGTGATGCAAACAAATGTTGATTTTTATTTTAAGAAGTGCTGCCTTCTATTTACAGTTTTTTTGCCTAATATTTTTTTTTGCAGCATTGGTTTAATATTACATTTTTTTTTAATAAATGTCTGGTGCTAAGCAATCCTGTTTCCAGTAGGTACAACCAGAGGATTCAGCTCTCCATCCCAAATCTGGGCAACACAAGTCAGCAGGAATACAAAGTCTCCTCCGTACCCAACACCTCCCTCAACTATGCCAAGGTCATCAAAGAGCACGGGTAAGCTTTAGGCCGGTGGTCACATGTGGCTTCTGAAAGGCTTCGCAGCAGTCACCTGTTTTCACCCAGTTCTAAACTGCAGGTTCACCTTGAGGACTTAATCCGTTCAGCATCTTAGCAGCTTGCTTGCACTTAAACTCAACCAGCAGGAGCATCTGATGTGATTTATGTTCTATGTGAGGCTCTGATTGCAAAACTTGAATTATAACTTGTGGTGCACAAGTTGTTAGTCCAGTGTTGTTAGTATTAGCATAGATTTGCTATTACTGATGAGAGAAGCATCTAAACTTAGACTCACTGTTGCTATTAAAAAATGATGATTGAATTATATAAGCTTATGTTTAGTTTTGAATTTTAGAAAATACCTTTTAGTACAGCTATTTTGTTTTTTCAGATGTTTTATTGAGTGGGCAATTAATTATGTCCACAGGGCTGAGTTTTTTGACAAAGATGGTGTGATGAAGGATATTCGAACAATATTCCAAGTCTACGGTGCACTGCAAGACAAAGTCCAGGTAGAATGGATTAAAATATAATAGTAGATTAAAAAATAAATACATATTTTAATATGTTACTCGCCTTTTTTTTTGTAGGCTGTGTGTGGGGATGTCGAACAAAGTGAGCGTGTCAAAGAAAAACTCCAAGAGGATGTGAACAAAGTCAAACAGCAAATTGCTCTCAGGAAACGCAAAGCAGAGGAGGAGAGAAGTAGGTTTCAAAAAGTGCAATAAAGTTTTGAAAGTTTCAAACCGTTTCATTTAAGTCAAAATTTGGATAAAAACTGATGTTTTCCCATCAGCAGAAACTCACACTTATCAACGTTTGTCTCTTTATTTGCCAGGACTTCAAGAATCTCAAAATGCAGACTCCACTTCAGCTCCAGAGGTGTCCACAAAACCTTCTGAGACTTCCTTCATGTCCAGGATAACTTTCCAAACGCCGTCTGCGCCAGAGCGACCCAGTACCTCACCAAACCCCCCCTCCTACACTGACCTCTTATCCCAAGGCGACAATCTGCTCTCGTCCTCCTCCGCTCCCACCAGTGCTGCTCTGTTGCCCCGGCCTCAAGCTGTGGGTTCGCCAGGACACCCCACCCCGATCTCGCTCTCGACGGGCCTCGGTCTCGGTATGCCGCCAAGCCTCGGCGCCAACCCCGTGAACACTCCAATCACCCCCTACCTTGGAAACGGTGACGGGTCGAGCTCTGACTCATTAGACAGACAAGCCGCCGGGCAGGAAGACGACGACGAAGATGAAGACAGTAGTGAATACGAGAACCTCGTCAGCGAAGGAGCTCGTCTACCGCTAGTCCCCGCTAGCTCTTTTGCCCAAGGCCGACCGGCCGCTCTGGGTCCGGACGGGGACGCCCGCGGCTCACAAACCACATAGAAACACCCGGCGGGATATGTGAGGGACACAAACACGCCTGTAGAGGTGGACAACTGAAGCAATCAAAGATAAGCAAATGTAGACAAAAGAAGTGCCAGTCCTGGAAGTGAAAGGCATGCGCAAGGTGTTGCTCTTTTTGTCATAGTACGTTCTCCATTTTAGGGGAAACCTCGTTTCGCTTTTTTGCAAGGGCATCCCACTGCTTCTGTTTTCATATTTTCTCCGGAAGGTACTCGAGTGTCCAGTTTTAGGGTCATCTTTCTGTTTGCTGTCAGAATCTTCTCGTCTCACATATGCATCATCACCTTTTAGCACCCTTTCACGCATCTTTCTTTTTAAGAAAGCAAGGGAAAAAATGTTCTCCAGCCTTTGAACATTTGTGAACAAAGTGGTTACATTTTTGGGGGGAAACGGTAGAGAAATATGTATCAAAGAAAATCATACTTTTTTTTTTTTTTTGACGCCATGTTCCGAACACTTTAATTCAGCTTTTTATTTAAGCGATGAAGACTAGATTTCAAACAAAACTGATTCTGCCACTTCTTTAAAGGGTGCTTTATATATACATAATATATATATTTTTGTCTAATTAATAGTTTATCTAATTTGATTGACAATAGTGTTGGTGTCTTGTTCTTGGATAATACTGAAATTGTATGCGCTTCGCTGCACTTAACATTTAGAATTACTTTATCTGTTGTGTTCTACCAATGCTGAGATGTTATGCCATTCGGTTCGCCCTCTTTGACCACTCGGAGCCAAACCCAGCTCAGCTTTTTGTGTATTAGATGGGGTTCACAGGACAAACACAATATACTGTAGCTTTACTTAGCAAATGCTTAAAATTCCCTTCTGCTGCTGCAAACAAAGAGCTACCACTAAAAATTGCGTCTGTCGTTCATATGCAAACCCGGTTGCTGCTTCCATTTGTCTCAATACTACTGAACGTGTTCCTTTAGCCACTCGTATGTCATGTTTGAATATGCTACGGAAGGTATCTCGAATGTGTAACCTTGGCAACCGAGCCCTTCCAGTCTTTGCAGAGTGAACTCTCAGCGATTCTGACCAACTTGGCTGTTGCTCGTATGGACCTGGATAATGTGATGAAACATCTCGAACCTGCCTCAGTATACAGTGCCTTCCACTCAGGGCAGTTTCTGTCTGCACACAGGACATATTCACACAGCTCTTTGTAAAGGGTGAAATCAAACCGACTTCTTATTTTGTGTTGCAATAAGCCAATTCCAAAACGTTTCAAAGTCTTAAAAAGTTTTTTGCCTGGTTTTCTTAAAGACGCGCTTCGCCCCTTTCTACGGTTTTAGCTCTTCCCTTCTTCTTTCTGAAACTCCCAAGTGGACTTGAAATTGCTGATGTAACTTTTTGCTGGCTTTATTATTCACACATCTTGGGTGGATGAGGATGTAGAGCATCCTCTGCATGAACTGGTTCACTCTGAACACCTTCAGCATGGACAGATGTTTGTGCTGCACTCGATCACTCGTGGTGGGAGATGCTTTGCCTTTGTGAACAAGCTCAACTTATTTACAGTGTGTTTGTAATGTCATGTCTTTTGCCTTTGGGTCACTTGTCTTGATGTGTAATGCCAATACATCACTGAACAGGAAGTGGCACTTGAAAATGTTGCTTTAAAAATAATCAGTCTTGGGGCAGAAGGGTCATCTTAGGAGTGTGAGGACTGGAATTTACAGAAATAAATAATGAATGTATTGTAGATGATTGCATTGGGGTAGCATTTTAAAACAGCACTTAATGTATAAACTTCAAATAAGCTGAGTGTGTGGTGGTTTAGAACAGCAGGTCTTTTGTATTTGTCCTTTGCTCTGAATCCCGGTCTTCAGGCCCCTATAGAAGTGGAAGCCTTTAATTGTGGCATCCGCTGGTGTAAGCCGATGCTTCGAGCTCATGACTAGAGGTAAAAACAACAGAGCTTTAGTGCAGGAGATCGCCGCCATAAATCACAAACTGACTCCAAACAAGCCAATTCCAGCAGCGTAACATGCATACTGCACGGGGTGAGGCTTCACTTCTTCATAAGTGCACCATAAGCACCACCACAAACCATGGCTTTTATCTGGATTTGTGTACTTGAACTTAAAAAAATGCCTGGAAGAGCACAGATGACGAGGTGCTTCAAATTTGTTTAATAAACGAGACCTTCATATGTGAAATTATGTGCTTTTATATTTATTCTTACAGGAAACTGTCAGATTTAATTTTAATTTTTTTTTTCCAAAATGCTTAACTTTTCTAACTTATATATTTTTAATGTAAGTTAACATTTTTATTACAGGTAAATGGTAAAAGAAAAGGAGGTTATATGATTGAAAAGAGTCATCTGGGGGACACATTTTGGTGCTCTAGGTCCACTAATAAATGCACTGCATATACTGGCTACTGTTGCACAAGCTGTTATGCATTGCTGCTGCAGACTGCTTGCTGCAGTATTTTTACGATGACATCATCCTCTCATCCTTCTGTGGATATACCACATGGTTGTTTTCTATAGGAGCAACATCACAAGTGGCTTAAACCCAAAATTTATTTTCATTTTGACCAACTGAGCAAGTAAAGTACAATTTAAGGACAAAATGTGGCAATATTGTTAATGTTTAGAGCTTTTAAATATTAGTGTTTTGGGCTTACAGTCCTTTTTTTTAAAACGTGAAATCTGATTGGTTGAATTTCGTACAGCCTTCAGTATTGACCAATCAGCGTGGTTGGCAGATTCAGGTGGTAAATCCTGATCCTGCCTCTGGCTGTGCGCCGCTCAGAGCCTCAGCTCTGTAGTTAATTTTGCGGTGCGGCTTCGGTTGTTTCCCTCCGTGCCGCCATTAAAGGCTTTCTGCCTTGTATTTTTTTTCTCCCTCTTTTACTCAGAGAAAAGGATTAAAATGATTTAAAGCGTTGGGTATAATAGCCGTGGGAGGGGACTGGGAGGGGGGTTCTTTTTTTTTTCTTCCCCAGTGGTGCGTTTGGACTCGCGGCACCCCAAAAGGAGTAAATATGCGGCTAGTAGCGTCCAAGAAGAAGTAGGAGGAAACCGAGTTCGGACCGGAGGGAGCTCCAGTTGTTGGTGGCAGCGGCGGGGGGACGGAGCAGTGTAAACACTGAGGAGCAAAGGTGAGGGTTACACCGCCTCTCGTTCCGCTGGTGGAGGGCCTTAGACGGTTTACTGGCTAAACATAATCACGTAATGTTAGCGAGCAGCTTGCTAGCTTGACCGTAATTGTTGGCTGACAAACCCATAAACGGGTTGTCATGTTTGGACCGACCTGCTAGCTTCCGTGGTTCTGTGTAACCCGTCACGGCAGCTTTAGCTAGGTATTTAGTTGAACGAAGTTGGGCTCGTGGAGACGGCGTTTAAACTTAAAGCTTATTACTGGTGAAGCACTAAAGTTTCAAGGTTTAGTTTGTGACCAGTAAAGGGGCGCGTGGCGACTAGTTCCCGGGCTAAAAAGTCCCAGAGCGGACACTGGTGAATGTTAGCTTTAGGATAACTCGTCGCTATGAGGGTTAATGCAAATTAGTAGAATTTCACACGTTGTGTTGGTAAACTATAGAGGCGTGGTGTAAACACAGTGAGGTAACACCCCTCCGGGCTTTTCCTTAAACAGTAGCACTAGACTAAAAGATGTTTTGTATAGTTCTGTTCCATGTGCTGATAATGATGGGGTTTGAGAGCATGAATGAATTAAAGTACACAAGCTAAGAGCACCGGAAACTTTAGTCCCCCTTGAGCTTCACCCTGCCATTTATTATAGAGACTGTAATGAGGGACAATTGCAAAATAAAGTAGATTAAATGACTACAAAAAGGCAGCAGGAGTTTCCAAAATATATGTTTGTAAAAGTTAGTTAGAAGAAGTTAAAGCCCCACTTCATTAAAAAAAAAAAAAAAAGTGTATTTAATACATTATTGTGGCATTTTTGTCACAATATAAAGAAAATCAAGTTAAAACTGTATTTCTGAGCATTTTTTTTTTATTTAAATTGTCAACCAGTAACAGTGACTTACAGCTCCATTCGGATGTATCAACTTCTAGACCAGGGGTGGGCAATTGTTTTGACTCGTGGGCCACAAAGGGTTCTAAAATTTGGCATAAGGGCCGGACAAGGAGCAGATGGAAGGAGAGATTGGGTAATCAACCTCATAAACTAAAAAAATAATATGGAATTTAGAGAAAAAACATGCTTTAATTTGGATTCAAATTCACATATATTCATTTAAAAACAGAAAATTTGGGAGTTTTAATTTCTAAATTTTGATTTTTGTTCTCTTTTGGGTGATCCAATGGGTTGATGTTCTTCAGAGGAAAATGTGAACTCAAAGAAATGCTGTATTTATGTGGTGTAGGAATAATCCGAAAGATCACCATCTGACTCAGAAAGGAACACACACGAACGTCAGAGAAACAACAATTCATGGAAGAAACCAGAAATACAATGAAAATAAAACCAATAATTAGGATTTTTGATTCAATGTATTTTAATTTGGAGGGCCAGATTAAGTATCTTAAGGGGCCGCATGTGGCCCCCGGGCCGTAGTTTGCCCACCCCTGTTCTAGACGAATAGATCCATGCACGTCTTTGTTTTCTTCAGATCTGGCTAGAAACTGTATGGCTGGATAGCTATAATATTGATCATTTTTGTTGCACCAGTAATGTTAGGTTTGGGTTGTGAGGGGCTAGGCACAGGGCTCTGGAACCTTTAACACTTATAGAGCCATTCATGTACAATTTTCATGGATCTAAACCCACAAATCAACACTTTATATAAAAATAAAAAAAAAATAAGACATTGATTTGTATTTATGTCAATGCTACCATTATGATCAACAAAAATGAACTTGTTTTGTATAAAGAGAAAATACACCTTTTTTTCTAAACATGAAACAGTTTTTAACTTTTGACACAGCTTCACATAATTTCCTTTAAAAAAAAAAAAAAAAAAAAAAAAGACATTTTGTGTCACATGGAATCAGTTCAATGCTCCCAATGTACAACCAGGTAGTGTAATGTTGGCGGTGGTTTAAAAAAAAGTTTAATCATTTATGGTAGATCTCTACCAAAATACACAAATACAACAAAAAAAAAGTGACTCTCACTCAATTCTCACCCCACAAGGCGCACTTAAATATTCAAAAACAGAAAATCTTTTTTATAATCCAGTTTGCCTTAATTCTGGTTGTTCTTTCTGACTTCCGATTGATTTTCTGTGTCTCACTGCACACACAAATCTGATGTCTAAAAGGTTTTAGCTCAGCTCTGTTAGTTTTTAAAACTTTATTTTTCATTAACCAGAGAGCCCCAGTGGCCCAGATTGCAGACCCCCGGGCTAGCGAAACAGTGTAAACAAAGGGATGATGGGAAAGGGTTGTAACGGTCCCAACCCAGAGGTGAATTTTTATGAACGACTGCTGCTGTGAAGAGATTTACGTCCTAGAAAACGACACAGGTTTTTAATTTTTGTAGTCTAAAAGAAAGTGAGTATTCACACGTAATTTTTTAATTGTTCTGATGTGTTTTGCGTGGCCACATTGACCTGGAGGTAGAGTTTGGATTAGTTAATATGTGTGAACAACATTTAGCATTGGACCCACTTCAAATATGTGCGGGAAACATGAATTTCCATCGTTTTTTGTGCTTGGTTACATGTTAATTTATCTAAAAAAAAATCATTGAGAACATTTTTACAATAGATCCAAAAGTTGACTAGAGTGCAACTGTAAAACAATAAGACAGATTCATACTGATGAACCATCTTCCAGCCACCTGCATTAAGAAAAATATGTAACATTAATAACTTTTGCGGGCATTTTTGCATGCTGCTTGTTGTTTGTTGTCTATCTGGACACAGTCAGGGTGGGAGCCACCTACACGTCTGTTCCTCCAGGCCGTGGTCTCATAATCTACCCTCCGTTTCAAGTCTTTCAGTGAGCTGGTTTCTCAACCAGTCATGCACTCCCTCCTGCGTGTCAGCTTTCATCTGTCCTCGTCTCTTGTTACTCGGCTCAGTTCTAGGGCACAGTTTCCTGCTGTGTGTACATGTATGTGTTTAGGTTCACAATCTGAGTGCGGAGCTGCAATAAAACCCGCAGCTTTACCGCTGTACTTTGCTCTGAAAGTTTGCTGCAACTTAGCCCCAGCACAGTAGTACATGGAGATTTAACATTCTTTAAGGGCTACAAGAGGCTATAGAAAAGCATCCTCCACGTGGACACGTTAGACTGAGATAATCTGTAGATAATTTGATATAATACCTTTAGCACCTTTCTAATGTACCCTACTTTTTTTTTTTTTGTTTTTTTTACTAGGTCACTGGTTGCTGTGTGATCTTCTTTGGAGTGGATCTGCCGAGCTGACAGCCCCTCTGAACGGCAGGCAGCCTCCTTCATTGGCTTTGCGACGATGACTGAGCTGGTTGCCAAGTGGGCCTGTGAATACTGCACATACGAGAACTGGCCGTCAGCCATCAAGTGCACCATGTGCCGCGCTCAGAGGCCCAGCGGGGGTGCCATCATTACTGAGGAACCCTTTAAGAGCAGCCCTGCCCTGGATGCCAGTCTGCATCAGTGGGACCCAGCAAGCCTCAGCAACAGTCCATCTCAAGGGGGATCCAGCTTACTCATCTGTCCGGACTCCAGCGCCCGACCTCGTGTTCGGATTGCACACGTGCCAGAGACGACCAGCAAGTGGTCGTGTCACATGTGCACCTACTTGAACTGGCCCCGCGCCATCCGTTGCACGCAGTGTTTGTGTCAGAGACAGCATTCTCAACAACACAAGCACGAAACCCATCAAGGACATCAAACCCAACAGCCACGCAGCCCAACAGAATCGCCCCAGACCTCCGGCTCTGGATGTCGCCCGTCTCCCCCCACCAACACTATAGATCCCTGCGAGGAGTATAATGACCGAAATAGACTCAACACTCATTCACAGCGTTGGACCTGCACGGCCTGCACTTATGAGAACTGGGCCAAAGCGCTCAAATGTGTTGTGTGCGATCACCCCAGGCCAAATAGTCTGCTAGCTGAACCCATCGAACTTGCGTCGGAGCCGGAGAGCCAACAGCCAACCTCGAAACTTAATGAGCAGGACGGCGACAACAGGAGGGGTGTTGTCGGCCATATAGTCGGACAGGGAGTGGGGGGTGTGGTAGGTGTCGGTGGAGGCTGCAGCAGCAGCCAGAGGAGGTCACCGCCAACAGCAAAACGGGAGTCGGAGGTGAATATGGACTTTCAAAGGATTGAACTAGAATCTGGTGCTGGAATTGACAGCAAAGAGGATCTTGAAGTGGATTTCAAAAAATTGAAACAGATTAAGAACAGAATGAGAAGGACGGACTGGCTTTTCCTCAATGCGTGTGTTGGTAAGTTTCACAACTTTTTCTATTTGAATCTTTTATACAGCTCAACACAACAACGGAGTTGCTTTACTTTCTGAACAGTACGTTGTTTATATGAACTTCTTTGTAGCTGAATCCAACTATTTCACTGTTACTCGCATTCTGTGTAAAACCAATTTTTTTTAAACCATTAGAACTTAACCACACAGACTCCATGCAGCACACTGTGAAAGACACTAAGGGTGTGTAACTTAAAATATTTCTTTTTGTTTTGCATTAATATTTATAGCACACAATGCTGAGTATCCTTCAACTGTGTTTAGTTTCCATCCTTTTTTGACCTTTTTGTAATCTGTTTTCTCTGCTAATATGACAAACATTTTATAGCCACAAACTATTTGTTCATTGAGTGAATCTTGTATAAAGATGACTAATACCTCAACATTCCTTTAGTCTATAAACGATGTGATAATACTGTGGTTATCTAAGAATAGACTGAGTAAGCATTTAGACCTTATCTGAGTTGATTTCCTCATCGAACATTTTCTATTACAGTTTTTTAGGGTTTTTTTTTTTTAATCAGAAAAATTCTTTCTGGGGGGGGATAATGTCTTGTGACTTGTTTTAATATTTAGATTAAATCTGTGGACCAATTGGCACCGGGCCGCGGAGAAAATAATTAATTCTACCCGTTTTTTATTTTGATTCTTTATTTTGAAAAATAACCAGATTCTTGTAGCTACACCTACGAGCACTTGAGCAAACAACTACGTCTGAATGATCTCTCATTCTGAAAAATCTTTTGGTTTTGAAAGTCGACAGAATTCTTTCATTTACATTTCAGTCACTTGATCGCTAAAAGTAGTCTGGTGGCGTGCAACACGTAAAAGTTGTATGTGGAACATTTCTTTGCAAATGGATGGAGTGAGTCCAAGAACAAAACAACAGACGGAAACAACTAAAAAAATAAAAGTAAAATTTAAATCCGTCTTAAAATATTGATTTATTGTAACAGGTGACTTCCACACATCGAGCCTGTTAGCATAAAATTTATAATATTAAGTGGCAGAGGATGTTACCACAGTGTGATGTTCCACTGGTGTTACTTGATGTTGTCATTATCAATAAAGTTGCCTTCAAATTTAGGGTCACTTTGTCGTTTACGACCCGACCCGGTCCAGTCTGCGGCGAAATCCTCAGCAGCTGATTGGTCGGCTGCCGCAAAATAGTTGGAAAATGCTGATTTAGAATACTTTGCCTTTTTAAATGGTGAAAATATTTTAAAGATTTTATTTAATATCAAAAACAATCTGCAGATTATCATGTGTATTCTGTTTTTAATTGTTTTGATTCAAGTCTAAAAGAATTTGTACTGAAGCGACCCAAGAAGCCTCGTGTTGTACGTGTCACTGTTAAAGATGCACTCCAATGACAGTTGTGTTTTAAACATGATATTGTAGCCGTCCTGTGGTTAAAACTGCATTTTTGCTTCATTTGTAAATCAGGAGCAGAGAAAAACAATTCAGTTTGAAAAAGCTTATGGTTGTTACTTTGAAGGTACAATCAGCAGACCACAAGCTCCCTGCTCCGCTCCATTCCGATGTATCCACATGTACGTTTTTGCTTTCCTCGTATTGCACTGGGAATGTCTGCCTGGGGTTGTTGCAGACTGTAAGCTAGCAGGAAAGAGTGTAAACACACGGGTGATGGGAAGTGGGGGTGGGGTTGTGCCCTGCCAACAGGTGCCAATTTCTAATTACCTACTGCCAGAAACATTTTTTCTTATTTTGGAAAATAGTCATAAATAAAAGGCCCCTGTGAAGGCTTTTATGTAGATTAAAAGATGATTGAAGTTGCTCTTTAACAAATCCAAGCAAACAAAACCAATATGGTTATTTGTAGAGGTGGGAATCTTGAGGCGTTTTGATTCAATGATGAAAAAAATGTCAATGTAACCCTAATCTGCATTTTTTTTTTTTTTTTACAAATTTTTATCTTTACTACAAGACACAAAATCAATATTGCTTATTTTTTCTCCACCAAAGTGCATTTGTAGGTAAAGACAAGATCAGATGATCAACTTTTATGAAGAGCATGAGAAATATTTTGTTTGATTATCAAAAATCTCTGAGCATCAACTAAGGAGACTTTTCCCTGAACTAAACAACCTTAAATAAGATAATGTTACGTTTCATTATTAGACCAGCTTTAATGAAACACTAACTCATGTCAAACCAAACAAATGCTGTCTAGCTAGCCGCACATTGTGATTTTGCAAATGTGTTGCCTTCATATTCTTCTGTCATATTCTCATATATTTTGGTGTGACATAGCTTACTCACAGAGTGACTTTTATCTAGTTGACCTTCAACACTATGAACTGCAAAATGCTTCCAAACGGTCGCTTAAAGCGAATTTGGAGCCAGTTTGATGAAGATATCTGGTTGGTCAGCCATGTTTGTGTGCTCCTCAAAAATATCAGAGTGAAAATAATAGTTTTTTTCAATTATAGATTAATTTAAAATTCATAAAATGATTCAGAATCATTTATAGATCATAACCGATGCATCTAAAAACCAGCCACTAGTGAAATAATGTTTGTAACGGACACAGTAAATAAACTGTAAATAAATAAACTCCCTAATGGTTTTGAAACTTCTTCAGTACTCTTGAAATAAACTTCCTTTTTATTTGTTTATTTCATCTCATAATCAAACTGTGAAGAAGTTTAGGAAGATTTGTGGAGATACGGTCATGGGTCCGAGTTTTAACTGTTGTCAGAAACAAAAAAAATCCACCAAAAGTTCAAAGTTTTATAGCTTCCACAAAATTTATATGTATATTTTTTATATTATAAATATAATATCTTAAAGATTCATACAGTTTGAAATAACTGGCAGCTTGGTCGTCCTCACATTTAAGAGACATGGATCCATGTGATTTGTTTGTTCTTCTAAAGTTAATTTATTTAAGATAGGAAAGTAGTACAGAATGTTTAGACTATTAAAGCACCTATTAACATTGTTTCTTTGCCATGGTCCCTTTGAGGTATTCGTACTTTGATCTTGCCAGCCTTTTAGGAGGAAATCAGTGTTTAGAGTTGATAACAGCAGGATGTCCAGCAGAATCTCAGGCTAGCAAAAATTTAATTTGCTGCATGAAGAAAGCACATGAAGTCTCCACAAATCAACTAAAGTAGGAAGAACGTTTTTTTTTCATTCAGCTCCCTTAGTTTAAAACCTATAAGAGTGTAAAGGTGGAAACTGAAGATTATTCAGTCTGTTTTCTCGTCGGTTTGTTTTCATGTGTCTTTGGGATTGTGACTGCAACACTAACTGTGATTCTGAGGGCACACCCACACCAGCCAGGCATTTTGTTTTAAAGAGGTTGCCGTCTCACCACCCTCACACTGCTGGCGTGTAGTTTCTCTCCTCGCCTCTCAGTACCAGCCAGCTCCACATGGCACAGCCAGTCCTTCCACCCACTCCACGTCTCTCCAGCTCTCTCGCTCGCGCATGGATCATGCAGCTGAGCATTGTGTGCGGTCCTTTGACGTGAGAACAAAAGATCAACTGTGTTTGATGCTGTCAGATGCATGAGGGGACGAGTATTTACTGGCTGTGCTCGAAACGAACGGTATTTTTGTTTGCTGGGAGTCATTTCAGCGTTGATGTTTTAGAGATTTCCCAGTAATTCTGATGGAGCTCTTAACTCACTTTTGATTGGTTGAAATGTACATTTTTGGATGAGCTGTTTACACAATAATCCCATTTAAAGCAGTTTTTAATCACAGTGTGCTGCTGCTTGGAGTCAGGAGGGATCAACTCCAAAGTTCTCACATGCATCACTGTTTTTTCTTTTCTTTTATAGAAAATATTTGAATGATTCATTTCTGGTAAAAGTTGTTGAACATTTTTAACCGTTAATGCTATTTAATATCTTTATTCAAATGGGATTCATGTGTGCTAAAGCTGACACAGATTGTTTGTGCCTGACTGTAATATTTGTGCTATAATTAGAACAGAAAAAAAGAGCAAACGCATGCATCTTCTTCACCTACCACACCTTTATTTCTCCCCTTTATGCTCAGATTCAAGGGGGGAAAGCAGCTGACAGATTAGTGTACGCCCCATTGTTTCTTCTGCTCGACTTCAACGTTAGATAAATCTCAGAAACGTTGCAGCTGCCTCAGAGATAAAGCACATTCTGATCTCTAGCTTGTCGTAGTTTAGGAGAGCACATTGTCCCCAGCACAAGGTTTTTTCTTTAGTTTCTTCTGTTCATTATGTTCGGTCACGATAACTCTTTCCTTCACAAAGTGCTGCTATGATTCTAGCAAAAATGCATCATAAAGTTTGGTTTCAAAAACGACTTTGGGGCTAAACTAAAAGTTGTTTTCATGTGACTCATGAAAGAATCCGACTCTCCCATCTCCGTCCAAAGGTGTGGTAGAAGGTGACCTGGGAGCCGTCGAAGCTTACAAGTCATCCGGAGGTGACATAGCGAGGCAGCTGACGTCCGATGAGGTGCGACTGTTAAATCGTCCCTCGGCGTTTGATGACGGCTTCACTTTGGTTCACTTAGCAATCCGCTTCCAAAGACAGGACATGCTGGCGGTGTTACTCACAGAGGTCAGTGTCCAAAAATAAAAGGTGCCACTTCGATCTCCTACAGTTATTATAATTCCTCATTAAGCTCCTTGGCTTTTTGTTGGCATGTAAATGTTTTTGTTTTCAGCAATTAGTGCCAGAAATAGAAATGATTCAGTTGCAGCTGATGCATAACATTGACATGTTTGTGAAATATCAATTGGTTGAAAATAGTGCTGCCACAAACAATTATTTTAATAGTCGAGTAACCGGATCATTGGCAAACTGGATGTAAAGCACACATCTTAACCATCATTAGCTTTAAACTAACTTAAAACTAGATATAATCATTACCTGTGATAATGCTAGTGTGAATGCTGTAAGCTGAAGAAAGTGCTGATAGATGAAGATGCTGAAGTTGATGGCTGAAAATCTTGCAGCTGACAGCGAACTAAAGTATTTGGCAAGAGCCAAATTATCCTAAAAAACTGATAAAAAGCCTGAATTAGCCAACATGCGGCTGAAGTATTAGCTAAACTCCAAATTAGCCTAAAAACCAAAAAACCTTAGTTAGCCAAAATAGCTATCTTGCAGCTGAAATATTAGCTAAATTCCAACTTATCCTAAGAAAAAAATCATAAATTAGCCATTATAGCTAGCATATAGCTGAAATATTAGCTAAACTCCAAAACAGCCTAAAAAGCAAAGACCTTAGTTAGCCAAAACAGCTATCTTGCAGCTGAAATATTAAACTCCAAATTAGCCTTGAGAAACTTAAAAAATCCCAAATTAGCCAAAATGACAAGCATGTTGCTGAAATATTTGTTAAACTCCAAAATAGTCTAAAAAACAAACAAAAAAAGCCTATATTAGCCAAAATTGCTAGCATGTAGGTGAAATATTAGCTAAACTTCAAAATATACTAAAAAATAAAAACCTTAGTTAGCCAAAACAGCTAGCATGCAGCTGAAGTATTTTCTAAACTCCAAAATAGCCTAAAAACTAAAAAAAAAATCCTAAATTATCCTTAATAGCTACCACGTAGCTGAAATAGTTGCTATACTCCAAAACATCCCAAAAAACCTTAACAAAGGCCAAAATAGTCCAAAAAGCTAGCATAATGCCATTATAACGTTCAACTTTAATACACTCAGACTTCAGATAATATAAAGTAACGACTTATTAACTATTAAATTAGTCGTCGACTATTTTAATAATCGATTAGTCGACTAATCGTGGCAGCCCTAGTTGAGAAAATAATTCTTGTTCTGTAAAGCTATTTACTTATCTCTGTTGTTGTAAAACCTTTTCATATTTTTGTTATTTCTCTTTTGGTTTGGTAACATCTCATTTTGGGTTCCCTTTTCCCATCATCCTCTTCGCAGGTGTCCCAGCAGGCAGCCAAATGCATCCCAGCCATGGTGTGTCCCGAACTGACCGAGCAAATCCGCCGTGAGGTGGCGGCCTCTCTTCACCAGCGCAAAGGAGACTTCACTTGCTATTTCCTCACGGACCTGGTCACCTTCACCCTGCCCGCTGGTCAGCACCACGCCGTTTCATCAATACTCATCCTGTCTGCACAAAAGGAGCTGTTATCAACCTGTAGCTAGAGGAAGGCTTTCCCCTTTAACTTGTGTGTTATTGTTTACGTTTGTTGTGTGGATATTTTAGCATTGTTTCTTTATGCTGAATATACCAACCAGGCGTTTTTAACATTGTGTCACACAGTTGTTGTTGTTATTCCAGCTACGATGTTTTTATGTTCGACGTTGAGCAGCAGAGCTGGCCCTGCTTTCCTGCCACAATAGAAACTCATTTTGTTCAGCTCCACAAAGTCAATGCGGTCATTATTTAGGCTTAAGAATAAGCTACTGTGTCAGTGAGAACTCACTGAAAGCTCTGACTGTTGGAGAAGGAAAAAAAACAGAGGCTGAAAGGCTCTTTTGACTATTAAGGTGTTGCAGAAATATGACATTTTAAAATATTCACCAGATTAATTTTTATTCTTTTGTCTAAACGGTGGTGTCCTCAGATATTGAAGACCTTCCTCCAGCAGTTCAGGAAAAGCTGTTTGATGAGGTTCTGGACCGGGACGTTCAAAAAGGTGAAATCCTTTATTGTTATTATGAAATCAGCAAGTGATGAATGTTTTAAACAACTTTTTGGAGACAGAATGTTGAAAAATGTTGTTTAATCATTTTTAATTTGGTAGGAAAAACATTTTCATTAAAAAAAAAAAGAAGAATACTTGTATTATACACAAACAGAACACTTTTTCTTAATGAAAATACTCTATATTCATTTAAGGATTTTAAGTAAATATTGATCTTTTTTTATTAACTCAGCCCTGGTTGGATATGTGAACAGAAAAAATTGTAATTTTGGAAAGAGTTTTAATTTAATTTATTAATTTAAAACATATTAACAAAAAACATTAGTCAGTCAATCTAAAGAGTCTCTGTTTGACAGAACTATAAACATGTTTAAAAAGAAGATAGAAGCTTATTTAAGCCTACTCCCTTCACAATCATTCAAATAAAAATCATACATAATTAAAACTATTAAACCAGAATTACACCTTAAAATTGACGGGCCAAAACCGTAACTTTCTTCTGTTTATCTTCTCTAAGCCACATTCTTGCTGCTGTTCTATTATTCACGTCTGCTAATTATAAACTTGGCGGCATACTTTCAGACGTTTAGCAGAAATCCATCACTCAGCTTGTCCCGTTTCCTCGTTCAGAGCTGGAAGAAGAGTCTCCCATCATCAACTGGTCCCTGGAGCTCGGAACCAGGTTGGACAGTCGGCTGTACGCTCTCTGGAACCGCACAGCGGGCGACTGCCTCCTGGACTCTGTGCTGCAGGCCACGTGGGGCATCTACGACAAGGACTCGGTGCTGCGAAAGACCCTCCATGACAGTTTACACGACTGCTCCCACTGGTGAGACAGCTTTAAACATGCAGACCGTTGACACGTCTGCATGGCTTATTTGAAGTCAGACTTACCGTTTAGTCAAACTAAAATATGTCTCATAGGAAGGAGTTTCCTTTTCCCGTCTGTTAAAAGGAGACTGTTTATACAATCTGAGTTTACGCTAAGGTTTTATCTATAATCAAGTCCCACTCCAACTGTTTTTGTTTTCTACTGTAAAATTGTTCCCGTTGATCTTTTAATTTTGATTATGCAACTTTAAAACCAAAGGAGCCACTTGGTCTAGTTCCTTACTGACCAAAAGTGAGAGCTGCGCAAAGTTCCCCAAAAAAATCACTTTATTTTTGTTTTTCCTCCATTTATTATTTCCATGTAAATTTTAAACATTTGAGCTACAATCTTATAATTTCATATATAACTTCTCATTTCTCTTACTGTTGACAGCAGGACATACATGTTCCTTTCAAAAATAAAATTCACCCCGTGTCAGATAAGATCCTCCTACAAACTACTTGACCTAAAAACGTTAGAAAGTCCAATCAAACACGACATTTTCTATCATTTTGATGCTCTGTTAAGTTTTCTCTCTTTGTACTATAAATATGAAAACATTGATGTAGAATCCAAATTTGCAGTTTTACCTTAACTGAAAATTTCAGCAGAAGATAAGATAAGATTGAACCTTTTACCATCATTTAGCTCAGTTATTGAAAATATAAACGATGTTTTTTAGTAAAACAAACTAATTAAAGCTACAAACCCATTCTTTATTCAAATCTTTACTAGAATTTTTCCAAAGAGCAACGATGGAGGATTTTACCTCCGGTTGCAGACCCCTGCCTTTGTATTTTTTTAAGACCATATTTTATGCACGGCGGCATTTGCTCATTAGATTCAATTCTCGCTTGTGGGCGGGACTATTGACACAGAGTAGCCCACCCCCTCTCCCCATCGCTGAGAGCTCGCAAGCTTCTTGCCTCAAGATAAATTTAGCGGCGCTAGAAATATTAGATTTATCCAGTTTGAGCCAGAATTACAATTAGCCACAACACACAGGGAAGAGGAGACATGGACACACCCATTTCAGTTACCGCATCAGTAGTTGGAGCTTTTATAAACATCCGGTTTTCTGATCAACACAATTTCAATTAAGAAATACTTATAAAATCAGTTTTAATTTTAGTTTATTATCTGTAACTCCTCTACTATGAGAAAGATGGTACAATAACATGTTGATAAGACAAAAAAAAAACATTTTCATTCCACTCCAGTCATCCTTTGGTTTAATGTAAAAGTGTCTTTTAATTAGGATTATGTTAGCCAAAATTTTTGGGACCTAGTTTCTGCAGAGCACCATGACTTCATGAGAAATTTGCCTTTGAATTGTGTGGAGGAACGTTGGCACAGAGCAACCCCGCCCCCCTTCCCCTCGTAGTTGCTGAGAGCTCAGGGCAGGAAGCTTGTGTCTCTTCCAGCATATTTTCTACGTCACAAATAAACTCTTTTTTTTCCCCACTGGATTTGTTCCGTCTGCTCCTGATTCTCAAAAATTAATCAAAAATACTTAAAAATGAAAATTTTGAGCTTTATTTTCTTCATATACAATCAGTAAAAGGCAAAAATAGACACAAATTTTCTCTGAGTGCGTCTTTAAGCAATCACAAATTGCCAACATGTTTTTTAGCAATTAACTGATTACTTAAATCACAACAATTTAACTGAAAATGAGGGGCAGAGATGCAGCTGTATATATATATATATATATTTATTTATATATATGTTGCAGGCTCGTTCTAACCTTTGTGTTGCATTAAAATACTTAAGCTTGGTTCTTCTGCTGAAGCATCAAACTCTGACCCAGAATAGACCATCTTAAACCAAAGCATCATCCACAGAGCTGTAAACAGTCTCCAGATCCAAACATGTTTAAAGCAATAAAGAGGTTTTATTAAAATTGGATTTCTGACCATTTTACTGTGATTTAGAATCACTGCAGTTCCTTTTTTCTGCAGAGATTTATCCAATAAAGTGAAGCACATGTTTCTTATTTTGAAAAGGGCAGAGCAAAAGGTGCACTCAGTGTCTGTGCAGTTGAGGTTTTAGATTTCACATACTGTACAGCTCATACTGGAACACAACGGACTCCACCAACATTCAAATTGAAACCAGCTTTTCTAATGGTGCCGCTTTCCACTTCATTCTTTCTCCACAACAAAGACACACAAATAAAAACTACTTCTCTGATTAGGATTTGGGTAGAAACGATCCATCCTGTGGGATTGTGAGAACAGAAAATGACTGTTTAGATGTACGGAGCCCAACCTTAACCACAACAGAGGAGGAGAAAGCATGGCTGCACACTGACTGCCTAACTGGTTGTGTGTGTGTGTGTGTGTGTGTGCAGGTTCTACACCCGCTGGAAGGAGTGGGAGTCCTGGTACTCCCAGAGCTTCGGCTTGCACTTCTCCCTGCGAGAGGAGCAGTGGCAGAAAGACTGGGCGTTCATCCTCTCCCTCGCCAGCCAGGTACATGTGGACCACGGCGTCGTGAAACACACTGCTACGCTAACGATGCGTCCATTATGTAAGAGGGCAATTTGCTGAAAGT
Organism: Oryzias javanicus; assembly: GCA_003999625.1. Taxonomy (NCBI): domain Eukaryota; kingdom Metazoa; phylum Chordata; class Actinopteri; order Beloniformes; family Adrianichthyidae; genus Oryzias; species Oryzias javanicus. Next base: position 20,262,682 of record CM012451.1, read on the forward strand.
GCATCCTGTCTGTCATCAGAGCCGCTCCTCAGGATCCCACTAAGCATTCGGCTGGCTTGTTATTATTTTTGGGGCGTGACGGCTTAGTGATCTGGTGTTTTTCATGCCTTTGGAGTTGCATAATGCTGGTTGAACTTGGCATCCGTCAGGAATCTTTGTATTTTTTAAAGCTGTGGTCTATCTCTCAGTCTGTTATTACAGTTTTATCCTACTGTATTGTTTTGTTTCTGTTCTGCAGCCAGGGTCCAGCTTGGAGCAGACCCACATTTTTGTCCTTGCACACATACTTCGAAGGCCTATAATCGTCTACGGAGTGAAGTATTATAAAAGTTTCCGTGGCGAAACACTGGGGTACACTCGTTTTCAAGGTGAGCGCCACACGTTTTGTATCTAAACTTGACTGCTTTATTTGTGAAACGAGAGAGACTGTGAACCGTCCTCCTGAAGCAGCTGTGGGTGTGGAGAACGGGGGCCCGCCTCCACCAGAAAACAACAAAACCGTCTGGATTGAATTTGTGTGTCGAGTGATGCTGTGCAGGAGACACGGAGGGCAGTGTGGTAAAGACTGATGGAACCACAGTTTGAGCTGCAGGAGTAAAACACGAGGGGGGGAGGCTGAGCTCCAGAGGGAAAAGAGAGGAGGAGGAGGGCGTTTCCTTTAAAGACCCACTCCGATGAAAACCCTGTTTTTTAAGGTTCTTTTCATAGTGAACACATTTGATTCACTTAAAGTGAACCAGAGTTTGTTTCCCTGATAATTCTGAACAAACTCTCAGTTTGAATCCACCAGTCCGGGACCAGGAACCGCCTTCTTTCAAGGTGGTATTGGATCGTTTTCAGTCCGACTGAAAGCCCGGTACCACTGGTTTTCACTGCCATATCACTGCTGGAGCAGACGCTGTTAGCAGTGGACTGGCAGTGCAACGGCTGAGATGTGGCAGTGGTATAGACCCACATACAGAATTTAGACCGCGGGTGACCAGCAGTGGAACAGCAGTTTCAGTGCGAGATCGGGCCGTGGAGTGCAGCATGACTCCACCGTGCCAAAGTAGCAAAAGTTAGTGTTTCACCAGATGTGGATACAGACGGAATTGGTCATCAAAATATCAAGTCTAAATAAATGTAGGACTTCTGTTATTCTTTCTGTCATTGCTTTGCTCCGCCCCTCTTAATTGAGAAGAAACCTTAAGTCTCTCGTGGTTTAAAACTGAAATGTCCGGTTGACGACAGTCTGAATACAGACCAAATTCAAGACTCAAGACTCAATCCGAACCAAATAAAGCTCCATTCTGCAATAGATCCAAGTACGTCTTTGTTTTCCTCATCCGAGCTGGAATCTGGCTCCAAACTGTTCTGCCGGATAGCTTCAATATTGTTTGCCTTTTTTGTTCACGGTGTAAGAAGCTGTAAGCTAGCAAGCTCAGTTATTGGTGACGGGAAGTGGGGATGGGGTGCCCCATGCCAACAGTCCTGCCCACAGTCCAGGCAAATTTCTGATGAGCTTTTGCCGCTCTGCAGAAGCTATGTCCTAGAAAATGTTTTTCATTTAAATGTTTTTGACTTTAAATACGTGTTCATAAAACGATTAAAAGCAGACGAGACCTTAAGATTGCGTTCTTCCTCTGCAGGCGTGTACCTGCCTCTTCTGTGGGAGCAGAGTTTCTGCTGGAAGAGCCCCATCGCTCTGGGCTACACCCGGGGTCACTTCTCAGCGCTGGTTGCTATGGAGAACGACGGCTTTGACAATCGCGGCGCGGGCGCCAACCTCAACACCGACGACGACATCACCGTCACGTTCCTGCCGCTCGTCGACAGCGAGAGGAAGCTGCTTCACATCCACTTCCTCACAGCGCAGGAAGTAAGACCCCAAACCTGTAAACTGGTTGAGAGGGGGCGGAGCTTGACTGTCTCCTCCTTTCAGATGGGGAACGAGGAGCAGCAGGAGAAGCTCCTGCGGGAGTGGCTGGACTGCTGCGTGACGGAGGGCGGAGTCCTCGTGGCGCTTCAGAAGAGCTCCCGCCGCCGCAACCACCCGCTGGTCACCCAGATGGTGGAGAAGTGGCTGGACGGCTACCGGCAGATCCGCCCCTGTGCCTCCCTGTCCGACGGCGAAGAAGAGGAAGACGACGACGACGAGTGAAGCAGCTTAAAGGATGGAAGGAGGAACACGCCGCCATCTTACTGAGATTTTTTCTTTTTCTGACACGGACAAACTGTGAACACCTCCAGCAGGGAACAGAACCACAAACTCCTTTCTTTTCATTTACATCAGCACTACTTTAAGCATCCTGAAACCTGAAGAGGAAAACGGTTTACGAATGCAAACAAACCCTTTGATTCATCCTGAAGGGAAAATCGTCTTTCCACACAAACACATGTGGTTCTTAAAGAGTTAACGGAAATATACCAGCATTGATTCCAATCAACACTTCTTTATATCCCCGTTCAGTGGGACACTGACTAAAGCACACTTCCAAATCGATCTCTTTGGAGGTTTTTTGTTGTTTTTTTTTTTTTTTTGTTTGAACAGGCAGGGACGAAGCCAATAAACACCTTCGGAAAACCAGATTGTGTAATAATATACAGCTGTATTCCTAATTACCGAGCACTGCACATTTATTACAACATTTCTATATAACTGCATACATTTAGAACATATATTAAGCTCTTTAAAAGGGAGATTTTTGCCCTTCACAAGTCAAAGCTACATTCATTAATGTTTATTTAGCACACTAACATTCTTTTTTTTTTTTTTTTCCTTTGGTTGATTGAGAAGTGTGTGTGTGTGTGTGTGTATCTGAATTTATTCTATATATTTATTGTTTGGAAACGATTTGAGCTAATTCTAGTGTATTTTTCTTTTTTGTGGTTTTGTCATTAATTCTCTCAAATCTGGACAAAGACACGTTGCACAGAAGCGACTCATGCTTTGAGGATTGAACCAATCATGATTATCTTTGGGACGTTTACCTATATTGTTGCATGGGATTTAGTACCTCATCTGGATGCCTAAAATCTGGTGCTTTTACGTTGGCGGGACGAGGACAAAATGCAGTTTTGGCACAATAATCGTCAGCAGAGGTGATTATTTCGGATCACCGTCTTGTTTTTGTCTCTCCATTCTCCGTCACGCTGCATGTTACTTCACATCCTCTGTAAAGATTTGATTGTCGTCACCCATGTTTTTGAATGAGAGATTTCAACATAAAACCAAAGTTGACAAAAGAAAAAAAAGGTCGTTCACCTTTTATTTAAATTTTTTTTTTTACTGTTTTGCTGTGAGTGTTGCATTTTTTCGTTTTCCTCGTCGTCGCGTCCTGTAATGTTTTGTTTGGTGTTTCCTTCACGTTTGAGGCCTCACCTACACGTCGCTTTGTATTTATGCAATAGTTGAAGTTGTGACCATGAAGGTTTGTGGATTTAATCCTGAGTTTGCGAATCTTACTGTGATGCAAAGAGCAGACAGAAATAAAAAAAAAATATACGCTACTTTTTCTTTCTTTTCTTCATGTCTGAAATCATATTTCTTTGAAGCATGTGTCCTTGTTTCAGTTCTGATTTCCTTGTTTGCAGCTCCCTCTAGTGGAAAGAACTTGTAACAGTAGAAGTATGTAAATTTAGAGGTCATTCATCCTCGGATCTGCTGTTAATAAATTGTTTTGTGTTTTTGCAGGCAAAGACTACAAAAGCGTCGGTCTCATTTTATACAATTTGCAATAAAAATGACAAAACCTCCAGATTCAGGGTTAAGAAAAAAGACGAAATATTTTTGTCCTTCGACATTAAAAATGTAAATGTAGTCAAAACAATCCTTGATTTGATAAGCACATTTTGGCAGCTCTTATTTTGAAGGCACAAGAAAAATGAACCTCAATTCTAAAGTCTTTGTCTGGAAAATAAACCGCATCCAATGCTATCTAATTTAAATCTTTTTAGGAAATAAGATCAGTTTTTTTTGTCTTTCAAATCCAAAAAACTGTGGTGTTTAAGTTAAAAGCAAAGCAGGCATACTTATGAATTTCTCCAGATTGGATTGCTGCCCCGCCCTCCTATGGCCTGTTTTATTTATGACAATCTCAAAACTCTGACATTAGCAGCGCAAAAAAAGTTACTAAAATAAAAAAATAAATAAATTAGAAGTGAATTATCTTCTTAGATTTGCAGTGGACCTACCAACCAACCATTTTTTGAACCAGTTTGACCAAAATATACAGCATTTTAATTACACACTTCTCACATCACCAATCAAAAAATGGTAAATTATTTGGATTTTGATTTTTAGCTACTGATGTCTTTGGAGATCCTGATTTAAAAGCTAAGAATCTCCCAGATCTGAAGGCTGATGCACCCGTTAAGACAGAAATCTGTTTCTGTAAGAGTAAAATAAGAGACTTTGGTTCTGCTGCTAAAATCCAGGAGATGAAGGAGGATTCATCCCACATTCTCAACTGTGTCAAACCGAAGCTTAAGTTGGTCTAGCAGATTTTTTTTGATCCTCAGTTTGCTCCCTCAACCTCGTGTTCATTGAGACGGCAGAAGAAGGAAACTTCTCTTCCTCGTGTCAGTCGGAGAAAGTCAGCCCGTTCAGACTGATGAGAAGGAAGAAAACGCCAGAGGAGGTTACTGTCAATTCTCCCTTTAAATTCAAACAAAACAAAGCAAGAAAAATGGAACACTAAATCTACTTCATAGATTTCTGCAAGTTCATGCAAACAGTATAAAGTACTAATTGAATGTTGGATTTTTATTTCCTGAATAAATTCTCCAAAACTTCCAGCTACTTTAAAAATACATTTCTGGAAAATCTTATAGAAAAAATTGAAATTCAGGATGTTTTCACATATAAGTATTTGCACAGAAGCCTTATAAAAATGTTTTCTTCTGATGATACGGTTAGCGGGGTTAAGCTAAATAAATCAATAATGAATCCCTAAAAGTAGAGATTGTTCTACAGCATATGCTAAACTCCTATAGCTTGATGCTAACGTATAATGGGATTTCCCAAGGGATGGCTACCCTTACCAAAAAGAAGTATACTTCAAGTATATTTTTTAAAGTATAAAAAAGTATATACCAAGTATACTTAAAAAGTATACTGGAAGTTTACTACCACGTACACTTCTTTATACTAAATTGGCCCATGTTTAGTTTATAAAAAGTACACTTCGAAGTATACTTAAAGTAAACTTTCTGGTTTACTTCTAGTTTACTGGCAATAAACTTTAAGTTTACTCCAAATTTTTTTATAAGTAAGCTCAGGTTTATGAAAGTATACTTCAAATAACCTTTATGGTATACATTTAGTTTATCATTTGGTATTCACACCAAATCTGACTTCTTGCTACAAACCTACAAGATAGATGACTGAACATTTATTCTATGAAGAACATTAAAAATAATACACCTGCTGTCAAAAAGAAAAATACTTGTACACCAATAGCTACACTAAAATATATCTTGATAAAAAGTTTAAGGCTAAATTTATTTAGAGATGTTGTGTAATTCTAAGTATAAACAATATACTTTATCTCTAAGTACATAAAAAGTAAACTAAAAGTATAATATGTTAAGTTTAGTTTTGGAAAAGTTTAACATAAATTTATCAATTTTTTCTCTAATTGGTACATAAAAAGTATACTTAAAGTATACTCTCTTAAGTTTAGTTTAAAAAAAGTATACTTAAAATAAACTCGAAGATACTTCTTTTTGGTAAGAGTAATGCTAACATTTGCCCGGCCTAAATCAGTGTTTTTCAACCTTTTTAGAGTCAGGGTACACTTTTCCCTTGAAAAATATACTATGGTACCCCTGCATCAAAATATGTAAAAAAAAGAACAATACTGTAGTCTGTACTTGTGTACAGTCCCTCCATGATTTCACGTTTCTTAAAACAATATAAATATTAAAACAATAATATATTCCTTCTAAACAGTGATTTAGAGAACAAACAAAAAATTAATGTTTGTGCAAGAGCAGCTGTAATTTTTGAGCATCGATATGATCACAACATGCTTTTTTTTACAAAAATATGACTAACATTATATTTATGTTTATGTTCAATTGTAAATACACAAAAAGTGAAAATGTTTAAGTTCTATTCATCTCTCTTTAATTGTGATTCTCTTTAATTTCAGATCAATAATGTATTTCTGAACAAATCTGTCTATGTAAACTCAAAATTGAATTGAATTTAGAGGATACAAAAAAAATAATAATAATACAAATCGAATCGATCCAGGCTCCGGTGAGTCTGATCAATTCTGGAAATTATTGGCCCTATTCAATATTATGAGTCTATGATATTCTTTTAATCTGTACATTTGAATAAATCTTAGAACTAACCATTTTGTAAAAGATCAGTGGGTAAGATCTAAGATTTTCCATCTGATCATTTCTTTTGTTTTCTGTTTTAGTAGTTTAATTTTTAGTTCACATCCAATTTGAGTTTTTTAAAATCCCTCTATTCTGCTGATTTAGTCCATCAAGAATGGCTTTTAAAGAAAACTTTGAAAAATGTGTTCTTATCTCTATATAATATATGTATATAATTTAAAACTACAGAAGAAGTAGAAGAAAAAATAAAGTTGATCCCTTTATTTCTTGTTTGGGTTTTAGAGCGTTCTTTGGTTGATGATTGTAAACAGATTTTCCTCAAGTCCTGTTTTAAAGCGTTACATTCTTAGAAAAGGAAAGAAAAACTTGTTTTTTCTCTGCAAACACCATGAGGTGTCAGTGCAGACCAATAATTCCAAACTCCATTCAGTTGCACAGTAATTTCTCTATAGTGTGAATAGTTCTGGGACAATCCATGACTTATCACAAAAAGAGTCTTCTTAGAGTTTAAAATGTTTATACAGATTTATAAGTTTAAACAGAACCTTTACTTGTGTCACACACAGTTCTTAAATTAATATTTGACAAGTCAGAAAGCTTGATTTGGTTGAAGACAAACTCCAAGATCTCATATTCTATGAGAATGTTGCACAACTTCTGCTCAACCAAAACATGTTAGTTATTTCCAGAAACACAAACTCATTAAACTTGTAACTAATTTGCATCCCCCCCCCTTTTCAGTTTGACATAGTGGCTCAAATGTTGTAAATGTTTGCAGTTCTATTGCTGTCCTGCTGCAGGAAGCCGACACATGAAGAAGTATGGAGAGAAAATAGTCTCACTGGATTTGTCTGCGTAATTGTGTTTACGCAGTTTAAATTTAAATATTATTACATACAAGTTCTTCCGTATGTTTTTTGACGAGTAAAAACTCAAGCGCACTTTATGCGATTTATGCAATCTTGGTATCAAAACGTTCAGCACGTTCAAAACATTACTGTTTGTACTTTTGGTTTTCGCAAATTTTAATGCTTTTGCGCAATTTAGGCTAATTTTGAGCCCTATGTTAAGTCAATAGAAAAATGTTTCAAATCGTTATAAAACTTTCTGCACTTATGCAATATTGGTATCAAAACGTTCCGCAAATTTAGGACATTCATGCCTGTATTTTTGGTATTAGCAAAATTTACGTTTTTTACGCTGATTAGCCTAATTGAAAATGAATTGGAATTTTTCAAAACCTTTAAAAACTTTATGCACTTTTGTAACCAAGGCAACAGTGGTATCAAAATGTTCTGCTTGTTTAGGACAATCGTGCTTGTACTTTTGAAATTCATACACTTTACGATTTTAACGCAATCCATGCTAGTTTACTAGCCTCATTGACAATTAATGGACATGTTTCAAATCGTTATAAAATTTTGTGCACTTTTTACACTTGTGCACATTAGTGGGATGGCGATAACTTACATTATGAATTATTCTTACTGCTCTTTTTTGTAACATGCATGGTGGTTTTAAAGAAGTTTTGTATGTACTTCCCCAAATTTCGGAACAGTAGGTTAAGTACGGCAACACAAGAGAATTATATAGTATCTGGCGTGATCTGAGATTCAGAAAATGTTTCTGTTCTTTCACAACAAAATACACAGTAAAAAAATAAACAAAATCATGACAGCCGTAATCATGAAAAGATAAAATGGCAATTTAATTAACAGGTAACATCTTTAATGTCATAAATCTTAAAAAATAAGACTCAGTATAGGGCTGCATGGTGGTGCAGTGGTTAGTGCCCTTGCCTCTCAGAAAGAAGGCCCTGGTTCAAATCCCAGCTGGAAAATCAGAAACACCAACAGGGGCCTTTTTTGCATGGAGCTTGCATGTTCTCCCCATGCATACATACTCCAGGTTCCCCCCACCATCTGAAAGTGCCCATCAGTAACCAGGTTAGGCTCCAGGACACCAAAGTAGAAAGCTGCTAAGGAAAATGAATGAATGCTTTCCAGGTCAGCTATTATAACCCCAATAAATTTATCGTCATAAATTCTTTCAAGTTTCACCCCATTTATGTGCATGTCAGTCTTTAGATTTTTACCATTATAATTACCAAGTAACATTATTTTCTTTTACTTAAATGTAGTCAAAGTTTATTTACATCAAATCACATCTTTAGTTCTTCCATCTCCATCTTTACAACTTCTAGGAATTGTTGCAAATCATCCCCATCACAAAAAACATTTGCGTCATCAGCAAATAAACGTATTTGAATATTCTATAAACCTTTAATAAATCATTAATAAACATGATAAATGACACTGGGCCCAAAACAGACCCCTGTGTCGCACCTTTCTGTCCAAAAAATTGGAACGAGCACTTCCGACCTACATATTTAATCAAGTCTAACACTATCCCCCTGATGCCATATCATTCCAATTTATTTATTAATATGCAGTGATTAATTGTATCTGTGTGCGATCTCAAAGTTATGGCTTATTATGGGATGTCATTTTAACCTCAACTGCGGTTCTAACGAAAATCAATCAACTTTATTTATGCAGCACTTCTTATATTAACACATGCAAGTGCAATCCAAATAGAATTGCACACAAATTTAAAATGGAAAATAAATGTTTATAAATGAAAGAGAAGCAATTAAAAAAAGCTTTTGATAAATTTTTTGCATTGATAATGAAATTTTACAACTGTAAAATGATCACTTTAGGTTTCAAAAGTGCATTTGCATTCTGTATTTACTGTCCTTAAACGTCAGAAAAAAAAAGGTAAATCGGTCTGCATTGATGGAATCTAATCTATATTGTAAATTAATTATGTAATTTATAAAATTACATATTCTGATGGAAAAACCCTAATTTATAGACATTTTTCAGTGATTTAAAAAAAATGACTAACCAATTTTTAATCAGAACAGTAAGTTTTATTTATTGGTTCCAGCTGCACTGTATGCTATATGTTCACCTTGTACAAGAAACGAATACAAATACTCACAATAAAAACCAAACATTTTGTGAGCAGCGTCGCGGCGCCGGCTGAGGGGACGGATAGCTGCGGCGGCAGCGGCTGTTTGATCCCTCCGAGAGCCGCAGCTGGCTCGCGTTAGCGCGGACAAACAAAGAAGAAACTATGAGGAAGGGGAAAGGGGGCGGGGCGAACCGCTCACATGAGACTACTCTTATATGAACATTTAACAAGTCAATACAAATCTACAGGAATGAGAAGTTTCAACATCAAAAAATGTACATTTGATATATATCCATATGAGAAAAGAAAAAAACCACGATGGACTTGAAAAGCAGATTTTTTTTTTTTTTTTCCCTTTTCAGTTTTCCTGAGCCAAAAATAGATTTTTTTTCAGATGTTTTCATATCCCACAAGCTTCTTGCTGGCATGTAATCAAGGTCCTTTGGAAGTGACAATCTGTTCATAACGAAACACCACAGGTAGTTTGGTTAATCTGTCACACTCTGATGGAAAATATTTCACTAAGTTTCGGGTTTTCTTCTTTTATTTTTCTTTTAACGTTTTTACCGTCTGGATTCTCGTCCTTCTCATCTGCTAGCATCATGGAGCCCAAAATAAACAAATAAAAATGATGAAGTCCAGATTTCCTGAAGCTGAAACTGTAAACCTGTTCACTGTCACACACTAAAAACCGTAAAAACTCAAACACAAAACAGAATAAACACAAGAGTTGGAGGAAAAAAAAAGAAAAAAAGTTTACACGAGACATGTTTGTGCGGAAAAATGAAGGAAAAAAAGAGGCTTCACATGTTGTCCTTTGACGTTTCCGTCCTGTGCCGTGATCCTGGCAACATGTCCCAGAGGTCAGGAGGAGTTTTTCTAAAATATATGCCGAACAAAAAGCACTTCTGTCTGTGAGGAGGGAAAACAAATATGGTGGGAGGAGCCATTTACGATCTTTTGTGCGTCAGTTCGCTGGTCGATCGCGTCTCAGCGCGGCCGTGTCCCACATCCACCGTCCTCCCTTGGGCCTCCGTCCGAAATGAAGAGTGAAACGTGTCCCTGTTCGCTCAAGTCCAGCGCACAGTCGGATGGGTTTGACTGACTTGGCTGACCCCGGTTCGGGCCCCCGCCCCGGCTGCAGCAGCTCTACGGCTCAGTCATGTGCTCCCTCATGGGGTCGCCGTGTTTGGAGAGTTGGTTGGGGGAGGTGGCCTGTGAAGGATGGGTGCCAGGGGGCAGAGTATGGGCGATGGGCACCCCCCCGGGCACCAACCCCTCCATCGGTCCGGGAACCCCGCCAGGGGCCACACCCATCACGCCAGGGGGGAATCTGGAAAAAAAAAAAATCAGTTTATGACAAATCTGTTTTTTTTTTCTTACATTTTTTTGGTTTTGATTTGTGTTCCAACAACCTTAAATAAATGTTTTTATTTACGTTTGAGTCACACTCGGTAAGAGTTACAGCAACACACGAGGGACACTAATCCACTAATCCACTGATCATTCAGCCAAGCAAACAAAGTTAATTTACTCAAGATTTATGGATTATAAAGAAATCTGATTCAGCAGAACATTTTCCCAAACAGAATGTTGCCATGGAAGCGAGAAAAACAGAAAGATCTGCTGCTTGAAGATGATAGAAGGCAACAAAAATATAAAAAAAACTAAATTAATTAATAAAATATAAAATATATAAAAATAAATAACCAGTAACATAAATCACATGACGAGCAAAACCTTGAGACAACTCGCTCGTACAAGTGAAAAAAGTTGAATAAAAACTGTAAGAACATTAATTATAAACAATTGTGTTAACTCGAAGCTCATCTTGTTAAAGTATTTGCACAGTAAATGCAATAAACTAATTCAGATAGGAAAAAGGAGGTTCCAGGTTCATAAAATAAGTTGGAAAAAAAAAGGAAACAACTTGAAAATGTATTTTTTCACCAACACAGCTTGTACTGATTTTCCTCCCATGAAAACAACTGTGGTTGCATTAAAAAAATAATAATTTAACAACAATACATAACATCAAAATAATACAAAATGAAATTATAACAGTTAGTAAATGAAAAGGAGCAGAAAGAGGAAAATTTATACTATCTGCCCCTAATGCTAAATCAACTAAAGTAAATCAAAGTACATGACATCTTCTAACTCAGTGGTCCCCAAACCCCCCCCCGGGCCTCAATAGAAAAAAAGAAAAACATTATTTTTGTTTTATTTCTAATCTGATTGTGAAGGAAGTTTTATTTTGAAAGACTCCTTGATTCTCCCTCACCACATCCAACTCATTCTAAAAAATGAATCCACTACTTTCTTACCGCTACATTGAAACCTCCAAGCTTGCAAAGCTAACAAATGTATTTTAACTTCAAAATAAAATAATTCTGCCTTTAACAGACGACAAAAAAAAAAAAAAAAAAAACTTTTACTCAAAATATTGATTTATTGCAACATTTGATCTCATAGGCAAGAAAAATAAAGCAAAATGTTCAGCAACCGGGCCTGTATCATGCTTTTCTTAATAATTTCTGAGTAAATTACATCCATAAATATGTTCAATTATTATCTGTGGTGCACTTAAGAACAAATTATTTAGGATATATGAGTTATTTTCATGATTTTTTTTACTACCCGGAGTAAGACACCTTAATCTCTGGTGGCCTCCCATTTCTTGGCGTTCTTGGCATTGTGTCTTTGTTTCTCCCACCAACTAACAACTAACATCCAAACTTTTGCTACAACCAATGTAGCTATGGCCGGAGCAGGGTTGAGAGCTGAGCTCCACTAGCTAAGCATCGACGCTAAGCAGCTGTGCACCGCTAGCTCAGGGCGAAGCTTAGCGGATGAGCGCAACTAGCTGAATGGCGAAGCTAGAGGCTTAGCACCGCTAGCTGAGTGGTAAAGTTTAGCAGCTGAGCACCGCTAGCCTAGCTCAAAGATAGCAGCTCAGCACTGCTAGCAGAGTGGTGAAGCTTAGCAGCTGTGCACCCCTAGCTGAGCTTGAAGCTAACAGCTTAGCACTGCTAACTGAGCTCAAAGCTTGGCAGCTGATCTCAAAGCTAGCAGCTTAGGACCACTAGAGCGGCGAAGCTTAGTGTTTGAGCTCCGCCAGCTGAGTGGAGAAATTGGGTTAATTGGAAATTGTGTTAACAGGGTGGCTAATGCAGCGCAGACTCTTCCTAAAAAAGGGTTATTCTCACTTTGTGATGTCAGCTCATGAGAACCTGCTCATTTTGTTGAGCTGGAAGGGGCTGGTGTTCAGAGAGCAGAATACTTAGAAATGACTGATTGGATCAATGAATAGATTATACTGAAGAAGGAACATTAAAATATATTTTAATGCACTTAAAAGCTCAAAAAGTTGATTTGAGCCCTTCATAAGCCCTTCAATGTATCAAGGATGTTTTTAATAAAGTTGCTCAAACAGTAGATCATGTTTATTATTATATTTATAAAAAATACCATTTGTTTTTTTTTTAATACATCTATGACATGTTAGCATCTGATGTTTTAGCTTCCACTTTTACAGATTTGGGAAAATCTATAAATGATTTCAACATAAAATCTACTTTATAAATAAAGTTTCTCATATTTTACAGAGGAAGAAGATAAACATTACCCTCAAATGTTACAGGAAACTGGAAGCTAAAAAGAAATCAGACGTCAACTTCAGCTTCATGAAACATTCGAAACCGATCTGAAAAGGTTGGGGACCACTGATCTAGCATAATAAGGGTGGGGGAGTCGAGGATCGGAGGGTACATTTACAGGGTGTGCAGGTTAGAGGATGACACAGAACTTGACGGGGGACGGTCGGGTCTGATGATGTCATTGGTTTGCCTGTTAGCGGTGACAGTATTGATTTACCTGGTTGAGAATTAGGTATATAATTTGTCCTGCATTCCCCCCGTTGCTATGGCCTGTACCATGGTTTGGTTCACTCGGCTGTGTGAGAGAAGCAGTTCAGTCCGGTTCAGACAAAAATCAGAAGCCTAAACTCATGAGATGAATTGTTTTTGGGGGCCACAACTTGTGGGTAAAATCCTCCTCCCCCAAAAAATGAAGGCGGTGAGATGACGGGTGATGTCAGCTCAAAGCAAACTTCCTACCTGTAGGCGGCGCCGTTGATTTCTGGGTGAACCTGAGGCTGCTGCTGGTCCATCATCCCCCAGGGCGCCGTGGTAACGAAGAACTCTTTGTTTACACAGTTTCTCAGGCTGTCAGGAATACGCCCTGCGGCAGGAGAGGGATCAGTGAGCTTGGACTATCGAAACGCGTCGCGGAGAACGCTTGAAGCGTCGGGTACCCGTTATGGCTCTGCGGATTTCTGTGGCGGCGGCTTCCCTCATCTCCAGCGACGCCTGCTCGCTGTACCAGGCCGTGTGGGGGGTGCAGATCAAGTTGGGGGCATCTTTGAGGGGACCTTGAGAAAAACTAAAACGAAAGGGGGCGGTTGAGCTACACCAGCAGGACGGAAGCTTCCAGGTTTATGACATTACAGTGACGGACACCTAAAGGGCTCGGACTCGTGGACGTCCAGCGCCGCGCCTCGTATCCTGCCTTCTTTGAGCGCCTGAGCCAGGGCCTTCTCATCCACCAGTCCTCCTCGTGCGGAGTTGACCAGAAATGCACCTTGGCGCATCTGAAAAACAAACAAACAAAAAGAGGAGATGATTCACCTTAGAGCTGAGTTTTTCAGGCCACAAACCGGTTACAATTAGAAAATATTTTCACGGACCGATACAAACAATGTTGAAGGTTGCATTCCGGTTTCTTAAAATCTATTTTCAAAATAAAATGCTACCACAAGAAATTTAGTTTCAAAAAATCTCAGTGGATTTTTTAGACAGATGATGAAGATTTAATTAAACTAAGTTGATTTGTAGAAGGACATGATTTTTTCCCCATATATGCCATTTTAACTCTCAATCCAGACACGGATTATATTTCAGGACAAAAAGATTGATCACATAATAATCACAAATAAGCAACTCTATTTGATTGAATCTTCATTCTAAGTAAAATGTTTGAACTTTGTGAAGAAGATTTCCCCTTTAACGTGAGTGGAGGCTAACAACCGGAAGCTAGCTTTAGCTACGTCCAACTTTTAAGGTGTGACAGATAATAAAGCAATAGAAAAATGATACAATCGTCGTAAAATTGGTATGTTCTAAATATGAAATAAACATGAGAGTCTGTTGCTATGTATTAGACAGAGCAGCTTCTGCTTCATGAGAAGAACTGTCTGAATAATTCTGTATGCTGAGGAAGACTCCCGGTTTTGTCTGTAAACAGCAGCTTTGTTGTTCTTTGAAGTCAAATGTTCTTTTTTAGTTTCCTCACTGACTCTTTTCTTCCTGAAGAAACAAATATAAACAAATATGTTTTAATATTTGCTTTTTGCTAGCTTCATCACTTTGGGCTACGAACTTATGGGGCATCTGGTCAAACACAAGATGGTGACAGAATCAATCTTCAGCCGGAAGCGGAAATTTTGTAACTTTAGGCGTTGCGTTAGCAGAATTTCTTAAACTTTAGGAAACCCTTTTAAAATTACATTTCAAAAACTTTTCAGAACTGTGAGCTTTTAAATGTGAGTAAACTGTAACTGTCTAACTGTTTAGTGTGCACGATGAGCTTAAAATGGGACAGAAAACCTTTATTGTTTTATTCCTTTCAAGTCAATATTAACACTTGCTCAAATTTCACCAGTTTACTTCTAGAGAGAAGTAGGTTTGATTGCTGATCAGAGAAACAAAATGACGTTTTTTCTTTTGTGTGTCACAGAGAGATAAACTGCAAAAAAAGGTCAATAAAAGAGAAAAGAAACCGGAGAAAGTCGAAAGCTTAAAACAGGGTTCCAGGCGAGGACTTCCGACCAACGATTTCGGCAAATTATGTTTTGTTTGCGTCCGGCTCTGGCAGGAGGAGGGCTGTTCATTTTTGGGTGACAAATTTTTTCTCTGTAGCCAAATTTTCTTCACTAACACAGCAATTCAGGTGGTTGCTTTAAGTCACAAGACCAAGATAGATTGTGAACATATAATAAAAATAAGACTTCCTTTAGGCTCTGAAAATATACTTAATGGAAATAATCTAAATGAGCTCATTTATTCAACGTGATCGACAGAAAATGAGGAATAAATGTTATTCTGGGTAAAAAAAAAAAGTAAACTTGAAATAAATGATGTCCTCTAGGTGGCAGCATTCCCCTTTTTTCCACTTAAAGTTATTTTAAGCTTCATGAGCGCACTGTGAAATCACTGAGACAGGTTTTCAACAGTTTTTTGGGGGGGTGGGACACAGTAAGCTGTTATTTTGAGGCTTGTGCATCCATCCTCGTAGTGATCAGCATCTCAGAAGCTTTGTAAACACCAAATGTAGGTGTTGCAACATTCAAAATATTAACAAAAAATGCACGTTTTCATTTGTCTGTACGGGAAATGTTTTTTTTGTTTGAGAGGAGAGCATTAAAAGCACTTTTACTGCATGACTTTAACTATGTTTGACCTCACAGCAGAACAAAGCACTGTTCCACCATCGTGTCTACATATCACATGTCCTTCCTCCCAGGATATTAGTAGTCATTACTGTGTGTTGCTAGGATAACAGCGATGGCAGTAAAGATGCACCAGCGGTTGAATAAATCCGCTGCTTCCCAGCCAGGGTCAAAGCCACACTTTCTTCTTTTGTGGTGTTTTCAGCAGAAGACGCAGCAGCCTGCCTGTTTGATGGTGAAGTCGTTGATGAGGTGGTGGTTGTGTTCGTTCAGGTTGCAGTGCAGGGAGACGCAGTCGCTCTGGTAGAGCAGGTCCTGCAGCGTGTACACTCTCTGGACCCCTAGCGAGCGCTCCAAGCCGTCCTGGAGGTAGGGGTCGTAGAAGATGACGTTGAAGCCGAAAGCTTTGGCCCGCATGGCCACGGCCTGACCCGTGCGGCCTGAGGCGAAAGGGAAACAGAGAAGATTGCTTGATGGAATCTAAATGAGTGGAATTAATTTAAACAGTAAGAAATGTTTATTTATTTAAAAAACAGTTCATTTCTGCTTTTATGAAAAAGTTTTTGCTATTTTGAAAATGCACATTTCATGTTTTAAGAATTTCTTTAATCTCCATAATCTTATATATACAAAAGTAGCTTGTCTGCATCTTAAACACACAAGAGAAATCCCCACATTACCCCACCTCTGTGGTATTTCACTGGAACACAGTGTCCCCCCCTTTAAAGGGAGCCTCTGCAGTAACTCATCTGGAGCCCATTAGATGTTGGCATTTAGCTTTAGAATGATCTGAGCATGCTTTGCAGAGCAATTAGTGCAGTTTTGGCCTTCAAATTACACCATAACAAAGGAAAAGGCACAATAAGAAATGTACGCAATCAACACTTTACTGACTGTAAAAATAGTTATTTTTCTGATAATATTTATTATCAGAAAAAAACATTATAAAATCAAAAAAGAATTGTAGAGTCACAGAAGCATAAGAAATACTTGCCTTTGTGCCAAACAGGTTTTAAAAAAATCCCTGAAAGTAACACTATCAACAGTTAAAGATCCACTCTAAATTGTATTTGGGTGTTTTTGACTTTCTCTTGCAGCATTTTCTTGCATTTCTGAGTAATTTTTTATTCTAATTGTTGCAAACCAGGAGCAGATGTTTGAAAACAGATTTCGCCATCGCCATTTTTGTTGAACCGGTATTGTTAGGTTGGAGCTTTTGGAGATCAGGTTTATTTATTGTGAAGAGTTCTACAAGAAAATCGGTTACACGTCTGGGTTCATGAGATCATTCTGAGATTCCGGGAGCTAGCTTCCGCGGCGTTTCTGTGTCTCTGTGACTGTCACTGTCTCGCTTTAACCCGAGAGGAAAAAAATAATAAAAAAATAAAACTAGAGGCCTTTTTTTTGTTCTCTCGATGAAACTAAGAAAAATATGAAAGTTTAGGAGGCCTGAGCCGGTGGCCCCTGTACTCCGCAGCGGCTGTCTGTCTGCCAGCATATCGAGCAAGCGAACTATGCTAACTCCTGGGAGGCTGGGTGAATGCAGACAGAGAGACAGAGTGTTTCCCACCTTCACCCAACAGTAGCTGGAGGAGCTCTGACAAAACCGCTTGTATTATATTAGTATTCAGCCCACTAGATCGAGTCATAAACATCATGTAGATGCAGATACAAAAATGAGATATTTGAACTCTGGCTGCACCGCCCAATTTGCGCCATTCAAGTCGCACTGCTGCCAAACCGCAGCGCCGCCCCCATCGCTCGGACTTCAGAACGCCTCGTACCGTTAACTTAACATTGAAACGGGCCACCTCTGTCGTTCATATCATGTATGGTCTGAATGCAGCATAATGAACTGCTGCCGCTCTGCAGAAACTAGGTCCTACAAATCAACCCAAGTTTTTAAATTTTGTCTAAAAGTGGCAGAATCATAATTAGAAGACCAGTTGGAACACTTTTGTAATTGATCAAAAGATGATCGGAGTGGGACAGTTGAAAGCCCCCACTAATGTTTTTTATTTTTTTTTTTTACAGTTTTGAAATAAGAGTTAGAGTGCAGAATTGAATGTGTTTTTGTATCCTTGAGCTTTTCTACAACAGCTGTCATCTGTAAGCTTGTTTAGACATTTTTTTTGTCAAAACCAGCAAAGAGGTGAAGAACAAGACACGCTCCACTCTGAACACATGCAGGAGGAGAACTCACTAAATAAAAACTATTTGTTTATTATTATTCAGAAGAAGTGGAATTTTCATCCACAAAATTAGATTTTTTTTTTTCCCAGTTTGAAGAATAACTCCACAGTTTTTTTAACTAAGTCACAATCCTGATTTTTGAGGAAAACTCACCGAAACCGATCAGACCCAACGTCTCTCCTCGGATCCTCGCCGCCCCAGACGCCACCTCCCGGATCTGCTCCACGCTCTGGACCCGGGTGCCCTCCCGGAGGGCCTGGTACAGCCAGGTGTTCCTCCTGTACAAGTTAAGGATGTGACAAAGTGTCGAGTCTGCCGTTTCCTCTACTGCCGCTGAGGGAATATTACACACTGCGATGCCTGGAGGAGGAAAAATGGGGGCGAAAAATGAACAAACAAACAAACAAACAAACAAACACAGACTGTAGACAGATAAAATATAGGTGCCAAAAAAATTGACTGCAAGCCGAGATTTAGTTCCTTTAAATCACGTGTCAAAGTTGAGGCCTAGTAATCATATCCGGCACTCCAGATCCTTTTATTTTACAATGGCTTTATATTTTAATGGCTTGATGTTATCTTGTATGATTTTGACAAAATATATTTTTATGGAGAGTAAAATATTGAAAGTTATTTAAAGTTGATTTATTCTGGAATAATATTCCTGCCTTTTTATTATTCATAATTATGTTAAGAAGTTACCATTTTTAAGTTTTAAAAATAGGCCTTCTGCTAGCTTTATGGACTATTTTGGCATTTGGTAAGATTTTTTTTGGCTATTTTGGAGTTTAGCTAATATTTTAGCTACATGCTAAATGTTTTGGCTAATTTAGGCTTTTTTTGGTTTGAGGGTGTTATGGCTAGTTAAGGCTTTTATAAAGTTTTATAGGCTATTTTGGAGGTATGCTAATATTTACACGCTAGCTGTTTTGGCTAATTTAGGCGTTTCTCCATTTTTTTAAGCTATTTTGAAGTTTAACTACTTTTTCAGCTACATACAAGCTGTTTCGGGCTAACCTAGTTTTTTAGGCAAATTTGAGATTTTGCCAATATTTAACCTGGCTATCAGCTTCAGCGTTTTTCAGCTTTTAACTTCAGTGATTTCAGCTAGCACCAACAGCGGCCAAATTCACACTAGTATTATTGCAGGTAATGCTATAAATCTAGTTCATAATTATGTTAAGAAGTTACCATTTTTGAGTTTTAAAAATAGGCCTTCTGCTAGCTTTTTGGACTATTTTGGCATTTACTAAGATTTTTTAGGCTATTTTGGAGTTTAGCTAATATTTTAGCTACATGCTAGCTGTTTTGGCTAATTTAGGCTTTTTTTTGGTTTGAGGCTGTTATGCTAGTTAAGGCTTTTAAAAAATTTTATAGGCTATTTTGGAGGTATGCTAATATTTACACGCTAGCTGTTTTGGCTAATTTAGGCGTTTCACCATTTTTTTAAAGTTTAACAATTTTTTTCAGCTACATACTAGCTGTTTCAGGCTAACCTAGTTTTTTAGGCTAATTTGGAATTTTGCTAATATTTAACCTGGCTATCAGCTTTTTCAGCTTTTAGCTTCAGTGATTTCAGCTAGCATCAAAAGCGGCCAAATTCCCACTAGTATTATTGCAGGTAATGCTATAAATGTAGTTCATAATTATGTTAAAAAGTTACAGTTTTAACATTTTAAAAATGTAGTTTTGGACTGTTCAATAAATGTTTATCCGCCCGCGACCTAAGGTGTGTTTGGATTTGTGCGATTGAGTTTGACATCAAATCAACAAAATTTGAGGGGAATATAAAGGATGTTTTATCACATAAAATGATAAATAATTAGATGTCAAACCAAATCCCACTCTCCTAGCGAACATATGCTGAAGGGACCAAATGGGAATAAGAGATGGAGTTTCAAATCATTCACAACATCTGCTTTGAGAGTGTAATCAGCCCATTCTGTCATTAAATCATTCCTGCCACATATGTTGTTTACATTAAGCCAACAAAGTTTGGTTTGGCCCTAAATAATAAAACTTCTGTTTTGGTTCATTTTTCTTCTACTTTCTTTGCTCCATCCTCACCGAGCTCCCCGGCAGCCTTGATGTCGATGTTGTCGTAGCCGCTGCCGATGCGGATGATGATGCGCAGCGCCTTGAACTTCTCCAGGTCCTCCCTGGTTAAGGTGATGGTGTGGTACATCATGGCCCCCACGGCCTCGTTCAGCACCTGAAGGACACGCCGGAGACGACGTCATCATCGCTGCTGTCAGCGGGAAATCATTCACATCAAGGACATGACGAGAATCTCTCAGCTGTGATCGCTTCACTGTTTATGGCTTCACTGACGATGACGTCCGGCGTGGGGAGCGACCGCCACCGTGTGCACGAGCGCTCCCACTGCTGCCCGCAAGTTTATGCACTATTCTTCATCTAAATGCAAATGGGTTGTTTATGCGCGCTCTAAAGTATGAGTGGCTGTCTGTGCATTTATTGTCGAACGAGAGCCTGCAAAACCTGTTTTTTGTCACAATCCATTAATTCAGACTATGCAAACAAGGTTAGAGTGAGTGCAAGCAGGACAATAAAGCAGACTGGCAGCTGCTGAGGAACCGAGAGAGCATAAACAAGTAGCTGCTGCGGGCCACAGTCGCTACACAACCGCTTTCAATTCACAACCCACTAACAAAATTAGCCTAGCTGGGTCAGATTAGCATAGTTGTGAATCTGCATGCAGCATTTTCACTGAGGAGCTGGATGTCTGATTCAAGGCTAAAGTTCTGCTCCAAGGAAGCAGCGGAAGGCATTGTTGCAAAGGCTGCTGGGAAAAAAATGGCAATTTCTGCATACTGTTAATAATTCCTCTGATAATAAATGGTGTTTATAACATGTTTTTGTGCCATTGTTCTCATGATGGAGAAGATATATAATAAATTATTATTAAAACTGCATTTCTGATTATGTATTGATTTAAATTGTTGTGAATCAGAAGCAAACAAAAAAAAAAGACTTTCGATAAAAGGCTGTATTTGTAATGTACAAAATACACATAATCCCCAATTATTTCCAGAATTGATTCAACTGGATTCACTAGAACCTGGATCATTTTTTTTTTATTCTTTTGATCCACTCAATTTAATTCAAATCAATTTAGAGTTTACACATTTAGACACATTTGTTTGAAAATACATTGATTATCTATATGTACGGTTTAGAGATATTCATATTAATGTGATACAGTTTACATACTGTAACTTTATTAGTAAAATTATGAGACTGTTAATACCATGCAGTGTTACATGGATTCTCAACCGGAGAAGCTCCAAAAATTGTTCAGCTTTTCTTGGAGGGCGTTTCAGTTTGGCCACTAGGTGGCGATCGCACTACAGCATTACATTTTATTACAAAGGAGAAGAAAATATGACCAAAAAACCAATAACGGTTACTTTAAGAAATATTTCCTAAAAAGAGTTTAGAAAATTCATGCCTATGAGCTTAAAAAATATGTTAATTTAGTCAGTAATGTATGTTTAGGTCGACCGAGCGTTAGCATTAGAAATACTAAGGATAATCCTATTATATGTTAGCATCAAGCTAGCGGACTTTAGCATTATGGGTTAGATCGATTCAGATCAATTTGATCAGCCCAGCCCCAACAGCTGTGTTAAAAAATGTCATTTTTTTTGTCAAAATATTCGAGGATATTTTCCTACAGTAACAGAAATAATACATTTCTCAACTTTTCGTGCAAATTAAATAAACATTTTGTTTACTGCAGAAGTAAAAAGGGGACATTTCTGCGCTTCAGAGTGAACCGGATCCGTTGCATTTGTGTGTTTTTGGCGTTAATGATTAGCTGAGCGGAGCTAATCATTTCTCTGTTTGAGCTCTCGGACACAGCATGTTAATTAGAGTGTCCAGGACTACTTTATTAGCTCTTAACTGATTCAGGCTTTGGTCAATGACGCTAAGTTAATCGCCTGCTGGCGCCAGGGTCATTACAAACATGACAGAAGTGTCATTCTTATCAAGTGTACGCTTTAAGACAGCAAATAAAGGCATCTTTTGTGTACAGCCCTTTCAGTTTCGCAGCTCCTGTCACTGAATCAGGAAATATTTCCTTCCAGTTACAATTCTGATACCAAAACATGTGATTTTGATAAATATCGATCTTAAAAAAGTTTTTTAAATAATAAATCAACAACTTATTAAGCAACTGCGCACAAAAAAGTCATTTAATTTCGATTCATGTCAACAAATATCACAAAGGACTCAAACCATGATAGTGCCTCCTGTTCTTTTACTGTTTCATAAACACAAAGAAACATTTTTATTCCAGGTTTTTAATTGATTCATTATAGTTAAAAGAAAATCAGACTACTTTCTATTAGTTTTTTCTGAATTTTTTTCTTTTCTAAAATCACAAAGGACTGTGACCCATATTATGATAATGGCTCCTGTTCTTTTAATGTTTCCTAAATACAAAGAAATATTTATTTTAAATTTTGCTAAATGTATTTGTTATAGTTCAAAGAAAATCACACTATATTCTATAACTTTTTCTGTATTTTTTCTTTCTTTTCTAACATCACAAAGCCATACTATGATAGTGTCTCCTCTTCTTTTAATGTTTCATAAATACAAAGAAAAATTTTATTCCATTTTTTCAATGTATTGATTGTAGTTGAAAGAAAATTAAACTATATTCTATTACATTTTCTGTTTTAAAGTTCATTAAAATAAAACTGATTATTTCTTGCTCTAGAAAAAATAAAAACAAAGATTTTTTTTTCCTTTTTTAATAATGAATTCTTAAATAGAGCAGACGTGCTCCTCCACATTTTTCTCCTCAACCCCGCAGAAGCAGCAAATCCCTCACAGGTCAGGGCGGCGGGCTTAGCGCTGCACTTTGAGAGTATTTCCCTCTCGCCTCGGGGGGGTGCGGAGTGGGCCACGAAACGCTGCGTCCCTGCGCTCTAATGTCAGTAAGCCAATAGGCATAAAGTTGACCCTGTGACACGCTTTGCAACAGCATTTGCATAACAAAGCACCTGAAGGATAAAAGTGAATACGAACAGAAAATCGAATACAATTAAATATAAATGTGCGGTAAAATGAAGAGGAGATGGAGTCTCCGTGATTTCCAATGAGATTCTGTTTGCTTTTTAGTTCTTTAAACGGTACTTCATAAGCGAGACGACGTGTGTGTGTGTGTGTGTGTGTGTGGGCTCTCTGTACTGGTCATGGGATCTCTGCCAACATCTATCCTTCCAGATGGGCCCTCTGTTAGAGTGTAATGTATTCACAGTGAGAATGTCTCAGTGTGGGTCTGTTTTTCCAAAAGAAGACCTAATACTCACCACTTGTTCTGCCTTTCCTCCATTTAACCTGCAAGTCTCATGCGTTAGGGTCAACGGAGCTCTTTATTGACCATCCACGAAAAAAAAGGGATATTTGTTGCACAAAGCAGGAAGCAGCGGTTGAAGCCCCCCCCCACCCATCACCAGCAGCCCTGTTTGAAAGTGCTTAACCACAATCCCTCCAGCTTGGACTGTAAAATTGCTGCTCAGCAGCTTTAGTGCACAGACGCTAAAACAAGACAAATGTTTCCCCGCGCTATAGCGGAGAACAATTATGCTGAATTTCTATTACCAGCCTCCACCTCCTCCTTATTTAACAAAGCCGCACTTCAGCACCCAGCGGGATTAGCGTCACTGATGAAACCATTATAGCTGCACTGGAAGAGCGGAACGGGCCAGTTGGCAAAAATATAACCACCAAAAAAAAAAAATGACAAAAGGAGAAGGAGGCTGAGAAGGAAAAAGGAGAGAGAGATCTTTCTCTTGAAGGTGGAACAAATCAATACACTTTTTTTCCAAGTTGCAGTTTGCCGCTGTAGATGCTGTCACCAGAGGTGAACGCTACAGTCTGACCCACTAAGCTTCTTGTTTCTTTTTTAAGTCAATGCTACAATTACATAAGACACGTGCTGTAAAAAATCACTTTTAGGAAAGAACGGTATTTAAATCTAACTTTTACATTTTGATTTTATGTCAACTGGGTTCTACGAAGCTATCAGACAGAATCTCACAGCTTCAAGTCACAACAAGCGACAATTTTATTATGGAATTGTACTTTTTTTTATTACCTTCACACCTTTTTGTGCCAGTAGAAGAACATTAAAGGTTTAGAAATAGCATTTATAACCTGTTCTGGATCAAATCATATTCCTGTTTACAGCTTTTCTTCCCAATGATCACTGTTAGCTAAAAAAAAAAATACTTAAAAAAAGAAAGGAAAAAAAAATGATCCTGACTACAAAAAAAATCTTTTTTTTTTGCGAATTCCCTGACATTTATAACAACATATTTTTGGCTGAAGCCATTACAAACCTTTTTTTGTCCCTGAAGCTTATCAGGCCCATTTTTTGCCCCAATCACTGAGGAATTAGAAAACTTTGCAAGGTTAAACTAGTTGATAGCCAGTTAGAAAATGAAAACAATGATGTGAATTCTTTAGGCATTTTTTTTCACATTTTGGTTTTATGGATTTGGTGATTTTATCCTTGAAATATGTTGTTTTTTTTTTTTTGGTTTTTTTTTTAGAACTTTTTATATTTATGTTTTCATCACAACTAATACAAAGACAAACAGAAACATATATCCAACAATTAGAGAAACTGTGCACATAAAACACATTGTCAGTTCTCTTAGGCCAGAAAGAAAAAGAAAGAAACAAACAAAAAAAACAAATAGTATGATTAAACAATAAAAAACTAAATCAATAAAATAAAAATGTAAGTAAATGAGACTGGGAGTTTATCCATTTAAATATTGTTTCAATTCAACATTGGGTTTTCATATTTAGCCATATCTTTATAAATTTGTAAATTTGATTATATATTTGAATATCAAACAACCTCTAATGTTATACATTTAAATAATCTTTTACTCTGTTCCATCTCCCATTAAATATATCAGTTTTCATTTGAAGGGAAGCTGTCATTTTTCCATCACATATACTTGTTTTACTTTGTTTTCCAGTTATCTATTGTTGGTGGTTTGACATTTTTCCAATTAAGTGTTATCATTTTTCTGGCAATTACTAATAGTATATATATGACCTTTATTAATTCTTTATTAAATTTATTGTTAGGTAACTGACCCAGTAAAAAAAAAAACAGTTTGTTTGTGGGAATTTCTTCCCTGAATATTTTTTCTATTTCCTCTTTAACATTAATCCAGTAGTTTCTAATAATAGGACAGTCCTAAAATACGTGCTTGGTCTCCAGCATTGTGCTAATGATGAATGTTGAAATATGCTTTTAAAAGTGAAAAATATTTGGTTTTATATACCTTTTAGTGGTTGTGCAAAAAAAAGAAAAAGAAAAGTGGATTTTAAACCTAATTTTATGCTAATCACAAAATTTTTACTGAAAAAAAGTAGCATTTAATATGTATTTTTTGGAAAACAGGACGTCAATTTCGAATGAAAAGGTCGATAATATGTAAACACGGAAGTGGGTGAATCATGGTTTGGGGTTTCACCTGAAGCACTGACGAAAAGTTGTTTTTAAAACAGCCAAATTAGAAGTATTTCACAAGAAAATCGAAAACTAAATAGAGGATAAATCTGCCGTCGTACCTTTTCGTGGATCTCCTGAGTGGACTGGGCGTCACAGAAAGCCACGGTGGCCAGGTCTTTGAGGATGGGCATCTCCACGGTGCAGTCGCGTCCATCCAGCAGCGCCACAAGGGGGCGCGGGTGCATAGGCCCATTCATAATCTGGGGCCGAATACCTGCAGGGAGACGGAAGCAAGAAGGGCGGTTAATTATTTAGATATGGCACACACAGTCAAGTGAGCTGCGAAACAAGCAGTGGAGGTGTTTACACTGATTGGCTGCTGTGTGTTTGGGTTCCACCTGATCGATACCTCTGAAGTCGACTGAAACGCTTTAAAGGACTGCCATCGTCTCCATAACCTGACAACACAGGTCGATAGCAAACACATCCAGCCTTCACCGCAGCCACGGCGCCCATGATATGATATACCCCCTTCACTCATTGTTGCCCGCACTGTTACCAGGCAACAGGTCCTCTCACCCCATGAGGTCATTACCTCCATTATCCTATCACCGCACCGGAGCCAGCAGGCCGTTCTTGTGGGTCGCTCTGTTTATGTGTTTGCTCCTCACTAGATTCTTTCACATTTATCCAGATGCAAAGGGGAATTCAGCCCATTTTTATGTCTAAACTCAATAAGACTTGATTAATAAATATCACACATAACCCTTTAAATCCCTTTAAGTCCCACTTTTAAGCAGAAACAACGGTTAACTTTTAGAAAAAAAAAAAACTATGCGGATGCAGATTCTGATAAGATGAGGGAAAAAAAAAGAAAAAAAAAAGGAGGGGGTCCACACAGCAGCACTGTCTGGCTCCCTCCTGCCTGTTGTCATGGTGATTAGAGGATTTGGGCAGGATTATGAAATATTTTATTTAGTGGCATCTGTGCTTCTGGGGAGGCCGTTCAGGCTCGCCCGCTCCTCGACTGCGTCTCCGCTCGAGCAGTTTAAGGACACGAGGAGAACAGAGATCGTGACCTTCACATGCAAACACACAGATCACATAGTAAAACAAGAGAATGCAAAGAAGGATGAGGGTAGCAAAGACCCAAAAAAATACATGTTTTCAATCCTGGCTGCAACATATTGATCCAAATGTGGAAACTCTTGTAAAAGAGGTTTGTTTTAGTACACAATAAGGAGGTTTACACTGTTGTTGTACTAAAATCTTCTAGGTTTACAAGTTTGGATTTCTAGAGGCTTTTATTTTATTAAAGAAGAACAAAAGTCTGATCCAGCTACCAATATTTTACACTATTGTTTCTAAAAGACAAAAAAAAAAAAAAAAAAACGTTTTCAAACTGAAGGAACTAATATTTTGGTAAGTATTTGTACCAAATTATACTTTTTCCTTTTCCAATAAAAGATGGTAAATATGATTTGTCATATTTATTGATCAAATTTCTTGTAACACCATTCATTTTTGGGCAAAAAAAGTTTTTTTTTGGTGTAATTATAAAATAAAATCCCACATTTTTTTTTTTTTAATTTATTTTTATTTTCAAAATAAATCACTTTAGTGCTTTAAGTTGAAAAAGTGAAACAAAGCAATCAAAAACTAAGTAAATTCATCAACTTGAAGTTTTATCCTTTCATATATATAAAACAGTAAAGCATTTAAACTATCAACAAATCTCAAAAAGAAAAGGATTTTGAATTTTTCGTTTCACTCATATAGAACATAATGAACAACAGTTCACATATTTTATATGAAGAACTTAAAGTTTAGACTGATTTAAATGAAGGTTTTTACCACATTTTTTTTTTATTAATAAGCATGCATAAACATTATTTTGTTTAGATTGTGTCCTTCAATCTGAATATTCACCTGTTCACACAGGACAATTGTTGGTGTTTATTGTCTGGATGGTTAGAAAAGTGACTTAAATTTGCGTCTTTGAACACAGAAGTGCTGCACCAAACTGTGGACCAGACTAAAAACATTAAATGTGCTTTTTGCTAATTAAACACATTTTTATGCCACCAAGAGATGCAGGAAAACCTCAAAACCTGTGCAGCAAGACATCCGTGAAAAGCTGTTTTTGTAAAACATTTAGGAAGCAAATATTTGACAAAAACAAGCATAAAAATTTCAAAGATTTTTAGTTTTTTGGTTGTCAGTTCTTTAACTCAAGTTTTTAAACTAAAAAGAATATTTGCTGATCACAGTCTGCTTGCAGCTGCTTAAAAAACTAATTTTTAAGAATTTATTCAAAATAAAAAACATTTTCTTAGATTTTTTTTTGATTGGTCTCATAAGCAGTTTTAAAGTTTTAATCACAATTTTAATCAGATTTAACCTTACAAGTCGTTTTGAAGCCTACAATGTGGTGACAGTTACATACATTTGAAAGCATCTTAGTTGATGAATAAATCCCTGGATTTTTATATTCTCATTTTTCCTGCCACCTTTCACTTCCTGCCAAACTTTAAAACGACTACAGGCGACTAAAACATTGTTCCAAGTAACACGGTGAAAGAAGGGGCTTCAGCCTCCATAGCATCAACCAAAAGAACACATCATTCTCCCGCTGATGGCTGTGTTGCTGATGTGTGCAGGGAAGCTGTGAGGATAATACACCTGTGGCTCCACGGTCTCCTCATCACACCCCTGCCGAGCTCAATTACAGGCTGAAAAATACTTCCATCATCCAACAGGCCAGGAAACACGCGACTTTCCAGACGGTTTTTGGCTTCAAGAACGCACTGAATCATATGAGATTAAGGAACGGAAACTGTTGCACAAAACATGTTTAAACAAGAATCGACCAGCAGGGGTGGGTGGGGGGGGGGGGGGCCCTCACTTTGAAGGAAGTAGGTCAGAAAGCCGGGGATTAATAATTTCCAAACGACTAATTGCCTGTCCTGTCTTCAGACTAATAAGGCAGAACGCTGCACTGAATTTAACCCATTAGGATAACGAAGATAATTGTCACTTAACAAGGTTGTTAGTGCGGGTATTATTGACTTCCATACCTGCTTGATGATGGGAGAAAAACTCACTGCATAAAGGAAACTTCAATTGAAGCTAGTAGCATAAAAAAAAACTTTAGTTTAAATGTAACAATTTATAGTTGTTTTCTATAACTTCTGTTTTATTTACATTTACTGTAATATTCTGGTAAGTTCTAAATGTCTGAATAAATTAGGAATTAGGCGCAAAACCAGGAGGTACAGAATGCTGCACTTCCACTGAAGACCACTAGAGGCAGGTTGCAGAAAGAAGCAAATCCCCATTGACTCCAGTGTTAAAAATAGATTCGTTTTCAATGGAAATTGCTTCATTTTCTTCTGTTGGGGGAAGTTGCAATTTTTTTATTTTTAAGTCCAACTCTGATTGTATTTTAATCTGTTTTACAAATGTTTCCAGTGGTCTTTTAGTTATGATTATGCTGCTTTAAGCCAAAATAAAATAAAAAACGGGGTGTTTTTCTAGGACATAGAGCAGCAGAAGATCATTAGAAGTTTGCCTCCGAGTTGTGGGCGGGTGTGAGCCTGACCCACTTCCCGTCATCCATCTGTTTGCACCACATTTGTCAAAGTCATGGCCCGGGGGCCAGATCCGGCCCACTGGCCCTCAAGATTGTTTTAATTTATTTCTAATGGTCCAATGTTATCTTGCACCTTTTGTATTTGTTCTTTGATTGACTGTAACTTTTCAACCTTTAATTCTAGCAGGTTGTGAAGGAGAAAAGCGACTCGAAATGTTCTGGAATTATCATGTTTACAGTTGAAAAGTTACAGAATGTTAAAGGTTTTGTGTTAAAGTGTCATCGGCGACACCTCAAGTGTTAAAAAGTTACATTTTTAAAGTCTTAAAAATGTAGTTTTAGTGTGTTCATTAAACGTTTATCCTGTTCGGCCCGCGACCTAAGACGTGTTTTGGATTTTTCCCCTATGCAATTGAGTTTGACACCCCTGGTTTACACGTCTTCCTGCTAGCTTACGGCCCCTCACAACCCCAACCTATCGCTGCAACAAAAATGGGGAACTATCTTGGAGCAATCAAGCCGATTGTAGCTGCTCCATCTTAAGCATTTTCAAGTAATATTTTTTCATCTGCTCTTGAGTCAAAACGATTTGGATAAAAAAATACCCATTAATCCAATTTTGAGCTTAACTTTCTGTACACATGTCCTCCATTGTGAGAAAAATGCCACCAGAACGTGCTAAAAACACAACTTTTATCAGAGTGGGGTTTTTAATCAGTAGCTTTGATTTTATTAGAACTCAAATCTGTGTGTATATAGGTGCATTTCTTTTAATTGGCAGGTAATGAACGTGCCAAGTTCAGCTCAAGATATACTTTTGCTGAACGGAATAAAATGAGTAATGTTTGGAATTATGTAATCTAGTGAAAATTCTGCAATAAAACTATAAAATGTCTGGGGATCATTAGAATAATTAAAGATTATGGACATTTTTCAGTTAGTTTATGATTGTACAATCCTCTTATTTATCTATATCTGTTCTTGCAATATTGTTTGTGCAAGTGCTTGTCCTATTTATCTGATAAAACTCGTACTTTTACAAAAGGTCACAAATTCTGTTTATGATGACCCCAGTGACCCTCTCTTTTCAAAATTAAACACTTAGGATAAATAATTCATCATATACTTACATTTTCTGAATTGATCAATCAGGCCAAGTATTGTAACAATTCCTAAACTATTTCATTAAAAAAAAGTATTATGGTATCAGACAAGGGCAGATTTTCCACCTTCCTCCTATCCATAAGTCATCCGTAAGTTTCTGTTCTCATGGCAACAAATTATTAAATGAGTTTGAGTTCTTGATAGCAAGATTAAATAAAAATAACCTAATTAATATTATGATCTCTAAGTAAAAAAATTGGGTTTTTTTTTTTTTTTTTTTAAAAGATATATTTACCTATTTCCATTTGATTTGGAAATGTTATGTTACAGTTTTTTTTGCTTGTTTTAGATTCTTCAGTCTAGTTCTCCATTTGTTTACTTGGTATATTTTATTTTATTTTTCGACAGAGGTGTGTTACCGTCTTAATAAACCCAGACGGGTTTCTGTAACACGCCATCACATGATTTTACTTTTCTGCATTTTTATTTTGCTTGTATTCTTATGTCCTCTTTATGTGAGTAAATAAATAAATCAAACAAAATCCAGTGGGAATCGGCTGCGGAAAAAACGTTAATCAGAAAGTTAAAGGAAGTATTAAACCATTCAATTCCTGACTCCGTTCCTCATAAGAAAAACAGAATAGTTCTGCGAATCAAGTTCCTATTAGAAGTTCCCAAAACATCTCAACATGATTAAAGATGGTTAGTCTTGTACCCCAAGCATTTATCACAAGACAACAGCCAGCATTGTCTGTTAGCAACAAAGAAACTAGCAAGGAAGCCAACAGCTTCAGTAACTAAATCTAAAGCGCGTTGAGTGTAACAGCAGATTGCCTAATCCTGTGGAGATCATGGGCCTCAAGATCCCTCAAGGAAAACTTGAATGGACTAAAGTTGATATCCTTCTTAGCTCTTGCTAATCAAAAGCCGGATGATTCGTCAGGAAGTATGAAAACCTTTGGCAGGGCTGGCAAAAACATGCTCCTAACACCAAATGCCCTGCAGAGGTTCCAAGCTAAGAAGGATTCTGACAACATAAATAAAGGTTTTTGAACTTCAGAAAAAAAAGGATTCAAAGAAATGTTTCTCTCCCCCAGTGAACGCAATCCAGAGTCTAAGTCTCTCGTTTGGAACCGGATGATCTTGAAGAAGAGGTCTCCGCTGCCAGACCCTGTGAGTCGGAGCTGGATCATTTCCTAAACAGAGCACAAACAATCGCCACAAGAAGAGGAAAAAAGAAATCTCCCTTGAGATTAGAGACCAGTCTATAAACTGGTGTTTAATAACATCACACTTCAGAAATGTTCATGTGTGTGCTGGCAAAGGAGCACTCTGGTTTGCGGTTTCATGCATCTCCAGCGTGCCTCTCTCGGCTTGCAAAGACAATTTTATTTGGAAGCGGTTGTGCTCATTTATTTGTGGCTTGTGAATTCAGCGTGTCGCACGCTTTGACATGTAAATTTACTCCGCTCTGAGACCGCAGACTTGTATCGCCTTACCTGCACGGCTGTGATTTCCTGAATAATTTCACTGTGTACTTGCCATCACGGATCTCTCTTAAGAGCCTCGCGAGGCTGATTATTGAAGTCTCCCACTCAGACCCTCTCTAAGTTTTTTTTCTAAATTACTGGCGATGTCGTTTATGAAACCCTCACTTTGGATCGACTCTTTTCTTTGGCTCCGTCCTCTTAGCTGGGAGAAAGGTGCTTCTAAATTGCTGTTTGACACATGTCGGGAACGCTCTTCCACTGTATCAGTGGAGTGATTTCACTGCAAAAACAAAAGGAAGTGAGGAAGATTTTCCACGGCACCATGATGTCAGGGGGTGGGGAAGTGACGGAGTTCTAGCTTCCAACAAAATAAGATAAAACGCTGCTGTTCGTGCAGGGACAAAACCGTCTCTGCGGGCTTTGCACTAACAGCTGGTTCTGGTAACCTAGCAACTCCCAAGCTGGGGGGGTAGTTAAGGACAGTCCAAGAAAAGATGAGGGAGGGGAGGGTTGATAACCCCACGAGTTCTCTTTGTGCCGCAGGAACAAAGGTCAAAGCTTGATTTGAATATTATAAAATGTTGCCCATGCAGGCCCACCAACCTGGCAACCCAGAATCCGACACAAACAGATAAAGTTCACCACAAAAATCAATAACCAGGGACTAGAAATACCATTCATCTTCCACTGATCCTCAAACTCTTTCTGAGTCTCTCTCCCGCGCATCTGCGTCCAACTCCTCGCCACACAAAAGGCAGAAAGCAGCAATGTTTCACTCTAACAAAAATCTGGCGCCCGCGTTCTCGGGAGGGTCTGCTTTCTTTTTTGACTGCTTTTACGATGCCCTGGCATCTGTAGAACAAGGAGGGAGGGAGGGAGGGAGGAGGAGGAGTAATCTGTTTTGGCAGACCTGCCTCCTTCAGGCCTCTACCAAGAGCCTTTCAGCACCCGGCGACGCCGCGGCCACCCCGGCCCGTCTCTTGTTCCACTACGAGGACGCACAAAGACACTGTTTGTCCTCTGCCATCTCCAAAAAAAAAAAAAAAAAAAAAAAAAGACAGGAAGGCAGGGGATAATCACATGTAGAAGTGAAGGAAAAGAAAAAGAGGATAACATATGCGGACACAAAGATGCCACAGATGGTGAGATTTCTAACTGACAGCAAAGTAACAAAGACGACAGGCGTGCATCCTTAAAAGAGGGAAGACAAAGGCAGATGTCCACACTGATGAGCACTTCATGGCACGTTTACTTTACTTTAAAGTTTTTAGAGGCTAAAATTAGGATTTTATAAGACTTTTTACTCTTAAAAAGTATGGAGAAATCTCTGCTTGTTTTCAACATGTTTTTGTAAGAAAATAGTAAGCCTGTCACTCCGACACCCCCCCCAGTGACCTCTGACTCCACAAATGACAGCCCACCTGATCTCTGCTGCTCCTGCGCGCAGCTCTGCGGCTGCAGACGCGGAACCCCCTGCGCGGGGGGCCTGCCCTCGTGCACACGCATGCTGCTTTCATGACACACTTCATTGCAAAAACATAAGAGGCTCGTTAGCCCTAAAGCCCCCCCCCTTTTCCTCTTCCAACTCCCACGTACATACAGCAGATTCATATATATTTATTATCCGCACATGCATGGCGTGAAAAATGCATCCTTGCCTGGGAAATGCTGTCTCCACATTGTTTGAATCAGGTGCTGCACATGGCAGAGGAAATGCAGAGGTCAGAGACCCGATAAAAAAAAAAAAAAACCACAGAAGAGGAAGTGGGCGTTGGTGTATTCTCGCACTGTAAGCCCTGGGGTTATCCTCTCCTCGGCTCTCCTCCTCCAGCCTCCCTCCCCTCGTTCTGTCTTCCTCCTCCGTCTCGTTTCCAAATCTGTCCTCCTCCGTTACCTCACCCCGAGAAGTTCCATTTCTCAGACGCCTGGAACTCCTGAGTGGAAAATAAAATGGATGGTGGCACAAGAGGGCAGTGGGTGAGGGGAAGGACAGGAGAGTGACGATGGTCACTCCCCCCACCTCGCCTGCGCAGGGAAAATGGTACCTTCAACTCCTTTAATCTCCAGAGGGAATAAAAAATAAATAAATAAAGCCTCCGATCGGCACTTGTCCTCCTCTTCAGCGCCTTTTTTCTCCTCTTCTCCCGCTCCCTTCTTTCCCCTCTTCTTCTTCTCCTTTCACAGCAGGTTTGGGCTACTCATTCAGACGTCAGGCTCACTCTGTCAGCCTTTTGTTGGAAGTCATAGAGACAGAGAGAGGGAGATGAAGGGGTGGGGGAGAAAAATGGAAGGAAAAAAAAAAAAAAAACAGAGAAAGCGATCCTGTGCCACAGCTACGTGGAGGGAAAAGGGGAAAAAAAGGGAGGCAAATAACAAGAGAAGAGAGAAAAGCCCCGGTCACAGCGAGAGGTGCGGCGCTCCTGGCACACGCTCGACTCTCTCCTCCATTCCCTCCAACCTTTCCCTCCGCGCAACATATTTTCCTTCGCTCTGTTTTTCCTCCCCTCCCTCCTTCCCTTCCTCCATCCCTCTTTGCTTTTCTGTTTTATTTGTGATTTTGGCTTCTCAGCCCTTTAAGAGTACCAGCCCTCTCCCCTCCCCTTCTGCCTTCTCCCTCCCTCTCACCCACCGACTCACGCCAACAATCTGACGGCGTGTTTTCGTCGTCTCACCCTCTCAGTGCGGTTTAAAGTTAGCACAACTGACTCTGCCACTTAGACGCCCCATTAAGTACAATTGAGAAAAAAAGACGTCCTATTCGTTGGGTGGGTAAAAATCTATTACAAAAAAGGCCAGAAAAGTTACAAAGTTAAATAAAAAAATAAATAAAAGAACGGAAAATCATGCATTGCTGTTAAATTATAAAGCATTTTATTGATAACAGAGAAGTAATACCATTAAAAACTGATGTATTGATTACCAACATGTGTGCTTGCATACATTTTTTAAATGCTGTTATTTGCTTGAGAGGTAGGTAATGACTTTTTGTTACAGAATGTCTTTTAAAGTTATAAAACTGATGTTGTGTATTTTCCGGTTGCTGGCAGGTACGCGCCAACGGAGATGACCGGCGACAATTGATGACTTCATCGAGTGGAGATGACGGCCATTGGGAGGGCTAAATGTAGGGGTAGGAGAAGAATCTGGCCAAAAAATAATAGAAGTCCTGCGCTTTAAATCCTTGTTGGGATAGTTCATGTATTCAAACCTTATATTTCGACTAATTTTGAACATCTCTGTTAAGCTCAGGTTTTTACTGCTACTTTAGTACGGCAGATGCACGCTGCAAGGCGGTAACTGAGAACATGTATCACATTGAAAGTTGTTTAAATGAGCCCTGAATTCATCCGACAAAATTTCAATGAGTTGCTGTGTCTCATCGCTGCGCCATGTGTTCACATCCCGTAAAGACGACTCGCCAGATACGTCTGAGAGCGGTTCCTGATCCCAAACTAGAGTCTGCTTGATTGTTTTCAGACAGAAAATTAGGGGAAACAAACTCTGATTCGATTTAAGAGAGCCAAATGAGTCCAGTATAAATACACCTTTAAAGACTAACTGAGAGGGAAAAAAACAAATTTCTCGGTTTAAAATCGAACTTTATGTCACACCATTGAACTAAATTGTGGAGAAGGTGAATCATTGCAATCAATATTGCATCTGCATCGCTGCAGACCCGTAGGTCTGTATGTTTAAAGCGTATTGTGTTAAATTTAAGACAGATGTATTATTTATTGTTTTATTACATTACATCAGGCTAATTCTTCATTCATTGTTCATTGCTGCTCTCTTATTAGCTTAAAAATAATAAAAAGTTATTCAGCTATCAATTAACTGAATGCTCAGTTTTTCACTTTTATAGAGTCTGATTTATATAAAATACAAAAAATTGACATAAATTAGTTTAATCTGATAAATAAATTGAGTTGCTAAACACTGAAAACAGTTTTTTTTTTTTTTTTTGCATTTTATTTTTAATGTCAGCTAACTTAAAGAAATAGACACTTAAAATTATCCTGCTGGGATGTGACAAGTACTTATCTCAAAAGACGACATTTAAAAAACAAGCTAATGCATTTTAACTCAACAAATCTATTATTTCTCTTTTATTACTTGTTGGTTTTAGGAAAAAAAAAGTCTCTAAATTGAGTCCGACTCGGATTTACAAATCCCATCAACTGGTGAGCTCTGTGAAGGTAGAACAGCCATTCCTCTTTGACTTCAGAATTCACTGTAGGTAACAGTTGCCATATGAACAGACTTTAAGTCTAACTGATGGGAGCATTATTACTAAAGCAGGGGGCTGAAAGATTAAGATACTTTGCATTTTAACACTGTGGGGGGAAAGGACTTTATGGACTTCAAAAGAAAAAAAAAGGGTTTACTTTTTTGATGGAAGTTCATTTTTTTAATTTCCTTCAACACCTTGTTTTTTTTTTAGACATTTAATACCATTTAATTAATCCAACACAAATGGATACCTCTATTTCTAATATGTATATAATAACTAATGTATAGTAACTCAGATTATAGGTAAAAAAAAAAAAAAACTAAATAAGTTTTCAGATAAAAAAATCTTTCACATGACTTTTTATAGAGTTAAAACAGGCATCCTCTGATCTGTGGCAGACACTGAAACACGCAGCTCCCAGTGATCCTGAACATGCCTGACACGCCTCATGAGAAATACTTGATATCGTTCTTGGGTGCAAATGAGATGGGTCTGCTCCTCTAAACACATCTCTCCTTTCTCTTTTGTTGCAACACGGCCGAACAAAGTGTCAAGTGACGCAAGGCTTGGTTAGACATGTTTGCGCACACGAACACGGTCAGTTCTGCATTACTCTGGCTTAACACCCATGAAGATTTCATTTTCTCAAAATGAATAATTTAAGATGACTACCTCGTTGTTCAGGAGGAGAGGAACGGTGGGGGATTAAAAATGCGGGCGAAAAAAATTGGAGAGGGGGAAGAAAAAGAACCAGCAAAGAAAATGAAAGATGAAAGAGACTGAAGAGAAGTTAACAGGCTTTTTGATGCAGAAAATAAAAGGTGCGGAGCTTCAGGCTTCCCGTTATTTTTTTTTTTTTCCTTCCCGTCTTCATCTGTTCTTTGAGCTGCAAATGTCTGACCTCCTCTGCCTGTCCTTCATTTGCCTCTGCTCCCAACAACAAACAACTGTTAATCACTGCACACCTCTCTGAACTGCTGGAGCGCAGGAAAAAAGAAGCCAGAAAGGTCAGACTTTGCCTTTCAGGATACGATTTCTTTTGAAATCCTCTGTAAGCTCCATTTTCGCGTGTCAACCAGGTGGAAACTGCACAGACTTTTATATTGGTCGGAGCAGAAACACACTTTAAATCCTTTCTAAAGCACTTATTTAAGGTGGTTCTAGGAAACTCTTATTCTCCTAACAAAGGGGTTGCGATTTTCAAGCTGTCAGGAGTTTTGTGTCCCTCCAGATCCTGCAGCAGTTCCTCATAGTAGACCAGTCAGGAATTAATAAGCAACAATATTTGAATTCCTTTTTGGCTTGACTGGATGAATATGTTTACACTGGAGCAAGTGTTTAGCTTCTCTGAGATTAGTTTGTGCGCTTCCTATGTGCACTGATTTCATTTTCCCCACAATAAGGTGTCCTTAAAACCTTTTTTTTTAAACGATAGTATCTCTAATAATCCGGACTGACTTATATATAGATTTATTCTGGTTGTTCTAAATGGTGTTGAAACAATTTTTGAGAGGTAAATAGTGCTTTGTCAAAATGTCAGTCTATTTTGGAATCTTATCATAAATGCGTTAATGCGGCTAATGTGTAGCTGTGGCCTAACTTACAGTGAATCTCTGTAATTTGAAAAATGTGCAATAAAGTTTGAAAAAATGAAAAAAAAAAATAATAATGTGTAGCTGTGACGTATTGCTTTTTTTTATGTGTTACCAAGAAGGTTCAATTCAATACAATTTTATTTATATAGGCCAAAATCACAAAGAATTTTAATTTTACAGATGCAGAAAATAGCCATGAAACACGAAGAAAAAAATATCTAGGTTGGGAGTTAACATAGTCCAGCAACGTTTGTTGCTGGACTATGTTATGAGTCTGGTCTTTTCTTGTTGCAAACAAAATTAAGTATTATTTTGAATACACTAATGTGGCTAACATGTAGCAGTGTTGAACTGTGTTTGTTTTTTTGTGTGTGTAACTAAAAATGTTGGGAGTTAGCATAGTCCGTACTCCCTAACTACTAAAAAAAACTATATAGAGCTGGACGATCCTTATGCCTTGGATTTTAAAAGCAATTTGGATACCATGCTTACTACTTTTTTTCTTTCTAAATAGTAAATATCAATTTCACCAAACAACGATTATTTATGAATCCATAGTGCTCTGATGATGAAAACATTGTTTATAAAATACACTTAAATGCATTTTTCCCCCACAAAAATTGTTCAAACAAATAAACTGTCTATATTCCCAGATCTAGAGACCATCGATGTTAACTGTTTTTTTTTTTATATAGAGAATTTTGGGAAATCTCTAGGGTACTTGATTTTGGAATTGTAGCGTCAGACATCAGACAGCACTACAAATTGGCAAATGCACTATGTAGTAAGTAGTGAAGGAATTCGGAGATAGTTTTAATGTTTGCTTTAGCGCTATAAATCTGGTCTTTTATGTTGCAAAGTGTTACTAAAAAAGTTAGGAGTTAACTTAGTCACAGTAACATTTGTCTGAGCGCTATCAGTCTGGTACTTTCTAGTTGCAAACAAAGTTGGGTGTTATTGTGAATATGCTAACATGTAGCTGTGTTGTACTGTTTTTTACATGTTACTAAGAAGGTTAGGAGTTTGCATGGTCACAAAAATGTTTGACAGCAATATTTGTATTATGCCCATCAGTCTGGTCTTTTTTGAGTTGCAAACAAAATTGTGTGTTATTGTTAACATGCTAACGCAGCTAACAAACAGCTCTGTTGTATTGTTTATTTATTTATTTTTTACACGTTATTAAGGAGGTTGGGAGTTAGCATAGTCTCAATAATGCTCGTCTTTGTGGTATCAATATGTTTTTTTATTTGTTGCAAATAAGATTGGAGAGTTACAGGTATTGAGAATACACTATTGTGGCTAACAGCAGCTAACATGTAGCATATTACAATTCTAGTATTACTGTGAATGCAGTAAATAGTCTGACAGATTTATTTCCATCTAGTTTGTCTTGCTTACGATAATTTGCTTTATATATGACAAAAGCTTGATGATAGACCATTGATTGATGGTGCATCTTATAATACAATAATGCAATAGTTAGTCTGTCCGAAAAGAGCTGGCATTTAATCTTTGTCTTTAACATATATGTATTTTTAAATCAATAACAACAAAAACAGTATTGATTTATAAAATGTTACATTTATCTAACGTCTATGTAAATGAAATAGAACTGGTTTAGCTAAAAGCCTCTTTCTCCAGTCGTAAAAATTTGCCCTGACATTATCTGCTGATTGTTTGTGCAAACGTTATCTAATATTCTTTAGGAAAAGGAAAAAAAAAAAAGTCCATATTTTAATACCTAAAGGTGGAAACTTTGAAAAAAACATGCAATACAAAGTATATAATTCTTCCTATAAGTTCCTAGCATTAGAGAAATGGGATGCCCAGCTGTTTGACCCTAAACATACTCGTGAGATTTGCCAGCTTACTCTGTCTCCATGGTAACTAAATTTGACTGACAGCTGTCAACGCCCTTTCGCCATCTCTACCATGTGGCCAGCAATCATCATCTCTCAGCATCTCTCTCTCTCTCCCTCTTTAATCCCCTCACCCAGTTCAACAACTGCCAGTGGCTTTGAGTCCGACCCTGTAAATACATAATCTGCCATCTCGAGAACTAACATGTCACGTCCCTCCCCCACCATCACACCACGCCAAAACGCCGCACAAGATTGCAGCTATTCTGTGTCACGCAGGGCTCGATTGCTCTGAATTCACATCGGCTTAGCCCAAAGAGACGAGTCACCACATCCTCTGCGAGAGAGGACATCAAAGTGAAGATCCCTTTGGACAAAAGTATAGCATCGCAAATGAGCAATGTTAGGTCAGATCAAGTCATGCAAGAAAAACTTTTGTGTGTGTGTGTGTAACAGGTTTAATTACTAAATCTAGATAGATTAGAAGTTTTATATCTTATTTCTCAAGGGGGGTATCCTGAGTCTCTTTCTGAAAAGGCCACATGGAATTCATGAAGTGTTAGGCCTTGAGAGCCCGTCTGCAGCTTCTCTTATTAAACTGAACACTGAGAAGGACTACAACTCTGCCGGGAGTATGTAAATACCCTTTATGCAATTGGAGGGAAAAAATAGTGATGTGACAAGGAAATATAAAAAATTATGGTTGAAATTGCATTTCTTTTCGATTATTTTCACTATATATTTAAATCCTTTTAGCATCATATACACTTTAATTGGTTAAAATTTTTAAAACTGACAATGTCAGCCTCTGCTAACGTTAAACTGACTTGTCCCAAACTGTCATGTTGTGCTGGAGGCGGGGGAAGGGTAGTCCGAACTAGTCAGTTAGATTTCCTCAAGGGCATTAGGCTGAGTTCATTCACTGAGGCGGGTGGGGGAAGCCATCTGTGTTTACACGTGGGCTAATTCAAAGTGGATTTTGTTCAGGTGGTGAACACAACACAGGGCTACACCTGATGAATTATTTGAGATGTGTACTATGTCAGGTAATATGATGACGCACAAAAAAAACCTTCACATGTTTAAAAACTTGAATAAAACCCCACTAATTTGACCTTAATTTGTATTTTATCAAATACAACTCATAAATGTTAACATGCATCTTATCTTAGAAATTACAAATGAAAAGAAGAAAGAAAAAAAAAGTGGGTAGAGCTTCAGATTTTTTTTTAATGTGCAGATGCTTTTAATGGAAGCAAATCTGTTTACGATTACCAAAAAAAATCCATGTTGCCTGGCAACGTACAATTTAGGAATATGCTTTCAGAGCAGCTTTGTGGACATGTCCATTAAGAGATGAAATTACCGACGCAACAAATGTCAGCTCCATGCAAATAAGGTCCATTCTGTTACTGCATGTAGGCTTAAAACGATGCATCAGAAAGACTTGGGGAGGGGGGTGACCACCAAATTCCTGTTTTAATAGCTAAAATATTGGGAATCTCAAAAGTCTTTACTCTCTTCAGCTTGAAAGTCTCATACTTGACAATCATCTGCCTAAACCGTTTGTTCCAAGTTTACCCAAAACATTTCAATTCAGTTTAAACCTGCAGGCTTTGTATAGTAGTTGAGGCAGGTCAGAGCAAAATGAGACTATCTATGGATTAGTGCAGCCATTGAAATAGAGGATCTAAAGGATTAAACCTCCCTCTCTCTTTTCATTACAACCTGCACAGAGAAAATGACACAATGACAAGTCAGCCATCAGGGAGGTAATTCAATTTTATCTGTCCAGTGATGATGCTAGTCAGCCTCTGGTGAGCTGCTTTGGATGGGGATATCAATTGTTATTGCCCCAAATATTGGAAATCCCATTTTTATAATCTATCAGCAATTTTGAAAAAGACAATAATTAGTAGTACAGCTCTTTAAGCTTCTAATAAATGGTAAAAATACATAGAAATAAGAGATTCAACACAACGCATATGTAAATGCATTACTTCAAATTTAAATTAACTGTAGTCGCAATAAATGATTAAAAAATACAACCAAACTGCAAAAAGCAGACAGAATGTGTTTTTTGTGCATATCAGTGATACCCCTTCACAGTCGTAGGACTAAAGGAAGTTGAGTTGAGTCGTTTGAAAGCTTTTGAGGCCACTCCGAGGTATACCTATTATCATAATGAAACAAGATGTCTGTGTTTAGCACAAAAGAGGCTTGGGGGGCTGTGGAGAAATGGTGAAGCCCAGAAAAGAAAGGACTTCATCAAGAGAGGCAGTTGTTCCAATGATACATGCTTGAAGAGGCACAAGCAGGGCTTCAAGTGCAATCATTTGGCTTAATAATTTTGCCCAAATAAAAAAAAGCATTAGGCTCAGCAGACAGTAGGCACATGAAGGGAAAAGCTGCCCTATGTACAAGAAGTTGGTAACAAACACAATTTCCCAAACTACTAAAATCCAGTTCTGGAAACAAATCTCTTGTTTGAACACTATTTGCATCACTGCACAGTTAAAATGGCTTTTCTAGTTGGACAAATACTAATATGAAATGTTTACTAATGAATTCAAACTAATAAATTGTAACATGGAACAACAGGATCAGTTTTTCAATTCCAAAGCACATAAAAAAATTATGCTAAGAGCTGTCTCCCAACCCCCAAATCCTCTTCACTGTGCACATTTTAAATATCAGTTCCTGTTGTATTAAATGAGTTGGTAAGTCAACATCAGATTACTAAAATAATAAAAAAAAACTTGTTAAAATATAAGAGTTAAATGAAATGGAAAAGGATTTACTTGTGTCAGGAGAAGCCATTGTGGATACGATGACCGGTGGACCAGTACGTCGAGTAAGCTTCTGGTTAACAACCAAGGTTCCTTGGCCTTGCACGGGTACTCCCACAGGGACAAGAGCATTGTCTGATGTAGGCACCCCACCTTT
Organism: Oryzias javanicus; assembly: GCA_003999625.1. Classification (NCBI taxonomy): domain Eukaryota; kingdom Metazoa; phylum Chordata; class Actinopteri; order Beloniformes; family Adrianichthyidae; genus Oryzias; species Oryzias javanicus. The sequence goes on from CM012451.1 coordinate 20,305,022, forward strand.
ACGTATAAGTTGAGGACTGGGGTGAGGGCTGTGCATGGGTGACAGTGGTAGTATATTCCTGTCTCTCTTCATTAGCTCCATGGGTACTGTGTAATTGGTAGAATAGGCTTTTGGAACCTGTTGTGGTGGCTGCTGTAAAGCGGGCATAGATACTGGCATTTGATGTGGCATACCTGACATAGAATGCATAGATCCTGGTAAAACGGGCATTGACCCGGTTAGGTGTTGAGGCATAACCTGCATAGCCTGTATAGGCACCCCAGGCATTCCAACCCCTGAGGTGTAGGCTGACATGGGCCTTGACTGAACTGGCATAATGGCTCCTGCATATGGCCCCGGTGAGCGAGGTGGTTGACCTGGGTAAGCCCCAGAGGTCTCCAAGAGGTTTTGAGAGGGGGCACTACTGGGCCTCCTTCCTATTACTTCTCCCATCCTTGGGCTGATACTTTGCATGGGCCCTGGGGTCTGTGGAGGCATCAGTTGTGGATCCATAGTTAGAGCCTGGGAAGAATGCGACAAATGGTGGGGCTGTTGGTGATAAACATCTGAGCGATAGCTAAAACTATTGGAGCGACCTCGCATGGGTGTCTGAGGTCGAGAGGCCACTGGAGTAGCTTCGATTGGTCGCTTGTAGTTGTGTATAAATCGAGACAATACACGAGCCTGGCCAAGGTTGGGTGCAACGGTGCGAACATCATTGTCCTCCATAACAGCTAGCATGCTAGTAGAGTCAAACCCTTGTTGAATGAGTGATGAAATAGTGCTCTCAGAAAGGCCCTCATTTCGCAACAAAGAAAGAAATTCTGGATCAACTGACTTTTTGGGGTCCACGGGTAAAGGTGACTGAGGAGCTACAGGGGAGGGAGCAGGTAAAGGAGCAGGAAGTGGAGTAGCCGGGGGAGCGGGAGCTGGAGTTGGGGCAGCCGGTACGGGTGCAGGCGAAGCTGTCAGAACCGCTGCAGTCTGTACTGGAACAGGTGCAGCCGGTGGAGGAGGAATTGGAGAAACCATTGCAAGATTTGGATCAGATGCTGGGATGGTGGGTGGAGGTGGAAGAGCCTGTTGCTGCTGCACATGTTGCAATTGATCTTGTTGAAGCTGCTGCTGCTGAAGTTGCTGTTGCTGCAGTTGTTGTTGAATTTGTTGAGGCAACTGTTGATGCTGCAGTTGTTGCTGTTGTTGAAGTTGTTGTTGCTGCAGCTGCTGTTGCTGAAACTGTTGCTGTTGAAGCTGCTGCTGCTGCAGTTGTTGCTGTTGCAACTGCTGCTGTTGAAGTTGTTGCTGCTGTAGCTGTTGTAACTGTTGCTGTTGAAGTTGCTGCTGCTGCAGTTGTTGCGGCAGTGGTTGCTGTTGAAGCTGCTGTTGTTGTAAATGTTGCTGTTGCAGCTGCTGTTGCTGGTGGACAGTATAAGGCGAGGCTGCCTCTTGCCTAATAAACAAACCTTGATTGGCAGGATCTACTACTAAACAAGTAGCAGCCTGCTGCTGTGGATCCAGTTGACATCCATCAACATCCGTAAAGACTGACTGACCTGTCAAAGATGGAGGCTCGCTCGCATACCGAGGAGACACGTGTTCCATCCCATACTGAGCCGGAGGTGGGTCGCGGGATGTTAAGCGCTGTTGGCCGTCTTGCATAATTTTAGTAACAGCTGCAGGACCAGGTTCCCTGTAAGCTCGATTCAACTCATGAGCAGTTGGAGGAGGGGGAGGAGGTAGAGGCGATGGAGGGGCTTGAGGTGGTGCCCTTCCCTGTTGACCTTGATCCCACACAGCCCGAGCCCCAGGTGCCATTCCAAAGTGGGAGCCTGACCTGCTCAGCGGGTGAGGTGGTGGAGGATGGTGCTCTGACCGGTAGAAGCCCTCAGGTGGCCGAGGAGTCATGGCTGGGTCATGAGAATAATAATCCTGATGTGGGATAGATCCACGATGAGCCATGGGTGCTCGTTCGTAGTGGTTTAGATCAGGAACAGAGCTCTTTCTTAGCCCTCTTGGATCGTGTCGCTCTGTGTAAATTTGCCCGTAGGGAGTGTCCTGGTAGGCGTACGGCGCACGTTTCAAATCCAGGTCAGGGGGACGCACCCCTGGTGGAGCTTCGTACCACCCTCCTCCCTCTCCGTATGACAGGGAGTTCCGTCGCCCTACTGATCTTGCTTGCTGGTCGTACACTCCGTCGCAATGCCTTTCCCACTGACCCTCATTCCCTCCTAATGTGTCCCAACTGTGGGATCTTCCAAGACTCAGCTGTTTGTTAGTGACAAGCATTGGCACAAAAAGAAAAAAGTTGTGGAAAATCCTGACTCAAAAAAACTTGGGGGGGAAAAAAAAGGATCGTAGAATTTTCTGACAAAGTTAAGTCCCCTTGTGTGACATTGAAATATTGCGCCACGAGAAGAAAAAAGCAGGACAAGAGCAGAAAACATGCACTGTTTCACCTGCAACCAGGTTGTAATATTGTAAGTCCAAGCTATAAGGTGACTCCCTCTTAAGCTGGAAGCTCTTGAATAATTAATCACTGGTCATGCTGGCTTGTTGTGCTAGTGGAAAGAGGAAACCACACACAGGACGATCCACATAATACAAAACCACACGATAGCAGAGGTTGGTTCCCTGTTCCACCGATGAACCAATAACAGGATGCAGGTTCGAGATAGCCACCAAACATTTGTTTGGTGAAAGAGAAGGGGGGAAAAAAAACAAGCCGGAATGGGCAGGGGCTTGTACTAATCCAGCATGGTTTATCTCTCCGTGGGACATTTTACTCGCTCTGTCGATTGCTATGAGGGATTACATCTAAATAAAGCCTGTTTAATTCCACTTCCCTCTGTGACGTCGGTTGAACCAGATAGCACAGAATCTGGTGATTGTGCTGATGAGGCTGATGATCCCAGTGGTTTTGATTCCCTTCCAAAAACTTTCAACCCCCTCCTTCGGAGACACCTACCTGGATGCTGATGCTGATGTGATGCCGTCAACAGGTTTTACATCTGCCAGTTAGGTAGCGCGGGGAGGGGCCGCCAATGAAGCCGCGCGGCTTCATTAGAAACAAATGAAATACGGTCCTCTCAACTAAGTCCCATGTGCTCTCAGTAAACATCAAATCCACTCTGATTGGACACTAATCCCCCAGGTCCCATGCTTGAAGCAGAGCAACCACGCAACTGCTGCCCAACTCACTCTGAAATGTCCTTGATGACTCTGTGGTGCTCAACCTCACTACCTCACTCTCCTCCATAGTCAGACTCAGTTTTTGCATAACTACTGCACAACATAAAAACTGCAAAGCAGGAGGTTTGTAGAGGAACTTTTTAAATGTACATTACTTGATTAACCACTCAGTTATCACTATTGTCAAGGGAAAAGTGTAAATACATTTAAGGGTACCAGTTACAATACAATGTAATATTGTTGCCTTTAGGGTACTGCTCATTCACTTCAGTAACGCCACTCGTATTCATATTAAGAAGACTGGAGCATATCCCAACTGTTTTCAGGCAAAAGAAAGGGCCCCGATTTCAATAAACGCACAATATTATTCCATATGTGTGCCTCCTAATGTCTGCAAAAGTCTTTTCTGCCCCCTTTTTACAAATCTCTTCTGATCTTCTACGCTCAGAGAGACTGTAATCTGGATTTGAGCCTTTTGTCTCAAAAAGTACAACACGAAAGGCAGATAAACCCAACACACTTAAGAAATGCTCTGCTTTTACCTTGATTTTAACTTGAGATTTGCAGCTGATATTTTGTAGAAATATTCACTAAAAGCTAAACAACGTTGGTAGAATTTTCACAAAAGAAGTTTGAAGGTAATTTGGAAAGCCCAAACATAGTAATCCTTTTTTGTCTAAGAAACCATTTCATAAATAAATAATTAAGCTTGTCACTTCTCTTTCATCTGTGTTCTTTCATGTTAAAATAATGATGTTAATGAGCCCGACAAACTGCTTGGAAGTCTCTATTCTTGATTTGTCCAGACAGAACCAAAGATGCTGTTTGGGTTTTTAATGCTTTTGATCAAATTGTCACTAAATTCACATTCCACCCATCAACACCATCCGGCATGAAAACATCCAAATGTGTCCATGGGAATGAGTAGAGTAGGGAGTTTTTGACCCGCCATCGTATTTTCTTCATCACAAGAAAGCTCTTAATCCAACAGCATCTTTTTATCTGCTCCTGATTCACAAAAACTCAAAAAAGCAAATTTGAGTTAAATTTTCTCAATACATGTCCTCCATCATCAGAAAAATGCCACAATAACCCATTAAAAACGCCTAAAGTACAATTTATAATGGAGTGGTTTTTTAACCATATAACCATTCAGGTATTAAAACATACTCGTTTGCCAGAGTGGCATTCAGTACAGCTCTTTAAATGCATTTCAACAGGCTTATTGACATAGCAGATGCTCTATAGAAAAGCAGGAAAATGAAAAAAAAAAAACATACTTAATTTGAAGTGGTGATAAGTTCAATGTCTGTGCTTATGACCGTCACAATCAAAAGCTTTTTAAAAACCTGCAGTAACAATGTGAACAAATCTGAATGGGAAGTTTAAAAAAACCTTGAATAGACAGGAAATTTAAACACGAGTTACAATATGAGGAATAGAAATACTACACAGTTTTGACAGTACAACACTTAAAACAGTTCGTTTTAGGACAGAGCTCAAAGGCTGAGCCACCTTTTCTAACATTGTTGCAGAAATTTATAGATGAAATAAAAAGGAAGCATCAATTTTTTTAAAAACAAGATTTTTCAAGGGATAAGACTTTCTAATGGGGTAGAGGTGTAGAGAAGTGTCATTGAGGAGGACACTAAACACTTCATTGCTCCTGGTCGTATGGCTGGTCCTTGCATGGCCAAATGGGACCTGTGACTATAAAACACATTAAATGTAAACTTACATGCAAGTTTTTCCAGCAAATTTGCCAGGTGGCCACGGCGTTTGTAATCAGAAGGCAGCAGTCACATTTTTACACACTGAGTGGTGGCCGCAGATGTTTTAAGAAACGCTACAATTCTAATTAAATTGCAGACAATTTTTCTCAAAAAGTTGGCATCAGTCAGTGGCCACCTAGGCCTACACATTATCACTCCTAACTCATCATATACTAGTCGTATGGTTCGGGTCCCCTCCACATCTCATAGCTTTTTGATGTACTGGCTGATTGTTTTTTGATGTGCTGGCTGTTTCCAATAAATCACGGGTCACCAACCCTCTTGGGACGCGGTACCAGACGCAGTAAGGGACACAGAACCGATACCGGGTTAAGGTACTGGTACAAGTGCTGGTCCATGTCCCGTGGGTTGGGGGCTCCCGATTAACAAATGCAATTTTTCCCTGTCTGCGGCCCGGTACCAAGCAACCCTTCTGACTGGTACCAGTTTGTGGCCCAGAGATTGGGGACCCCTGATTTAATAGGAACAGCCAGCAAATGACAAAAAGTGGTGCGGAAGGGCCCCAAACTATATGTCTACGTATGACAACTTTGGAGTGAGAATCCATTACCCAGGCACATTTTGAGGTTGTGCGGTGGCAGTCTAGTGACAGGTGAGGATGACGCCATTACAAAATCATGAAATAGTTGGGTGGCAAAAGGTCCACGGCTGCTGGATCCCCGGCCATAGCTTTTTTAAGTTGTCCTTTAGATGTGAATGTGTGGTTGTCTCTGTATGACACTTCAGTGGACTGACAAACTGCACGAGGTGTACCCCGCCTTTGCCCAAAAGTAGCCGGGATAGGCTCCATCGACCCCTTGACCCAGACAGGGATTAAGAGGGTTTAGAAGATGGATGGAATTCTAAAGCTACCGTAGACGGATCATTCAAGATCCGAACACTGCATCGGTTTGAAAGATTCCACTGTTTTGGAAAAGAGCAGATGTGTTCAGTCCAGTATGGCAGCTGACAAGAAGGCTTCTCAAAAGGTCAAAGGGCTATTAGTGAGCCGTCACAAGATTACACTGTCACAGAAATTTAAAATGAAGTCTCTGACATATTAATCAGAGCCGTTCAAACCATCGTTTCAGTTGAATTTTAATTTATGCAGGTGGAGTTTACGGTCTCTCACATACCACTCAAATACTCGTCTTTGTTCTGTCAATCATAGGATATTTCTTTTACATATTCCTCACTGAAATGATAGCTGCAGATAGCACTGTGGGATTAATGGTCGGACTGAAACTTTACAAAAGCAGCTTAAGGTTAGGAGAAAGGGTCGCTGGCTGACTTTTACATCCACACATGGATTTTACATCCATATCAAAGTCAAGCATGCAGTCTCCTCCCCCACACACCCCTTGGATTCCTTTCATTATCTCATCTAGCCAGTTCTCCAGAGACCTAAAGTACATCACAAATATATCTTCATAAAGTCCGCCTCAAACATTGAAAAAGGGCCAGGTGTGTTCTCAGGGTTTGCTGATCTGATCCGAGCAACAAAGTCAATACTGCGATATTGCGTGTCTTAAGAGTGAAGTATGACATTTAAATGTCGATGTTCCTTCGTTTGCCATGGTTTCCAGAATGTGCACACAGTACCAGCTTCAATGTTACAGAGGGATTTAGGAATTAAGCTGGGGATTTTAGAGCAAATATAATACCATCCCCGCAGCAGCCTAAAGACTGTAAACTGAGTTGCACTTGGCGACTACAGTAAATAAAAAAAATGTCTTAGACTCATGGAAAGCACAAGTATTTAAACCTCAGGTGAAGATGCAGCTCAGGAATTTCTTGACTGAACATAGTTAAAAAAAAAAAAAAATCTTGTCGCACATTATTCAAATGCTCAGAAAACACCCGACAGTCAGTCACCATCCTTCTCTTATGCCACACAAAAGATTATAGTTAAGAAAAAAAAGAGAACTACCTGCTTTATAAGGGTCCACATTCAACTGATGGAATTTAAAATCTGAAATCAGAATTTCAGCAACACACCTACCGATTTACTCTACCACCTTTTCATTCAGGTCTACCATTAAGAGGCTGCGGCAGTAGCAGTGTTTGTTTTTTTTTTCCTTCTATATCCACATGGAATCCCTAGCTAGATCTTTGGCCTTGGTCTGGCATGCATAAATGAATTAAAAATAAACAAAAGCATGTTATTCAAAGATAAAATTGCCCCTAAACATAAATAAAAGCAACCGCCTCCCATGGTGTTGCACATCACGTACCAAAGACAGCATTTGAATGTTAAACACAATGACTTATGCATGAGGATGTAGCAGGAGGCAGTGAAAGGGAGCTGAAAATAAAAAATCTTGTGGCGTGAAATGAAAATAAAAACATATATAAGAGCATAAATGCTGTATGTATGTGCTTCCAAAAGGGATTAGTTGTCTCTTCCGAACAGCCCAAATGGACTGTAAATGCAAACCAATGAGTTTGGGCTGAATTAAATGGCAATTGTGCACATTGGAATAGCGAAAGATCTTGACCTGAGGAATGTATTTTGCTAAATAGAAAAAAATGACAGAAGTGAACGGACAAAAGCAGCAGCAGCATGCGAAGCCTGCAGATTTTCCCTTATGTCAGTTATACGTTTTCAGGAGCAAACAGATTCCCACAATCCATAGTAGCCATACGCCATTAAAACAACCCGAGAGATATGCTTTCTACTGACCCTGAACATGAAATTGAAACACATTTAAAAAAAAAAAAATTCTCTCAAAGTAGTATTTTGCTAGTATTTTGTGTGCACAAGTTGGCATCTTGTGCATACAAATTACTTTCTTGTGCCAACAAACTGGTAATTTGTGTGCACAAGTTAGAAGTTGGTGCAAACAAATTAGCGTTTTGTGTGGACAAATAAGTATTTGGTGCAAATATATTAGCACTTGATGGATACAAGTAAGCATTGTTTTGTGCATAAATTAGAATTTTGTGTACACAAATTAGTATCTTATTCCCTAAAATTAGCATTTTGTGTGCACAAATTAGTCTCTTGTTCCCTAAAATTTACATTTTGTGCACACAAGTTAGCGTTACGTGTAAACAAATTAGCGTTTTGTGTGCACAAATTAGAATTTTGTACCCCAAAATTAGTATTTCATGCGCAGAAGTTAGTTTCTTCTGCACAAAAGTTGGTATCTTGTGCACAAAAATTAGCATTTGATGCAAATAAATTAGCATTTGGTACCATTTTTTGCAAACAAATAGGATTTTGTGTACACAAATTAGTATCTTGTTCCTTCAAATTAACATTTTGAGGACACAAGTTAGCATTTGGTGCACAGAAATTTGCTTCTTGTTCCCTCAAATTAGCATCTTGTGCGCCAAAATTAGTGTCTTGTGCACACAAGTTAGCATTTGGTGTAAACAAGTTAAAGTTTTGTGTACACAAATAGTGTCTTATTCCCTAAAATTAACATTTTGTGAGCACAAATTAGTGTCTTATTCACTGAAATTAGCATTTTGTGAGCACATATTAGTTTCTTGTCTCCAAACATTAGAATCTTATGTGCACAAGTTAGCAGTTGGTGCAAACAAATTAGTGTTTTATGTGCAAAAATTAGAATTCTGTGCACACAAATTATTATCGTGTTCACTCAAATGAGCATCTTGTGTGCAAAATGTTGTTTATTGTGCGCACAAGTAAACATTTGGTATAAACAAATTAGCCCTTTGTGTGCATAAATTAGTATCTCGTTCCCTAAAATGAGTATTTTGTGCGCAAAAGTTAGCATCTTGTGTGCACAAGTTAGCATTTGATGAACACAAATTTGTATTTTGTTCCCTCAAATAAGTATCTTGTGCACAAAAACTATTACCTTGAACGCACAAGTTAGTTTCTTGCCCACAAAAGTTAGTGTCTTGTGCGCACAAGTTAGCATTTGGTGCCCACAAATGAGCTTTTTTTGCACTCAAATTAGCATTTGTAGTTCTCCAATAACTAATTTCTAACTTGAAAAACTAAGTTATGTACCAGCTCAAGTAAATGCAACTGAAAAAAAATAAAATAAAGGTTTGAAATGATAATAATAGAACATTTACCAGGTTTTTCCTTCCAAAAATAATACTTTATTTTAATCGTCTGTGTTCCACTTATGCTGCTCCCCAAGGCTTATAAAGGGCTTGTGGGTTTTGATGAGGAGAATGGAACATGCCTGATGGCCAGCTAAGAAATCCAAGGGAGGGGGAGTCGGACCCAGGCACCACTCTGACTTCAGAGCTGGATCCCAGAGATTAGGGATGAAAAAACCTGGAGATTTAAAAAAAATATATATCTCTTGGAAAGGAGATCCTATCTACCTTAGCCTTGTAGAAGTCAGTTTTCCTCATTCATCTCATGAATGTGAAAGTATTAAATTGTATTTTTAAGTGTCACAAAAAAGGACCAACAGGAAATTACGTTATATTTAACTTCAGCACTCAAATTTATCAGGACAAATTCCACTACCCCACCTTGTGGTGTGAGCGTCCAAGCACAGATTCACAACCAGCAAACGCCTCTGCGACCCAGTTCACAACTGCAGCAGCCCTCCCGTCTCCATCTCTGCTCCGTTCAGTCCTAGCCAAACGGCAGAGGCAGCATCTTCGCAACCGCCGTCTGATCCAATGCATGCTGGGCACACAGATGGAGCAGACAGAAGGAGACGCAGACGAGCGGAGAGTAAGGAAAAAGAGTGAGGGGGGGGGGGGGGTGAGGAAGTGCGGGAACTGATGCTCACAACAGATGTTTGTTACAGTTCCCTTATTGCAATCGCACTCCTCTTGGCATTCGATCAAACCCGCGACAGACGGACCATTCGCACCGCGTACCGTGCATTAAGGAAGGTACCATCACAACCGAAAAATGACGGACTCATTAGCTAAGTAACTGCAGTCATTTGGGTAATTAATAAACAAATGAAGTTTTTATTGACAAAAAAATTCTTAATAGGGTTGAATTGATCTCATGCAACCTCAGAGCAGCTAAAACTTACTTTTTTAGAAGCATTACTGTAATTTTTCTTAAGATAAAATGACACTTTGCGTCTACAGAAAATGAACTAAAACAATATGTAGATAATGGAAAAAGAAAGATTAAAGGGACATAGATAAATGCTGGATTTGTGCAACTTTCTGTGCTAACTAAATTAATCACAATGCATCCAAAGTCCAACAATTTAAAAGAACTTCCTCTGGAAAACCCCAAGATAATTACTGAAAAACTGCTGTTTCAAATGCATTCTCTTCCATTTTTCTCTATGACTTTAAATGGAGTTTTATTTTAACACTATTGGCTGTTAAATTGATGTTTCGTCGGTGCAAAAAATCCTCTCCGTTTCGGGAAAATCTCTCTGCACTGGAACCGCTTTTGATGGGAGCAAACAACATTCCTTCTTAGTTGTTTCAGATGCTATTTAGGCCACAGGCAGGGCCCACTTGGCCACTCATCACGACGGGGAAAAGATCTAATCAATGAGCTCTGCTCTGCAACAAGTATTGGACTGACACAGTTCTCCCCGGAAGATAAATGGAAATTAGAGACGGCGGTCTTGAGGTCCAGCCGAGTGCAACCCATGACGGCAACACAATCACTCCATGAGCTTCTTGTTTTTTTTCCCTCCCCGTACACATGGCGTAAGCTGAATTCTTTCTTTTTAAAGCCACGGTTGCAACTCTGGCGATTTTACAGATAATAGTGGGTGGCTGTGACATTATAGTGCAGAACGCCACAAGCCTCTGGGTCTGAAATACCCTTTTTACATGGTCGAATAGATTTTAATGCCGTGGAATGATTCAGTGCCCTCTGATCTTTTAAGTTCCCCACTGTGATTCACACTCTTCTACGCATGTTTGAAAGCAGCTGTGGAGAACAACAACAACAAAAAAAAAGAGACAAAATACTTAAACACAGCATTTACATCTGCTTTAAATTACTTTTTTTTTGCCTGTAAGTAAATGAACAAACAGATTGTTGGGTTTCCATAGAAAGGACTGTGGGTTTTAAAGGGGCACATGTGGCTCTCCTTCCGAGGATGGAAACAGCAGCATCACTCCTTCATTTAGGAATCAGTAAAACACTTTTTGTGTGTGTTTTAAAAAAAATTGTGGGAAGGATTTTTCTCAAAAATGAACAAAATGCAATGAAACTATATGTAACTGTGGCAAAAAAGGTCTAAATCATTAAAGGGTAACCAAACAGGGTAGGTTGAGGCTGACTCCACTCTCAGCCTAGATTTTTTTTTTAAATGCCAAAAAGGGGGCGGGGCTCGTGGAGCCAGACTAAGGGGGAGGAATGGCTTGGTATATGATCGACAGCTAGATTTGCTTTGTGGAGCTGTAATACTAGAAGGCACAGTTCTTGCACTATTTACAACTTAGTTTTTAGAGATAATAAGAATTTGAATATATACCACAACATTAATCATTTTCTAAGCTTTAATTTGAGTCATGTTTTGTGAAACTCGGTTAAAAAATGTGGGAGATAGCCCAGATTTTTGTGGTTGATGCCCCCTAACTTGATGTTCCCAAACTTCCAGGTTCACTGGGAAGTTGTGTAAGCCAGCAGATTTTTGACAACTAGAGCAAATACGCCTAGTCATGCTAGAGCTAACGACCGACCGTTACAGAATCAAAGATGGGCGGGGCTTTTATACTGGAGTTACAGAGCATGATAACGTGAAACTTGTGGGACTTACACCAGTTAACCAATTAACTGCAATAACTCACTTCAACCTGTAAGGGGCAGCATACAGACGGGGTTTAGACTATAAATCCAAGAATTAAACAAGTTTATTTTAATTTGTCAAAAATGTGGCAACAATCAACAGACAGTGCGTTTAAAACCCCATTTATAGAGGTCAACAACCCAAAAAAGTTGATTCAGCATTTTTTTACCCTTTAACTCTACTAAGGAACAAAACGTCATTTTTTGCAGGAAAAGCAGGGGCGGATCTAGAACATTTTATATGAGGGCAAAGGGGGGGGGGGGGACAGAAGACTCTGGCTGGAAAGGTAGCAAATGAAAACATCTGAGTAGAAGGCATTACAAATGACAGGACCAGAAACATGAATTTCTAATAGCTTTAGTATTATTGTTGTTTTGATTTAATTTAAAACTTTTCCTTTTTGTTATTTTTGCAATGCTTACAGAAGCTTGTAGGGATTATTTTTATCACAGCTGTCACTAATGCAGCTAACATTGACTCAGAAGTTGGAAGGGCAAAGCTCCCCCCCCACCCCCCACCCCCACCCCATTCCCCTGTAGCTCCGCCCCTGAGGAAAAGCAAAGAAAATCCAACATGTTTTCAGTTTTTAATTTAAAAAATGTATAAAAGTAGTGTCTAGATATGGAGAAGAGTCATTTAAAGGTTAAATTGGACAGATTTTTAGCAAAAAATCTTCAGTTTGGATACTATTATTTGTTAAAATTATTAATTTAATGTTTGCACAAGAAAATTTGTCTCATTTTCACAGAATATGTGAGGAATTAAACATCAGTTTGCACAGAAGTTAGTTCAGACCTACATGGAAATTCTTAATAAAGACTCTTGAAATAATAAAGACAACCTTGCTCTGAAAGCATTTGGTTAACATGGAAAAAGCATAAACTAAAGTCTGAGATGGTAAATACGAGGCGGTAGCATTTGAGGCTGCATAAAGATGTTTACATCGCTCATTTAGGACCTAGAGGTCACTGTGTAGGCAAGCATTAGTGACAGTCACAGGAAGTGTGGGCACACACATACAGAGACTAAAACCCAGACATTCAGGAGCTCAAAGGAGGAAAAACAAAGGTAAAGGCCTACTTTGTGTAAATCTCTATTTAAAGTAGACACGCATTTATAAATGTGCAAGAGCAAAAAAGGAAAAAAAAAATCTGTTCTACGACCCACAATGATCAATCAAAAGGACTCCAGGGAGTGCTGCACTTTATCCCAAGCTTCCTTCTTCATTTCTGTTGCAATCTGGTAACACTGAACACAAATCTCATTTGGCCTTCAAGCAGGCCCGCTCTTCCCCTACTCTGTGTGACGTTCTTAAAAGATGAAGTCTGAAATCTCAACAAACACACTTGTGCAGGCAATCCCGAGAGCCTATCACTCCACTTTTTTTTTTCTTTGTACCAGCAGGAGGAAACTGTGATGATGGAGACCAACACACTCATTTTTCCTGTTTAGGGCAATATCTGTCTAAACAGAAAAAGAGCACTAAAATATTATATTTTGACAAAAAAAATGGATTTCTTTAAAAATTAATGTACTATTTCCCAATAAAGAACAAAAAATCTGGGATGAAATTATATTTTTATAATAATTAAATTTGTTAATTAAGTTAAACAATTAAGTTACTTGCTTTTTTGGATGTGTTTTTTTGCAAAAATGTAACAATTAGGAAAAAAATAAAGGATATCTGTATTATTAAAAGTTAAACATGCTCCTAAAATTTAACAAAGTGGAGGAAAATCACACCAAAAGATGAGAAGAAAAAACTTTCTGCCACTCACCCTCACAGATCCTGTCTAGTCGCTGTCGTTTCACTTTGTGTTTATCAATCAGAGCCATCCTGTCGCAGTCTCAAACCCTCTGCTGTCTGTCTTCCAGTCCTCCTCGAAGTCCTCCAAGCTTAACTTGCTGCTTTACACCTGAAAAGCAGAAATAGACTTTCCTTGAAGCACAGCTTTAAAACAGTGGATTGTTAATTTATGTGCACTTTATAGGAGATCATACAATTTTCAATTTTTTTCTGCTGGTGTTTCCCCCCCTTGCACAATGTACTGCATAACAGTTCCAAATTATGCGAGGAAACACATCACTTCTATAAAAAATGTATGCTGTTTAAATTGCAGAAGGTGATGTAAAAGCTGGAAGAGTGCAGACTCAGCAGTTAGAATCAGGTTCATTTGAGCAGAATATCTTCTGTTTTTAAGTTTTGTGTTAACCATTTCATCAAGGAAAAAAAAAAACATCAGAAGAAGCAGTTTGATGAGTTTGATTAAATCTTCGGACTGCAAAAAAAAAAAAAAAACTTGCAGAAAATCTCCACTAGAGGGAGCACTACTCTATCAGAGAGCAGAATTTGTTTGCAAAGAGAATGATAAATGACACTTCTGCACCCAGAGCGCCTCAAATCAAACAGAACACGAAACAGGAAGACAAATAGGAATGTTATGAATAAGAAAGATCATTTTAGAAACAACTAGCTGGCTCCTGCTGAGTTATACAGGAAGCTACATTTATGTGTGTATAGTGTGTGTGTGTGTGGGGGAGGACAATGCAAGCACACCCACACACAAAGACGAAAAATTGCGAGCCCAAATGTGGGCTTACACATGCATGAAGGGCAACGAGTCACACAGAGGAATGTGGGTCAGTTAGTCAGCAGACAGGAGGAGGTGGTATCAGCAGAATAAAAAAGACATGAAAAGAGGGGGCTAGTGGGAGGGAGAGGAAAGGACAAGAAAAACATCATCTAACAGGATGAGTACAGTGTGACACCGTCCTCCTACATTTTTTTAACTGTAGGTTTGTCAGCACTTTTGCGTTTCCACCCTCCGTTCCATGCTCAAAAACTGAAAGGCGGCCCCTTTGACTGTGCCTCTCGTTTGACAATCTATACCGTGTTAGTGCGTTTCTGACTTGTGAACTGTAAATTTAATCAGAGCCACCGATTGGGAGGAAGATAAAATGATGTAAACGGATGATTAATTTAACCTGGGCTGATGACAGAATGTGAAATATTTGCACTGCTTCACAACACAGCGTAGCAGTTTCAGAAAGAGATCATTTTTGACAAATATGCTTAGCACACAGAGTTTAAGTTTCAATTTGATGAAACCTTGAATGTTCTGTATTCATTTTGATGTTGGAACAGTTTCCATGCTTAGGTGGAACCATAGACAGTACATAGAGAGAACTGGACTGACCATCCCCTCCCCCCCTCGGGTTCCAAATAGGAAGTACCCCCTGGTCCCAAAAGGCCAAAATCCCATAGACTTCTATTGAAAAAGAAACAGCTATTATTCAGTCATTTTATTTGTCAGATAAACCATTCTTGATCTGGTGTCTCAATTTAAGAAGTTCTTGCTAAATCTATTTTTTTATGATATATTTTCTTTCTAGCAAGTTATTCAAGTTATAAACTGGCCAATCAGATGCCTCAATTAGAGCATGTAGTGCCCGCTGGCCCCACCTCAAAATGTTCGAAGCGTTTGATTGACAGTTATTTCACATGAACTACGAGAACTTTCAGGACACCGTTTCAACAATGCATTGTTTTTTAGTCCTTAAGGCGGCTTGAAGCCACCGCAGTACCTATTTTCTGGCTGCGCTGGCTTAGGTAGGCGCTTTGAACCCGCCCCTTTCTTGCGATATTTCATGACAGCGCACGTGTGACGTCGGTGCAGAAAACTAACCAACATGCGCCGCAATCCAGGCGATCTGCGCAGCGCCGGGTCTGCCTCGGTCAACTCAAACATCAGGTGATATCCGTTCCGTGTAAAAATGGCGACTGAAGTGACTAAATTTCGTTGGAACCTGGGGTAACAGCCTTGTTTTGTCCATTTTCATTCATGTCAATGGATGGAACTTGATAACCATATTTTTCTTAGTGTAAGCTGTGTTGTTTTTTTCTTTTTAAGCGTACTTTGGCTGGAGGTGCAACTTATACTCAGGAGTGACTTATTTGTGATGTTTAACCCTCGTACTCTCTTATGGGGTCTAGATGACCCCATCCTTACATTGAGGCGTTTTTTTTTTATTTCATTTTTCTCTCATGTTTACTACATGTTCATTTTAGGATGACTAAGCCTAACAACCAATAGAGGGCACTGTAGGTATGTGTCTCAGCATTTACAACACAGAAGAAGAAACGTTGTCCAAAGCAAACATGGAGGAAAATCTGATTGTTCTTCTCTTGAACTTTATATTTTTCTTATGTGCATCGACACATTCTTTTTTTTTTTTTTCCTTGGACTAATGCGAGACAGCAAGTCATCAAATTGAGTTACAGAGACACAGAAGTACTGCTGAAAGCGCCATCATTCAGATGCTTATCCTGCAGCAGAAGGTAAAAAACAAATAGGCTGAATAATCTAATTAAATTTAGACAATGAGACGTGGTTACTGATACTTTTGTAAAACCCTTCAAAATACATAAACCTGATCTCTCAAAATAATCCATTGTAAATGAGATACACAATCAATGCTTCCATGTAGCAATGAGGCTAAAAACGTAATGGTAGATTCTCCCACATGTGATGGGAGCTTCTAGTTTATGAACAGATTTTTGGACAAGCATCGAATTTGATGCCCGACAAGAGAAGCAGGAGAGGCAAATTTGACATGCGACTGGTGTTTGGTGTGAACTGGTGTTTGGTGCAACCTATACTCCAGTGAGACCTATTGTATATATGATATTTTCTTCTTTATTATGCCAATTTATTGGCTGCAGCGACTTATACTCTAGAGCAGTGTTTTTCAACCTTTTTTGAGCCAAGGCACACTTTTTCAATGAAAAAAATCCCGCGGCACACTAGTATCCAAAAGGTAAAAAATTTAAACGGTATTGATGTACAATCTAATTTACATTTTTTAAATAAGTGGGAAGCGTCATTGCAGCACAGAGGCGCTGTCATTTTAACCCAGTGTTTCTCAATGTCAATTCTCGTACCCCCCTCCACACACACAAACACAACTTTCTGCTGCGAATATCATTGGTACCATTAGTCAATTTTCTCAAGTTAAACTTATACCTCTTCAAAACAGTCTACATTTATTATCATTAAAGAATGATTAAAAAAAATATATTTAAAAAAACTTATAAATAATCAGTTTTTATTAATGTTTCTTTTTTTTAAGAATACTTCCAAAACTTTCAAAGTAAAAACAACAAATTTTCCTTGTTTCCCTCCACAGTCGTGATGGGAATTCTGGCTTTTCTCAAAAATTCTGTTCTTTTGCATTAGCTCTCTGAAAACTGCGGCTTTTTCAGCTGCAAAATGACTTTTTATGTTGTTTTTTTGCTTTATTTTATTTATCATAAACTATTATATAAGATTATGCACAAAGTCCATAATGTAAACATGTTTTCATTCATTTAAAGTGTCTATTATGTTTATGTTGTTATTTATCCCTTCCGGACAGAATGTACAAAATCAATGAAAAAAAGAACTATTAACTATTCAATTTTTAACTGAAAAGTTTGAGAAAGTCTGCTGTACCCCAATGCATCCCCCAATGCATCCTGGGGGATGTAGTGCATAAACTCGCGCGTATTCCGGATATACTCACGTTTCTGAGCTTCATTCTTTTGTTCACTTCTTAAACTGTCTGACACCGGATCCTGCAGGAAGTTACACCGCTAAACACGAGCTGTAGCGGCTGTTTTTGTTAGAACCGAGAGATTTTATGAGCCGAAAAGGAACAAGGAA
The DNA here is from genome assembly GCA_003999625.1 of Oryzias javanicus. NCBI lineage: Eukaryota > Metazoa > Chordata > Actinopteri > Beloniformes > Adrianichthyidae > Oryzias > Oryzias javanicus. The sequence continues at coordinate 20,322,380 of CM012451.1, forward strand.
GTGAGAACGTTAACCACTTCTGATTGGTCAGATTTATGACATGTGATCAAGCCTCCAACAATGATTGGTGGAGACAGTTGAAGGGGGCGGAACTTTTCTGAAAGCCGAGCTTGCAGCTGGTTTTGCGGCCAGATTGCGGTAACATTATTCTGATTAAAAGTCATTTATAGAAACATTGAAAAAAATATTTTACAATCTTGCATATTCTAAACTATCTACCAGAGTTAAATCAGGGCCCGTTTGGATGAACACAGAGCGGATTCCCTAGTGATGGTAAATGTTTTACATATGTGAAAATTGGTTATTTGCCACGGTACACCTGACCATCTCCCACGGCACACTAGTGTGCCGCGGCACACTGGTTGAAAAACACTGCTCTAGAGTAACTTAGTCTGAAAAATACGGTAATAATAACCCAAAGATGTTTTTCATCAAGAGTTGGACATATCTGTAAATTCTCCTGTCGCGTCTTCTAGCAAAAACAAGCAACATTTTTGATATATTTTGGTATTTTTTACTAGCTTGACTGTAGTGGTCTGAAGCTGAGGCGACTTTAAAGGAAATACTAAACCTACATCTCTTCCTTCAACTAAAGCTCAGTTCAACGTTCGGCAGCAGTCAAGGCGCGGCCTCAGCTTCCCTCCTCCACGAAGGTACGTCCTTCTGCCAAAGTGCTGAAGACTCACATGTGGGAGTCAGAGGAGAAGTAATTGAGCAAGCGGAAAAGCAGAAAACAACCCTTGAACGAGCAGAGGGTCACACCACCTTGTCTATGAATAGACTAAAGGAGACAAGCAAGACATGAGCAGCAAAAGCACAAAAAAATCTGACGTCACAGCGTCCTGACATAGACTTCATTCTGAGCAAAAACTACCAATAATCTAAACTACAAGTTGTATTTTTAGACATTAATAAATGCAAAAAGTGGAATATGCTTGGGAACTTTCTGTCAGGACAGCAGAACACATTTCAAAAGTTAGAACGGTTCTGTAGAACGGACAACAAGCGTCGGGAACAAAGCTGGACGCGACAAAAGAGTTCAAGGCTTTGATCTGGCATCCAAGCTCCTCAGACACTCATCTGATCTCATGTCAGCAGAAGCGCAGCCAACTCATGCAAGGCCCACCTGGCAGGCATCAGAACCCAAAGGAAGCATTGCATATTTACTGCAGGTAGTCTGACAAAACCTCCGCGCATTTCTGGCACCACTTCTATGTGGTTCAAGAATCTCTACCTTCTTTGTTGGCACTAATAAAACACAATTCTTAAGATGTTTATGTCTCTTGGACACATGCAGGACGACATATTTTGTAATAGTTACAGATTTAATCCAATATTTGTTTTTGTTCTTCCAAAATGAAACTAAATTCATGATGCAGTAACATTTAAAGGGATAATGCTTAATGAAGTGTGCATTATCAAAAATTAATGGTCTATAGCTGCGTTTCCATTACACTTTTGCGCAAAACTTTATCGAAATTTCTAGAATTTCGATAAAACACTGTTTCGAAAAAACAGCGTTTCCATTAAACCACGATTATGCGAAAAACTCGAAGTAATTCCCGCGATAAGTCATTAAAAAAAACATGGCGACGGATATAAACACTATTTTGATGTGCAGTAGATTCATTCACATTTCTGCCACGGCGCTAGCTCTCATCCTTGCCATTCAGAGAAGACGTCTACGTCTGATCCGAGCCTTGGAGCGGCAGGCTCCTTGTACGTGGGAGCGACGTAGAGTCAAACATTTTTGGGAAATCGTGGTTGAAGAATTCACCGAAGAGCTGTGGATTCAGCATTTTCGCTTGACACGCTCAACTTTTGATGAGCTGTGCGATGCTGTGGGACCTCTCGTGGCGCCCGCTGTGCGGTGCCCAAGGCAGCCAGTTGCTGTGAAAAAGCGTATCGCCATCGCCATCTACATCGTCATATCCGGTTAATGGTCACGTGACTCGTTTGTTTCGAAAAAAGTGTTTCCATTACAGTTTTTCGAAAAACTACTGTTTCGATACGGCCCAAATACCACCTCCTCTAAGCGCAAAAACTTTATTTCGAAAAAGGCGACTTTTTTCGAAATTGTGGTGTTTCCATTAGGAGAATTTAATATCGAAATTCCGTTTTTCGAAATTTCAGAGTTAATGGAAACGCGACTAATGAGGAAACCTCAGCATAAAAAAATTGAGATTTCTGTATTCATACTCTGCCACTAACCCAAGAGATACAGCGGTGAGTTTATCAAAATTTCAATTTTCATGAAATTATCCCATAATTTTTAATCCAATTGTGTATCCCAGTTATCTACATCTATGTGTTTGAACACATTATTATCAGTCATTAAACAGAAAAATGTTTCTCCTACTGTTGTTGTTCCATTGGTAACTTTATTAAGAAAATACATGGAAAAATATTAGAAACTATAACATTTACATGCATTTTACCATTTTAAATATATCCTTAATATATATAACTGTAACTAAGAGCTGGGGGGGTCGATTACTACATGCATCAATTATAATCCCCAAACGGTTCTGAATTATTTGTGAATTTTAAACAATCAAGATTGGAGAAATTAATGTGATTTCAGAATGGTTTATACCCTGGCATTTTTGAAGAGAACACAAACATGGCTGAATCTGCAAGCTGCATGATTCCATCACTTAAAGCTAATATTTAGAAGCATTTGAGCTTTTTTTTTAGTATCAAAGGGCTTTTGATAAAAGTGAGTTTGTGTAAGTTGTGTCATGCAAAATCCTATTGCACATTTCGCATCCTGTTGAAGCTGATTGATTGATAAAAATTAACATATTTGGCTATTTAAAGTTTTTGAGTTTATGGAAATAAAAAAAATCCTTGAAAATGTTTCTATTGTTGACGCTGTAAAAGATTGTTGATTATCAAATGAAACATATTTCACTTCACAATCTTTATGTTCTAAATACAAGTTGATCTAGAATATTGATCTTGTCTTTACCTACAAATGTACTTTGGTGAAGAAAAGTAAATAATATTGGTCAAGTGTAAACTGCATACATTCAGGATGCGTTGATAATCATTTTGTAGCTAAATTCTTGCTAACTGAATCGACTTAGACTTGCATCCCTAACAGTAACAAAAAACTTAAGTTACCACATTACAGCTTAATAGACACACCTAGATCCAAGTCATACATTCTGGCCTGTATGGATTGTCCAAACATCTGACTCTTGAATAGAAGACCTACTGCATTTCCAAACAAAAACCATCTCCACTGGAGGAGTTGAAAAAGTCAACTACTTTAAGTTGAGCTTTTTTGTCAGAGGAGTGCCAAGGAGGAAGTCCAGTTATCCCGAAGCTCTTGCTGCAGTCTGTTCTCAATTGTTCCTGGACTAAGTGCTGTTATGCAACTCAACTATGAGGAGAGCAGAGACAAAACCAAATACAAGCTGGAGGAAGAGAAGGAGGAGAGTAATACACGAGTGGACATTTAGATTCTCTGCAGGTCAGAGTGAAAAGTAAAAGTTAGTGAATGCTTCCACCTCATTTTCAAAGCAAAAAGTGCCACATAATAAGGCACACTTAAAATCTTAATTTTTTCCAAAAAATAGCAGTTATCCAGAGTGAATTATATATAGATTAATTTTGGTTGTGCTTACTTGATGTCAAAGTGATTTTGAGAAATACATGGTGCTCTGTCAAAATGTGTCAGGGTTTTTTTGAGGTCCAAACAACTTTGGGTATTATTGTGAAAGTGCTAACATGGCCAACATATGTCAGACAGTGGTTTTGTTTCCATGTTACAAGCTTAGGAGTTAGTGTGGTCACATTATCGCTTGTTTTAACAGTATTTTTTATGTCTTGTAAACAAGGTTTGTGAACAATTGTGAATAAGCTAAGGCAGCTAACATGTAGTGCCCTGACTTACCAACTGGGATTTATAATGGTCAAGTAACATTTATTTTAACTGTATTAGTCTGTTTTTTACATTTCGCAAACAGGAGTTACAAGTATTGTGAGGACGCTAATGCAGCTAACATAAAGCCCGCTGTGTTTGTATAGCGTGTTACTCATAAGGTTGTGAGTTAGCATGGTCAAGTAGCGTTTTTTTTTTAACGGTATTATTCAGTTTTTTACATTTCGCAAACAAGGTTGGGAGTTAAAGGCATTGTGAAGACGCCAATGCGGCTAACGTGAGCACACTGTTTGTATTGGATATTACTAACAAGGTCGAGAGTTGGCATGGTTTTGTAACATTTTTTTAACGGTATTAGTCTATTTTTAAATCTAGCAAACAAGGTTGAGAGTTACAGGTATTGTGAAAATGCTAACATGGGTAACGTGTAGCGCTGTTAGACTGAGCTAGTTTTGTGTGTTACTAACAAGGTTGTGAGTTAATATGGTCGAGCAATGTTTGTTTTAACGGCATTTGTCGCAAACAAGGTTGGGAGTTACAGGTATTGCGAACATGCTAACGCAGCTAACATGTAATGTGTTGGGCTGGGTTGGTTTTGTATGCTATTAACAAGGTTGGAAGTTACAAGTATTGTAAATACGCCAACATGGCTAACACTTTTAACGTGGCTAACGTGTAGCGAGCTACAAACAAGTTCTATTTGTCTGTAAGTGGATGCTTACAAATTGTAGCAGAGAAGGGAGACTTTGCAGTTGCTATCACAAACCCGAGCTTTATCAAACTGCAGATTTTCATCTGCACCTGATCCATCATGATTTGAATAAAGAAATATTCAGAAATACAGTTTTAATCCAAAATTATTATATGTCCTTTATTGTGAGAACAATGTTAAAAGAACATGTTAAAAACACCAAAAGCACCATTTTTATTGAAGCGGATCTATGATGCGCCTTTTAGAGGGGAAAATATGGTATCCCTTTTTAAAAAAAAAATCTAAGAAAAACTGTATTTTGAACAAAGGTGCAAAACTGGATTTAGAATTTTCAGTGCAACACCTTTTTTTGTTGTCAAGTTCTTGCTGCAGCATTCTAGCATCGAGCTACTGGCTTATAAGTGCAACCTCCATACTCTCAACCTTAAAGGAAACTATTTATAGCACATGTGGTGTCTGTCTTAAGCACTATAACATACAGACATACCATTTACTCGCTCAGTGTGTCATGTAGGATCCATTGCATATTCTGCAGCTCATCCATCACATGCAGACCGCCGACTTTAACACTTAGTCGAGGCATTAAGGTGGAATCTCGGAGGAAAACCTGGCATTCTTCTCTTTTAGACATATTTGCCTCTCCACTTGGTAGAAATCATCAGGTTTGATGAGAAATGTCAGCGCACAGCAGGCATTTCGTCTGGAGTTACACTACATTGTTGCAGCTGTTGCATCACCCCAAGAGGTTTCAAATCCAACCAGTCGCTCTCTACCTGAAGATTTGCACGAGAAAAAAAATATATCTGAGGTTGAAAAAGTTGTTTTCTCGCTTTAAAGAACAGATCTTTTCAAAACTCCTGTAGGTTTCTGCTCCTTTTTTTTTTTTTTTTAAGAAAAACGCAAAAAAAAAAAAAGGCAGCCCGGGAGATCTTGTTGAGAAGCAGCTCTGAAAAAAAAAAAAAAACAGCAGGAGAGAAGAGAAAGCGAAATAGAGACAGCTGGGGATTTTTTTTTTCAGGTTTAGGGCATCTCCAAGGACAACCAACAGGTGAGTTGCAGGTTAAAAACTCCATCTTTGACTTCATGATATCCACCTCACCATAGGAAAAATATATATATTTTAGTCCCTGACCTCATAAAAACAGCTTTTACCATAAACGTAGATTTAAATAGGAGAAACATTTTTTATGCTTCGAATCCAGTCATATCAGTGAGAATGCGTCAACATTTTGACTGGACGTTATAGCAGCTACCTAAAGTGGCTCGTTAGAAGTCCATGATTTATGCCCTTATAGGTGCAAGGTAGCAGAAGTGGCAGAAGTGAGGGGGTGGGGTGTGGTTAGGGTTTCTCTTCTCTCTCATTAATCTAGTAGTTGGGGTTCTGAGGGACGCGTAAAGCTGTCGTTTGGACTGCAGATTTACACCTCCCTCCTCTTTGTCAAAGCTCTTTCTTCTCCCACCCCCGTCTAAATACACCTCTGACAATTATGTCTCCCCCTCTTGCAATCTCCTAATTCTGTCCATCCATCTCCTCTTCCTACCTGCTTTTGCATGTCCTGTCAGCCTCTGGCAGACAGTGTCCTTCTCATTAACCGCTGCTCCTTTACACTGCCTTTTATCTGAGCCATTTACTCCCTTCTCCCCTCCTCTTCCATTCTCTCCATCTTTTTGCTCCCTTCAGCTTTAAATTAAACGAGATTGCAGCCGTGCTAACTGCTGACTTGGGCTAATGCACAATTTTTGTAATGATGCCTTTTCAGTGAGGGTCACCCAGGAAACGCGGAACGGTAACATTACTGCGCACAAAGTCATGTTTGCTAAGCTTACAGAGGAGCCTGCAACCCTCGTCGGGGTCGTTACATTCAACCAATAGAAACGAGCCCTAGTAGAGTTATCTGTATTGCTGAAATAATGAATTTCTTCTTACCTAAAATAAAACAAATTATTGATTTTAGTGGACTCATAAGGCTAATCAAATTCTTAAGATGACTGGCGAAAAGTGTGAAAGATCTACTCCAATGAAAATGGCATTTTTTGTGTAATTAACATCTTCTTATGGTATTTTTCTGATGATAGAGGACATATTTAAAGAAAATGAGGCTCAAAATTGCATTTCTGAGTACTTATTTATTCAAATCATTGTAGATCAGGAACAGAAATAAAAAGTCATTTGAAAAACACACTACAAGCTCCCTACTTCATTCAATTTTAATGCATCCAATTGTTGACGACTAGATCCATGTAAGTCACCTGACATAAAACTGAACGGCTGGATAACTCCAATATTGCTCGCCATTTTTGTTGCACTGGTAATGTTAGGTTGGGGGCAGGAGGGGCTGTAAGCTTGAGGGAGCATGTTTGTAAACAGATGAGTGATGGGTATGGAGGCGGGATTGCACGAACAGTCCCACCCACAACTCAGGGGCAAATTTTGAATTAAGAACTGCTCCTCTGTAGAAACTGTCCTAGAAAACAACTGATTTTCTGATTCTGGATAAAAACGGCATCATAATTAAAAGACTACTTGAAAGTGGACTTGGATTTGCTTTCATAAAAAAAAAGATTAATATGCATGCACAAATACTTCCAATTCTATGTAAGCAAAGGATGCAGGAGAAAATGAGGAAAATAATGGGAAAAAATATAGAAGCACCTGATAACACTGCAGGGTATGACAATGAAATAGTGAAGAATTCGCATGAAAGTTCAGATAGTTGTTGTTTTTTTTTTTTGCAAAATAAGGAAACATGAGGTGCTAGACAGTTGTTTCACACTTTTTTATGTAAAAACTAAACTTTAAGATACAACATCCTCATTCAGGGCTTGCCTGGTTAACAAAACTGCATGATCAAAAACAGATTGTCATGTAAGCAGAGAGCTGGAACAGATCACTTCCTGTCTGAGTCTTGATCTAATACATGTGCATGTTCTGTAAGCAAGGCTTTGATGTGAAATCCATCAACATGACTTTGAGGTGTGGATGTATTTGTCTGTGGTTTAACATTACTCACTCCCCCCTCCCTCAGTATTTCATTCTCACAGTCTCACTTCCTCCCCGCCAGCACTAAATTTATAGCACAGGAGTCTTAACAGCTCTAGACTATTAACACATCTTCTTGCCTAATACAGTGTCAATGGGTTGAAAAAGGATCAGACATGTCACCGACTTATCAAAATCCTCCAGGACCCTGAACCAGGAGAAAAGAACACTTTTGTGTTTTGTTAGAAGGACATACGGTGTCTCCATATGACAGACCAGGCGGCCTTGATCTTTCCTCTTTTGAGTAAAAGATTGGTCAAATAAACCAGATGACTGTTGTAAGTGCTCTAAGTTCAAGGTACCTGTTAGGCCAAATCGGAACTCTTCCCCTATCCCTACAACTTCTCCATACTCTTCTAATTGTAGGGGAATTTCATGCTTTAGTGGTGTCCCAGTTGTTTTTTAAGTGGTAGGAACTTGGAGCTATGTATCACTCTGCTGGTAGGGTGATAGCGGAAAACACTTTTCTTCAAGCAGGTGTGCTTTGAAGCACAGAAGTTTACATTTAAATGTCAGTAGTGACTTTTTAAGGTTATAAAACCAATGTTGTTTTGCATTTTCCAAACACTGGCATATACATGCTAGCGTAGTTGACCGGCGATTATTGATGAAGTCATTGAGGGTTAGTAACGTCTGAATTTGAAGACACCATTTTTCCATAACTATTCATTTGCAGGGCTAAATGTAGGGGTAGGGAGAAGCTGTAGGGGAATGGGAGGACTTCGGATTTGGCCTTTAAACCGACTAAAATAAGTAGCTAACACAATGCAATGCAACGACACTGTGGCGCTATCCAGTGCTTTTTCTGTCTGGGTAAACGAAAAGTTTGGGTTGTGTCAGGACGTAAAACTAAAGCCTCATCATCTATCTTCTTCTGCTCATCCGGGTCCCCAGACTTCCCTCTCCCCGGCCACTTCCTCCTGCTCCTATGGGGAGACTCCGAGGCGTTCCCAGGTCAGACGAGAGATGCAGTCACTCCAGCGTTTCCTGGGTCTTCCACTGAGCCTCCCCCCCCAGTGGAACATGCCTAGAACACCTCTCCAGGGAGGCATCCAGGAGGCGTCCAGACCAGATGCCTGAGCCACCTCAATTGGCTCCTCTCAACGTGGAGGAGAAGCGGCTCTACTCCGAGCTCTCTCCGCGTGACCGAGCTTCTCACCCTATCTCTTTGGGAGCGCCCAGCCACCCTCCAGAGGAAACTCATTTCAGCCGCTTGTAGTCGGGAACTCGTTCTTTCAGTCATGGCCCAGAACTCATGACCATAGTTGAGTACTGGAACGAAGATCGACCGTTAAATTCAGAGCCCTGCCTTCTGGCTCAGCTCTCTTTTCACCACAAAGGACTGGTGCAGCGACCGCAAAATGGTGGTCCAATCCGCCTGTGAATCTCAAGCTCTGATCTTCCCTTACTCGTGAACAAGACCCCAAAATGTGTAAACTCCTCCACCTGGGGTAGGAGCACTCCCCCCACAGAGAGAGGAAAAACTACCTTTCTCCGGTTGAGAAACATGACCAAAGCACAATCAATCATTTTGAATCACAAACAGAGAGCAATGATTTGATATAGAGTCCTCAAGAGGGACCAAGCAAAAGGCAAAATAATACCATTTACTAGCTAACGCACCAAGATTTTGGAGAAGTTTTTCTTCTCTTAACACAAAAATGGTTAGGCCGAATCCGAATTCTTCCCCTACCACTGCTACGAAACAAAAAGGGTTCCAAATTTGAAGTATTTCTCATATTTTATTTTCCACAAAAAAAAGATTAAAAGCTGAATTTATGATTCTGTTTTTAAGTTTACAACACTGGTGCAATCCTATAACAACTATAAAAATACACACTTTAATAAAAGTTGCAACTCTATATGGACTCTGATGAAGCACTATTTTTGGGAGGGACTTGTCTCTCAGCAAACAGTGCAGCTGCTCAGTTTCTTCTGTAATTTTACTTTGATAGTATGGACTTGATCTTTTCTGATTAAATACATTTTCTTTAAGAAAAATAGAGTTCCCACACATCCTCTACTTTTCAGAAGATGGTGATATACCATGGGACTGCCAAGGCTCTCCACCACCATGAAACTCACATAACATGTAAGAGTGAAACACTTGACAGAGCTCAAAGTTTATCTGAAAGATAGGAGAAACTAGTGATGACAGGAAGTTTTCAAAATGGAGAAACAATGACTCAAACTGAAACCCTATCCATAACTCTAGCTTGCTACTCAGAAGATCCAATCTCCGTGTCCTCCAGATAATGCAACCACAAGTGCATTATTTTACTTGAATGTATTCTCAATGCAGTCCATTGTTGAAAAGCTTTGGTCCCCCTCACCAAGGGTGAAGTTTAATTAAATACAATCCTACATTTTTGCGTGTTAAGGTTGGTCAGTGCCAATTTTAATTAGTGAATTGGATGATCGAAATTTTGCTGCTAATTACCTACTGAGCACCTGATGCATATGCAACAACTGAAAAAGGCAATTACAGGGAAATGAATTGTGCCAATGAGTCCATAATGAAAGGACTTTCATCACAATGACTATTTGTGTTACCATTCCGAGGGAAAAAAAACAATGCAACAGAAATGTAATCCTCATTGTTGAACAAGTATTCTGAATATCTGTGAAGCATGCATCATTTATTCATCTTTTGTGGCTATAAGTTTGGAGGTTTAAAAGCACCGCAACAAACGATTAACCATAGACGGAACAAAAGATTGTTTAATACATTTCTAGTTTTCAGCTTTTAATATATGGGGCTTTAACTAAATTTAGTAATGCATTGATCGTGTTAAATAATTTCTACTCAAATTTTCGTCTCCCGTAGACACAAATCTGGGAGATGCCACAAATTTTCACACAAAGCTTAAGGTAAACAGGCGTGCAAATGTGCACCTCGGTTTACTTCTCTGCTATTTTGCATTCACACTAACCCCGCCTTGGCAGTAAACTCCCTCGGGAGTTGCTCATTTCACACTGCATCTATGCTTCCTGTTATCTAAAGCGGCGTGGCCAGTTTCCCTCAGCCACCCTCTTCCATAATGTAGGTGCTTTACTGGAAACGTGTAATCACATCACTGACTGCAGAGTATTTTTATTAACTTGCAAAATGTCCTTACCTCTGCAAACGCATGCGGACCTACAGACGATCAGTTTAAAGGTTTCTGCCTTGTTTTTGAGAAAAGGGGAAATCATGTATGAGGACTTTTTTTTTCCTTTTTCCCAAACAAGCTAAAATAAGTAATATAGACATGCACTTAATATACCTTAATATATGTCTGTTGCATTTTTGATGCGAGTTACATCCTGGTTAGTTGGAGGATATTTCAGTGATGTTTAGCAAGCACCTTAAATAAAGCAGTATTCAAAGAAAAAGTAAGAATACAGTTTCCATTAAAAGTGCTAAATGAACTCCGTAAGAATGAATTTCCATGACCAAGTTGCACCAAACTAGTCAGAAAATTGCCTGAGCCAAAGAAGTGATTTTCAATATTTGAGGATCTCACCTGCAAGTGAAGCTTGGTATGGTTGAAGACAGTAAGAATGCACACAGACTCAACGACAAAGTAAGGAGGGGCAGCAAACCCCAAATAAAGAGAACATTTTGTTCATTATAAGTGGGAAATGCTAAAGAACAAAGATTGATGCTGCACTGTACACACCAAGTTTGTGATGCATATTTAAGAACATGCTATACAAGCATTCTTGAAAGCGCTTTTAGCATACAGTGTACACGCAGGACTGTCACTACTCAATACTAACACTGAGACAAAATGTCAGTATGGCGAACTATTACCTAACAAACGATTACCGGTCCTCTCTTTCCCTGAATCGGTTTCTTAAAATTCCTTAATTTTCTTGGCTGCTTTGTCCCTTTCGGGGTCGCGGGGGTGCCGGAGCCTAACCTGGCTACTGACAGGTCGCCAGTCTGTTGCAGGGACTCGATTACACACCCATTCACTCTCACATTCACACCTAGGGACAATTTAGAGTAACCAATTAACCTATGGAGCATGTTTTTGGATGATAGGAGGAAGCCAGAGTATTCGATGAAAACCCATGCATGCAGAACTCCACGCAGAAAGATCCCCATTTGGTATTTATGGTTGAGATCCCCCAACCGGGATTTGAATCGGGGCCTTCTTACTGTGAGGCAAGAGCGCACACCACTGCGCCACCATGCGGCCTCGATTTCTTAAAATAACACCAAAAAGGTCCACCGGGAGGCACTTTTTGTGAGCATGACATTAAAGCGTAAGGATACCGTCGCAAAACTGTCATCTGTTTTAACCGAACCAATAAGATTTTAGAATTAATTCCTTAAAATTTTTAGAAATTAAATCCTGCATAAATTTTAAAATTGTGCAACAAAAAAGTTTTTGAAGAAAATAAAAATATATCTTTGTTTTAAAAAATAGTTAAATATCATAGATCACCAAGGTAATATATTGATTATTGAAATGTTTGCCATATCAAAATACAACGGTTTGTGATCCAAGTATTATGAATCGCATCGTATCGTGAGTTGCCCTGAGATTTCCAGCCCTACTTAATAGTGGCACACGTAATCACAATGGAATGAGGTTTTTTCTTTTACAGCTCTATTTGTTGTGTGAATGTAGCATAATGCGCCAACTTGGTTTTCCTATTTTCAGTCCCTTTCAGATCACTTTATTTTCACAAAAAATGAACATTAGACTACCTTTTGACAAAGTATAAGACAAGTTATGGTGATGGTTAAGGTAAAAGTTTTCTCTTGGTTTGGGAGGTGATCAATTACGTCCCTGAAACATATCCTCTGAGGTCTATCAAAGCTCTTATTGCCTGACTAAATCTGACGGTTTGAAAAAGACTGGATGTATTCAAATTTCAAAGCAGAGCAGCGTAGACACGGCCAACACAAGCCACTCGGACACTTGTCTTGTTCTTTTGGAACAATAAAGTATGTGTAAGGCGGCAGGCTTCCGAGACTGTAAGTTACAGTAAATATGGAGTAAATGGGGTTAAAGAAAGGCCAAACTTGCCTCAGAGGCAAACTCCCCATGATTTGAACACCGCTGACCTAGATTAATACCAACTAGTGCAGCACCAGGACCATTAAATGCACCCTGGTTTCCTGTATCCTGCCTTTCTGTCTGTGTGCGAAATGATTCCATCTGTCAGTCTCAGCTGGATTGTGAGAACGCTGCTGCCCACACATAAACACATACACAGGAATAGGGACAGACACTGAGAAGCACAGACGTGTCGGCTGGGAGCGAAGGGGGGGGTAAGGTGTTTGTCTGGCTGCGTCCTACCTCCGGGAGGAGGGGGGGGCACTTTGATCACAAGAAAAAGGTTTTCTAGAAGAGGAGCCAGACAGAGGATAGTGACTTTACAAGGCTTAATCCTCACAGCTTTGACTGGAACATTCTGTGTCCGTATAGCTTGAATAGAACTCCTTTTAGTGACAGCAGGTTTTTGTCGTTTTCTATCAATTTCAAGTCAGCCGAGAGGTCTCGGTTTATCTTTAGAATCCTTGTGCAATCAATAGCATGTTTGTAATTATATCATGCATGCGTGTGTATGCCTTTCTTTCTTTTGTGCAGGTATCCGACTGCCATTGCCCGCTGGTGCATATTTATCCATGTTTTTATAGACTAGCAACCCGAACAGTTCAAGGAGGGCAACTGGTAATTAATTTAGACCAAACAGAAGAAAGCTATGAAGAGCCAGCACTCACCTCAACCCCCGTAAGCAGGTAGAAAAGAAAGGGAGAGCGAAAAAGGACAAGGACACTGAGGATTCGGAAGCATGACTGATATCGAGAAGCAAAGAAAAAGCATAGAAATAAAAAAGTACGCACAAATGAAAATATCTAAAAGAAAAAGAAAAAAAGAAGCCGCAGGGGGAAAAAAAAATAGAAGCAATCTGGTGAAATAAAAGAAAAAAAGGTGTTCTTTGAGTTATGTGAAATATTTTAACAGTTCAGGATACCCTTAAGGCTGAAAAGATCTGAGGGCGTATAAACATCGTTTTAGTGCATCTTTTCAGCCTGATGTTTGCTGTGAGATGCTTTTATTTGCTGCATCTTTCTGGCATAAACAGGCATGCCTTTTAAAAAAAAAAAATGAATGAAAGAGTGGAATGATTAATGATATCAGTAAAGCCCCGTGTCCTCTAAAAACGACACAAACCTAATGAATTTGTTTAGTCTGCAAGCAAATTTGTACCCAACACAGCTCCTCCATCAATACTCATATCTTAACTATGTATATGGAGCATATTGGGGCTGCACGATATGAGGAGAACTTGACAAAAACGATATGCCTTATAATAATACACAATTTCACTGCAACATTTTTGTTTAAATAAAGGGCAATATAACTTAAATTAAACTCCAAACGACCCACGTTTCTACAGGAGGCGGTATCTAACATAAAAAGGCTACATTCGATTGGTCAGTGGTATGAAGGGTTCCATTTTATTGGTCAACTGTGTAAAGAAGACATGTCCAAAGTCTGGCCCGTGGGATAAATGTGGCCTCCGTTCAAATTTCCGCCGACCCACAGGCTCCTTTCATCGAATCTGTAATCTATGGCCCACAGCAGTTTGATTGTAGTTGGCAAAATTATGTTTTAAGCCAAAACAACCCTATCATCTGACCTTTCTGTGACATGTTGTGGCTCATTTCTAACATTTTTAATAGTAAATAAATTAGAATGGTTAATAGTGCTGCGCTGTTTCTTTTATCTGATTTGTTAAATACTTGAAGCTACAACAAGATTTTATAAAATGTGTGTGTCGTAAGAGTGGGTAAACTATGGCCCGCCAAACTGGAGTGGGTTGTCTCCCCATAGGTGGTGCACTAAAAATAAATTAATCTTTGTTCAGGTGGAGAAATATATTCTGCATTCATGCTATGTTAGAAGATTTGTTTTATTCCAATATTCATGTGTGATTTCAAAGTGGAACAGTCATTTTTACAATTATTCCAACACCACATGAGCACCACATTTCCCTGAGGGACATCAATCCATTGGTGAAAACAGCACTAAAATTTGAACGAAACCCACTGTTTTGAAATAAAAATTAAAAAAATGTTCTATTTTAAAGTAATTTTCAATCAAGATTAAGGCTTTTTTTTGTGTTATTTCTTTCTTTTATGAGGTGAATTACCAAAACAAGCCACAAATATGGTCTTGGTCCAGCCCCTCTGTCATATTTTAGAACTTTTTGTGGCCCACGAGTAAGAAAGTTTGCACATCCCTGATCTACTGTAACCATTTATCGCAGTTTACGCTGTCGTTTGCGATACGCATATCATTTAGGCTGGTAATCGCGATGAGGATAAATTCACAAATTATTGTAGAGATCTAGAACATATAAATGACAAAAACACAGAGTTTTTCCTATCTCACATTGGGGAACGTAGCAGCATGGGGCAACCTCTTGACTTCCGGGTTGAAGCTTGTTTGAAAACAAAAGCCACCTAACTGCAAAGAGTTTTTGAAACCAGCCAGACAGTTTCCGTTCACATCGATGTAAAATGGCTTAACATTAGAATAAAAAAGAGATTTAACAAAAAGAAAAAAATAAATAAAAAATACTACCTTATTTTAAGAACAGCTTCTCCTTTACATCCTTATGCAGCACTTTATGTAAGTAAAGTCGCTGTTGTCTGAGTACAAATCAGCTAATTCACGTTGGTTGCGTAATTGGTCATTGGTTACAGTTAGTCGAGAAGCTTGTGTTATTTAGGTGTCGCCAGCAATATCTCTTATGCTCAAGGGATAAGATGCCAAAAATTTGCTTTTACATTTAAATTTGACATTTGATCTTGAGATTGCATACAACTGTACCTGATATTTGTGTCTTACTGCACTCGTTCAATCAATGTTCATGACTTTTATCCTATTCATTTGCCCAAATGTTGGATAATAAGATATCACTAATGGGACATCCTTCTTATTTTCGGTTAATTAGGAAACAATCACTCAGTTCAAGCCAGTGTGTGATGTGACCAAACCTTTGCTCATCTTCTGCCACAATCTTTAAGAATAAATACATAACAAAATTCTATAGTTTATTGATGCTAACAGATGTTTTTTTTTTTTTTGTAGTTTACTGAGTTTTCTGATTGATCAAAACAGAATACCATTTAAAGCTATGGTTGAATAGTATATATAATAAATAAAAAGAGGAATTGATTCGACTATCATGGAGCAGGAAGTGTATGCATTGCTAACTTTTTTTTTTTTGTTCTTACGACCCATAATTGCGCAGGTTAAGTCAGCATTCTGTAGTCCCTCAGGAAGCAAACTATTATTAGAGCACTTGGCAGCACATTTTGTCTCCAGCAGAGTTATCAGCCTGACATGCAGCGCTGGTTTTGGGTTAGATCAGACTAGTAAATCAACAATCTAGTGTGGATGGAGACCTTCTGAGAAATAAAAAAAACACAGTATGGGCTTTTACTTCACATATTATTACTTGCAACAAGTTGATTAGCTTCGACTTCAACAAACACAAAACCACTTCTTACAACAGATCATAAGGAGTTCTCAGCCGTTTCACTGCAGCAACAAGTAGATAAATGTTCTGCTGGTGTGACACTGCATAAGTATGTGTGCTTGTGCGCTGCTAATGAAAAACAGCACTAGCAATTAAGCTGATGTCCTGTGCTTTTGAAATAAAAATGAAGTGCAGCCACTCACTTAAACCTGTGGTTTACGAGTCAAATGTTTTCATGGGCATTTGCCAGATTTTCCTTGTTGGACTTCCGCCAGTGTTTATGCAAGCAAAGAGGTTATTGGATGCGTGGAAGAGCGGTACGAGAGCAATTTTCAGCTGGTCTGGGGGGAGGTTGGGGGTTAAACTTACAGTCATTTGAAATAACAAAACAAGATTGGCTTGTCGTTTAGAGTAGAGAGGCCAAAACCCACCAGCATTAGCTCAGTGTAATTCAGATAATACACTCCCGACTCACTCTTTAGATGCAAAGGCAAAAATAAAACAACTCAAAAAACTGCTCATGTCTGCTTCATTTTCAATCTAACCATACAATTAAAATAAAAAGCTCTCCAATTTCCCATTAATATACTTGCTAATTTGATAGGAAACATACAAATCCATCAGTTCTAAACACAAAGACCATATGTTATCAAAAGACATTCGACCATTCTAGCACGTTAAGAGATTCTTCAGCTATTTCAGAAATTTAGAAGATTAGTTTAATCTCAAAGACCTGTATATGACACAAATGTCAGCAAAGATTGCAAAAGAGAACAAAATAATCACAATTGGACCACAGATATGGATTATCTGGATACATCCAAACATAGCTCAAACAAAAGCCACAAATAGAAAACCATAAATGGCCTCATAGATATAAAAATGAGTATACACAGAAGCATAAATAATAACAACATGAATAAGCATTAAATTACAGTGTTCCTCTGTGTTTCAAAATATTTTTTTCTAACAGATTTAAGCAAAAACATATGTTTGAGAACAATGTTCAATCTCAACCCGTCTAAGCATTACTCAGGTCATGCTAAAGAGGACACAAGGAAAATAGTTGGTCTAATGTGTCATTAGGTCCTTTCAGATTCAAAGTAAAGGTTTGAATGCTTTAAAAAGAAATGGAATATTTCATGGTCATCTTTGGGTTTGATTTTTACACCTGCCTTTCTAAACTTATTTTTAATGTCAACTAAAAAAATAATAATTTTACTATATATGTAATATGTTTATTGACTGAATTCACTGTAAATTTTGACTGAAAAGCTACAACATTTTGGCATTTTTTAAATAAAAAATGTTTAAAAAATAGACAAAATAGAATCTACTTTACTCATCACTGTCATGAGAAAAAATTAGAGCTGGGTATAGATTATAATTTCTAGAAGGTATCCAATTCGATTTAGAAGAATCAAAATTTGATTTTTTTTTCTCGATACTTTCAATTCTATTCCATTTTGAGTTTACACATTTATACACATTTGTTTAGGAATACATTAATAACCTACTATATGATTTGAATATATTTATATTAATCTGATCCAGTTCCAAATCTGTATTAGTGACATAATGGGATTTTGACTTATGACCATGACTTTCTTCGGCCTTTCAGAGTAAATTATATCCATATATATGACCATATATTACCTTTGGAACACAGAAAAACAAATTATTTATGAAATATTAGTTATTTTTGTGGCCCGTTTTAATACCAGCAAGTAAAACGACTTGACTTCTGAGCCTCTGCCTTTCGCTCCTTTTCGGTCCCACCCATTTTTCGATGTCATCCTTGAACCCGCCTCCACAGCGTGAACAACATTTGTAAACAAAACTATAAGAAAGATTGATGCGCTGCTGTCTGCAAAATCTTTTGTGGAATTTTCCCATTTTTCAAACTTTTTATTTTGCTGATGGATTTTGAGCGTCTGTAGGAAGGCCGGATTCAACACCGTTTAGTACCGCGGAGGAATCCTGCAGACGGTTACTGGGGAAGCTACAGTCAGGTACACACGCTAAAAGACACGGCGGCACAATCAGTGTAGATCAAGTTAATAGTCGTTTTATTGAGCATGAATTCATCTGACCACATTTAATGAGTTTTCGTTTCTCATTGTTGTGGTTTTATGGTTTGTTTTTAAGAGAATTCTGTTGAAACTACATTAGAGCTTTCATGACAGAAAAGCGAGTTATACGTTTTTTGGTGGTGTTAAAATAAACGTTCTAAAGAAAGGTTGGACCATTTATTTCCTTTTGGATAATATGACAATTAATACTCTACATTTGTCCGTAGCTCACCGATCACTTCATTTCTACCGTGTTTACATCACGTGACTGTCAGGTACGGTGGCTGTTTTGGTTCAGTTGTTCCGCTCTTGGCTCGTTTCATATTCAGACGGAGGAATCACAGAGTGAACCGCAGTTCAGTTCGATTGGAAATGAACCGAGAATACATCAAAAAATAGGTCTGGCAGCGGTTACTTGTACAGGAAAGAGGTTATCTTCTGCCAGGAGACAGATTCTGGCGGAAGGGGAGAACTATCTCTGCACCACAGCTCCGCAGAGAAGATGAGGGTGCTTTCGTTGTAGTCTGGGGGTGGAGCTTGCAGCACAGACTCTTCCTGGTGGGAGCTGTTTGCAACGATCTTACGTCAGCGCGTTTTGAACCGCTCGTTTCCGTGGATATGGGAGTGGCTGCTGCAGACTGTTCAGGTTTTTAGAAAATTACTCTTAAATGCATGAACGGATCAAAATACCACTTTGGAGCTCTTTGTAGTGAGGAATGAACAGTAAAATGCATTTAAAACCTCAAAAAGTATAATTTTCCTGGTAGGGCCCCTTTAAAGCATTCAAGGTTTCCACATCAGAACACAATAGATTCATACATAGTCTTTGTATTTATGGTGTTTACTTTAGGAAATCTGTGACGTCATATTTAGTGTTCTTTTAAAAAAGTTGGTGTCTGAATTGCTTTTAAAATTCAGGGCACAACATCGTCCCACACTTTAGAATGTATGGTATAAAGTGCAGGTCTATCTGGCGCTCTGGATTGTAAAAGCAATTTAGAAACCAGACTCAAAACTTTTTTTAAACTGCGAACATGATGTTATTGATTTCATGAAAACAAGGATTTTACTATGATTTTTTATGAATCCATTGTGTTCTGATGATGAAAACGTGGATTGTATATTAAAAGGTAAAGCAGAAAATGTAACGCAATACACTGTGGTCCACATTCTCAAGTCTGGTGAGCATTGATGCACCCTGGTTTTTTGCTGAGAATTCTGGGAAATTTCCAGGGCACTCAATTTTGGAATTGTAGACAAGTGGCAGCAACTAAACAAAGACCTGGTGCCTCCGCACAGGGCTGCCCAGGCTAAACCTCGGGGGCAGGGAACGCTTTAAATTTCCAAACTTGTTAAATATCTTAAATTTTACCAAAACCACAGATGAAAATAACAAATAATATCTGAATTCTAAAAAAAAAAAAAAAAAACTATAATTACGTATAAGTTGAATAACTTTTTCTTAATGTGTTGGGATTATATCTATGCGGCCACAAAGAAAAATACAGTAAAGTGGCAAAAAAAACTGTACAAAGAGACTTCACATTATCAGTTAATAAAAAGAGCAGATGCATCTTTCATCGCTATTAGAGGCAGCACTCAGACAGTGTGCATGAATACTGAAAGTGTACACACTACAATTCTCCAGATTGAAACATCCTATTAGCAAGCACATTCACGGGGCCATTAGCATTTAAATATGCAGGAGCTGTGCTGCTTTCAAATGACATTTTTACTCTGCTGCGAGGAGACTTCTCTGGTTGTCATAAACAACTTTCTTTTTCTTCTTCTTCTTCTTCTTCCTCTTTTTTTTTTTAATTTAAGGACCTTTTCAAATGCCAGGGCCAATCAAACATAACATGAAACGTCTCTGGACTCAAAAAAAAAAAAAAAAACAGCTTTGAGGGCAGAAGGAAAAAAAAGCCACTTATCATGTATATTCATGTGGTTGGAAGGTTCACTGACTACTGACAGAGAATTATGGGTAGTGGCGAAACAGTTTGTGTGCAAAAAGAGAAATGAAAAAGTAAGCTTTTACCCCCCACCTCCCACCCAACCGTAAACCATGTCCAAATGTCAATGTCACAGAACCACAATGGCCAAATCTCCGAGAAACTCCCAAATCCCCGACTCCATCTTTTTTCTTCCCTTCCTCTTCCTCTCTGTCAGCAAATTTAGGGAGAAAAGTTTTCTCTGTGAAGTGGTGCTCAGCAGAATAGCAAACAAATACAGCCATCTCTCCCCTGGCCAGGGTCCACTTCAGCATTTTAGGCGTCTCTTTCACTTCGCAGCTTGCCTAACATCAGCAAGATGGATCTTCCTGACACAAGTCTATGTCAGCTGGAAAGGAATAGGGGGCTCTGGCGAGGCACAAAGGAACCTATCCTCCCTCTCTACTTCTGACCACCTCCCTTCTACAAAAAAATATATATATAAATAAATAAACAGCATACCATGTTTGTGCCTCTGTATGTGTGTAAGTCATCCTAAGAAAACTTCCCCAGCTCGGGCAGAGAAAGCAGATACCTTCCCACTTGTACTTTCATCTCCATCTGTTCCTGTCTTCCTCTATCTTTCGCTTCCTGTCTCTCTTCATTAGTCTCCTTCTCTTTGGCTTTCTGCAAAGCACAGTCATTCGCATTATTAGCTGTCAGCACTGACGGCGGCTGCAGCAGAGCAGTATTCATAACGACTTGAGAAAAAGCTGCTTCTCTGCTCCCACCAGCGGAGCACGCGGCCAGAACAACCTCCTATGAGCAGAACCAGAGACGTGCAACCAACCCGAGTTTTGTGGTTCTGAAGGAAAGTTAAATGTTTAAAGTATGAGATGAGGCAATGGTTCTCAACTTTGTATCCCCATTAAAAAGGCCCACAACCGCGGTGAAAGCTTTTTTTCTTTCTGGCTTAAAGTGGTTTACAAAGATTAAAAGCTTCACAAGATTCTAACAATACAATTACAATCAACAAAAGCAACAAAAAAAAGGACTGAAAAGAAAATAATCCAATCTCAAAGATAAATAAATAAAAAGATTGATTTGAGTTTAAATTTGTATTCAAGCTGCCCTCAATTGGCTTTCTCTAGTGTAATTTGGAAATGGAAAGAAAGAAAGCAAAAGAATTAAAACTCCAATAAACAAACAATGTAACCGCAGATAAAGATAATTATTAAGCGTGGCTAAACAACAATCATGACTCCATTGTTATGAGGGAGCAAAGTTTGATGAACCCATTCATAATGTGTGTTTTTTGGATTTGTATCAACACATTTAATTGTTATTTATATTACAATGTAGTACATTATATTCTGGTTTAAAACCATTAAGACAGAGAGTAAACAACTATGTCCTTTAGCTGTGACTTATTGACTTTTTTCCCCTCACATATCTCCATATAAACTAAATTATCTGAAGGAAAATGATATCTACTAAATCACGAAGAACATGTGGAACTTTGGGAACATTGTACAAAATAGTGAACATTTTTACTCCTAAGTTACAAAACAGTCCTAAATGTATAACTAATTAGGATTGTTTGCCACTTTCAGGTAGTGCTAGGCTTGATGTAACGATATAAATTATTTTATATCACAACAACGATATATATCACAATATACCAACATAAACTATATTTCTGTTACTCTTAAAAAATTGACAGAAATGTCATTACTCACTTTCTGACTTTATATTTTCAAGCAACATGTAACTGAATTGTCACAAATGAGAAACATATATATGTATTGTCATATCGCCCAGCACTATTTTCGGTTAACAATTCGATTTGATTTACAATTTGAAATGATTAAAGTAAAAAAAAAAAAAAATCCAACTTAAAATCATATTTTTGGGTTTTTTTCAACATAAATGTGAATAATTCTTAAATAAAACTAAGAGTCATTTTTTACGCTGGCAGAAAAATTAGAAAGATAGAGTAGTGAATATGATTAATTCAAACAATTGAGTTAATGTATTAAGTCCAGCTATTTAACTGGACTTAGATTGTTTATGTACTTATACATTTTGTTTTTTATTAGTTACTTTTCTGTTTTCATACAAAGCTAAAAGGTGATAGATGAAACTATTATCGACAGTATATGCTTTCTTTGTATTGACAAAAATATTTTGCTATTTTTACACAGGCTGGAAGTTACAATAGAAATCCCTGAGTTTCAGGGAATCCATACAAACAAACGTGTTATACAAGCGGCACTGCGGCTGCTTTAGATTGTATTTACCACAAACATTGCAGTGATACAAATATTTCTATTTGTGTTTGAGTGCCTCAGTCAAAAAAAAAAACCAAAAACTATCAAATAGAGCAAGGCAGCTTTATTTGTGTGACACCTGTTTTTGCACAGATGCTGAAAAGCTTTGGCAGCATCAAAACATTTTGATCGAATGAAACAAAATGAAAAAAACACTACAAGAAGAAATGTAACTGCTATAATGGATGGTAGAAGGTTTTAGTGTTGGTATACTCACTCGGATTATCTTTTAATCTATTTCAAAAGCGTTCCCAATCGTCTTATTAGCTATGATTACACTGTTTTTTGCCAAAATTAAAAAAAAAAAATCTGTGTTGTTTTCTAGGACATAGTTTCTGCAGAGTGGCAGTAGTTCATTAAAAATGTGCCTCTGAGTTGTGGGTGGGACAGTTGGCGCAGAGTAACTCCGCCCCACTTCCCTTCACTGTTGCTGAGAGCTAGTTAAAGGAGCTTAAGGTCCACCGAGCCTATTCTCCGTCACAAATACGCTTTCTTTTATCTAATGATGTAAATAAAAATTAAATAAATGCAATAATTAGCATATTATAAAATAAAAATTACACAATAATATGTTAAGAACACAATTTTTCATGAAATGGGTTTTTAAGTTGGGGCAAATTTTTTTTCATCAGGAAGATTGTTCCATCTATGCGCTGCAAACTTGCTTAAAGCAGATTTATCTCTGCAGAGGGATTTTTATGGTCGCCAAAGTGTCGAAACTGACATCTAAATGCATAACGTAAAGCTTTTGAAGGAAGCTTGCAGAACGCCACAGCGATAGAAGAAAAGTCCAGGAAAGAAAAGATCAATGAGAGTACGAAAACGTGACCTGGCTGCATAAAGAACAAACACGGATTTGTTTGTCACTACTGTATATGGCACATCAGCCGCGGCACACATGAGCGCAATCGCGCACAAACACACACGGGGCAGCCTGTCTCTTTTAAGTACTCTGGGCAAACAAGTCTTATCAGTGAGGAGAATCAGACACCTGCTGCTTCTGTCTTCTGCGCTACAAATCCACTCTCTTAAAACTATCCTTGACAACCATGAACAAAGACACTCTGAAGCATCTGAGACACAACAGAGCACGCTACGGCAAGCCAGGAACAGGTGCAGAAAATCTGCAGAGACCACCAATTAAACTAAACACAGAGTAGATTTGTTTAATGTCTGCTCTTTGAGCATCTGTTAATACTTTTATCTCAAAGATTAAACATCACAGCAACTTCTGTGAAGCACTGGACCTCCGTTTGCAAGGTGAGAAGGCACAATCTTTCATCTCAGCTTGAAAAAAATCCGGATACTCCATTGACTTTTTGATATGTACATAATAAGCAGATATAGCAAACAAAAGTTGAGGAGTTTTTAAATATCTTTTCCCCTCATGATTAAAGGAAACCTCCCCCTCCTCCATGTTGAACTTCTTCAATCACATGACAATAACTTTCACAAACTAGAAAATTGTAGAAATTCTCATAACAGCTTTTTCAGCATTGTCCAAATTATTGCGTCAATAAAAGTCCTGGGTTCTGAACCATTTGTTTTTGCTTCACTGGCTTAAAAAAAGGCTACTAATGAGAAATCAACATGTTCTTCATTTTTGTGTCCACAGTTGAAAAGAAAACCAAACAAATTATCCATGAATAAACAGCTTCTGTCCACAAAACAAAAAAAAACAACCCACAAACCAAACGGTTAGCGAAGTGAGAGATGACACCTGTGCTCTCAGAATCCATTATTTCTCCTTGCTTTGGTGCGCTTGTTCCCCAGGTTGCCTCTCCAGCCCGGTATAAATACAGCAGAGGCACACTAATGCGTTCCTACGCAAACTCAGTGCGGCAGATCAGCCATGTACAACGCTGCGCCCTACAAGCACAAATCATGTTCATAAACACAGCACACTGACTCCTCCAGCCACCAGGGAATATCTGCTGAGGCAAATGAGACGCCGGATTTTCAAGACAAACACAGCACCAAGACTTACGATTGCTCTGATAGCTTACATAAGCCATGAGCTGTGCACACATCAGCTTTAATTTGGCTTTTTTTTTTCTTATTTTAAATGCCATTCGTCTATTTAGTGATACATCAAAAGCCACGATCAGAGCTGCCATGTGTGTTGCAATGCTGTCTGTGATGCATTTGCCATGAGAGGCCGGCATTTCTAAACACACACTGGGCACAAAGACAGGAAAGGAAGTTTAACTCCAAGCACTTCAAAAAAAACCTAAAACACATACACATAATCTATAAATCAAAGGAGGGATTTTGAGATCATCTGACATACAGGCACTGTGATCTGGCCTGCACAGAACTAACAAAAGCCTTTTTTCCCTCCCCTCTGTAGCTCCACACAAGTTCCCCTGCCTGTTGTGACAATGCCCACGGGGGTAGAGCAGATGTCCGTTGCCAGCAGCACATCTGCATACAGCCTTTCTCCCCACCCCTTGACTGGCCAGACAATGGAACTGCCTCCTCCTCCTCCACTTAAAGCTTTCTTCCACTGAAGCTTCCAACTGTGGTTTAAAAAAAAAAAAAAAAACAGGGGGGGAGTGAGGAAGAGTTGTTTTTTTCTGTCTACTCAGCCTGTCAAAACTATAAAATAATATATATATATTTTAATAATAATTTTTTTTAGGCATCTAATTGGGCAACTAATTAGGCTGTTCATTAGTTTGGACATGATTAAGCAATACGTCATCAGTGTTTTCAAACAAGCTAGCAGCAAGTCAAAAACTAGCTAACTTTTTTATATTATTATTATGAAACTCTTAAACTTGTCCAACTTATTTTAAAATTTGATATTATTTTTTTAAAAGAAGTTAAGAAAAAATGTTAATGTAAGGAGTTTATATGGAGGAAAAACTTAATAAAGGCTGTTGTGACTGTAAAATAGAGTAATGGCTAATGTCTACTCCCACCCTCCCTTGTCCCTCCTTGCTGATGGCGCAGGGACACATGGACAGCGATGCGAGTATGGCTCTCCAAACTATACCCCGGTGGAGCACACACGGTCAACATTTTCACCACCTTTTGCAATAATCTGAAATCCTACCTCAACTGGACGCTTACTGAGAGTTCAAACGTCGGCTCCAAAAATAGCATCGCAGGCTACGCATTTCAAATTCGCTTGTTATCTCGGATTTAGATAGTGATCCACCTTTGGATGAAATTCAAACTTAATCCTGAACCCAACGGGACAATCTCCGGCGGTGGGAAGCCGTTGCTGGTGTCGGTTTTTACGGGGACAAGTAGCCTCGGCTATCGGTGTGCTTGGTTATCCGGCTGTTTACTTAAACGCTTCATAAACACTCCTATTCTTTTCCTCCTGCCAGAATTGAGAGGTGTGTATCAGTTTGCTTTTCCTTTTTTTTTTCTCTCGCTCTTTGAGTGAGGCGGAGCCTTTGCCCACTTCTCCCTCGTGCTCACGCGCTGTGTGCGCGCGCGCGCACACAGATGAGACACTTCTTGCTCTTGATGGAGATGGGACAGTGGGAATGTTCTAGAAAGGCGCCTCGTTATCATTAGTATCAGTCGTTTTCAGCTCCACTGGTGTTGATTGATTTTGATCACGAGATTTCAGAGCTTGGTTACTCTGATACACCACCTAAAAAAACATGTCTAAACAAAAAAATATGACTTCCGTTTGTGATAAGTTATTAAAGACCTAAAATAGTTTTTTTTGGTGTGTTTTTTAACACGTTTTTGTGGTATTTTTCTCATGATGGACAACATATTTCTTAAAAATTAAGCTAAAAAATTGAGTTTCTCAGAATATATTCAACTTATTGTGAATTATGAGGAGAAAGGGCTTGTATCTGTGACGTAGTTGCTTATATTGTGGGTGGGTCACAAACAAGCCGTGCCACTCCATTTTGAACAGACAAATAGAACCATGTGTGTCTTTTTTTTGTTGTTTTTTTTTTTTGTGCTAGCATTTGGCTCAAAACTGTATGGCTGGATAGCATATTGCTCGAGGGGCTGTGAACTAGCAGGGAAGCATGTAAACAAAGGGATGATGGGAAGTTAGGCCAGGCTTACTCTGTGCGCAAATTAAAAAAAAAATGTATGTCCTAAAACAATTTTTTTTCAATTTCGACTAATAACGATCAGTCAATTAAAAGACCACTGGGAATATTTACAAAAGTTTAAAATAAGATTGGAGCGGGACTAAAAATTAACACTCGTGATCTAATTCTGCTTTCTGTTCATGTTAAAATTCTTATCCTAGTTACACAAGTACCCAACATTGATTTATTAATCTAGATATCGTTTATTTTTTATCAACAAATGTATCTTCCAATAGGCTTTTTCATGAACTGCTTCTCATTTATTCAATGATTATGTACTGTAATACATAGTCGTTACTCAAAATGAGCAAAATGTTACTCAATTAATAAAAAAAATACAAACAGAAAATGAGAAGCCTAATTGGACAATGTATCAACAAGCATGACTTTATCTCATTGTTTTGGTTCCTCAATTCCTTTACCAATTATTTTATGTTTATGTGAATAAAAATCATTTGTTTAAATGTATGCATAAAATATACTAAGATCAGGTGGGTATTAGATTTTTCTTCTACCCACTCCTTTTTCAAGCACTTTATCCATTTTTATTAATCATGAGTATCACACTATTTTATTTTCTGTCAGATCATAACAGCAAACCAATCAATCAATATTTTATATGTTTGGTTTTTTTTTCAGATGCATAAAAATTTATGGTCCAATTTCTCAAGGTTACATGGTCGCATCTTTACGGGTTCACATTCATTATTTTGACTGACTTAATATGTGGCTCCATCTACAAACAAAAAGCTTAATCATCTGAAATGTAAAATATGTAACAAAACATTTTTAAAGTGTGTTAAAAGTACTAAAGAATACTATTTTCTGAAGGGTTTAGTGTGAATTTGCAACTGTAATTGTCAAAATAGTGTGCAAGAGATGCTACATATAATTACATAAAATATTTAATTTTAATATTTATCATGTTTTTTCTTTAGTATGAAATATTTAATTTCTTTCTAAATAGTATTTCCAATCAGTTCATAGTGTCTCTTTACTTTGTGTACACAGAGATTTTGTAGAACCAGTCAGCGATTAGGAAAGTGTATTTTGTAATAGAGCCTTGATCTGTAAAATTATTATTATTTTTATAATGCTAAAGTAGAGTTATAGAAATTAAATTTTACAAGCTTGTTGCAAAAAAAAAAAAAAACAGTTTCAGGAAATACTCATTTTATTTGTGTTTAATTCACTTAGATTTTTCATTTAGCTGTGATTTTTTTTTTAGTGTTCAGTTGCATGTGTGTGGTCTTGGACCTCAGGGCTGTTGGCTCTGTTCTCCGAGCATCCTTTACTGTGGTCATTTTGTTCCCAGCACAATGTAACTACTGGGCATGAACCCAAACACTCCAAATACTGACACAAGCCAACAAGGCGCATCGATGGAAGCATATGTTTGAGGTGGCAAGAGAACGGATGAGGAGACACAGATTGATAGACGAACCTGTTTATATGATATATGAATCTGTAAGTCAAGTGTTGTGAAAAAAATATCTTAAAATGCTTCTAAAAAATTAATTGGTAGCTTTTATGAAATAAGCAAAACTCTTTTCTTTTGGATAATAATTTTCTCTACAGGTACTTAAAAGAATCTCACTATGCTGTATTCCAGATAATTTCGCTGGCTGCTAGAGGACGTGGGTTAACGTGCATGTAATCAGTTCAATGTACAGTGAGTATTTTAGAGGACTGGCAGTGTGCGGCCGCATATTTCTGCGCAGACATTATTTCTTCCGTCAGTTCCTCCTGGCAGAGATCTGAGTGTTTGACCTTTTTAAAATGCAAAGCAATTCTTCTACTCCACAGAGTGAATAGGGGGCTCATGACTGTGCTACTAAATTTGAAGGACTTAATGCAGTAACTTGCAGAGAGGGGAGAGCCGCTCTGCACCTGCCCAAGTCTTGACTTGGATATGGAGATACAATAACACCTCCAAGGGTTATGATAATCCCACGCTGTTCCACGCTTTACTTCATTCAAATGGAAAGTTCACTGAATCCTTGAATCAATCTCTTGTGCTCGCCCCTCTGTATTCACAGCAAAAATAAACGGATACCGTCTGTCTGTCCATACATGCATCAACTCTTAGATTTCAGAGATAGCTTTTCACGAATCCTCCAGTGTGTGATTTTATTTCTACATCTTTAAAAGGAATAAAGTATGACACATTAAAATTCATATCTTGATAATTAATACTTTAACAATTTGCATTTGTGGTGTAAAATCGACTTTTATTAATAACCCAATTATGAATCGTGTGCATCTTTTTCTTTCGACGTTTGTTTCAACCATTATCAAAATAGATTACTTCACTCATATTTCTCTAACATTTTCACCTTTAATCTGATTTATATGTTGCCAAAGTTTGTTTGGCTGCTTTTAACATCCTGTTTTTGCTTCCTCCTACAGCAGGAAATAGAAAACTGTGAATGGTTTCGTGAACAGTTCAATCAGTTTCCAAGGGCTGACTAAATCATAGATATGGTTAGAAAGCAGGAAGTTCTGTAGTCACATCTAAAAATAACAACAGTCTCCCCCACAGAGGGCTGCTTACCGCTGGTGCAAAACAGCATTTGAGCGAAACGGAATTTAAGTCAAATGTCACTTTGTTTTAGCTGCACTTGTCTCGAACAATTAGAAGGCTGTGTCAGAAGTGATTAACTTCTCTTGTTGGCATATGTGTAATCAGATTTCCTGAATTAATGGCCTGCTCTTCTTCGTGTACAAAAGGCGATGCGAAAAGGAAAGATCCCAGGGCTGTTTAGTCAGGCTCCTGATTGGAGAAGATTTATGCATTTTACCTAACAGTATGATGCAGATGCTAGGGAGCGGTGCAGATGGAGATAAGAGGTTGAGCTTATGAAGCACTGATGAAACACTTGGTAAGGTTGCACAAAAGTGGCAATTCAGATTACAGAAAAAAAGAAAAAACTGACTTTCTTTTAATTATATCTTTATTTGAGCTAAAAAAAAAAAAAAGTGCCTAAATCTACTAACTTACCAAATATAATACTCTCATTCACCTTTTAAAAATAGTTTTCTAAAACCTAAGCAACAAGAATTGCCAAAATACACAAAATATGTTTAAAAAAATGCAGAAAAACTTGACTTTTATGTAGCCAGATCGCTACATTTATTTGGTTTTGTAAAGAAAAAAAGTCCTAGTTTCATGTGAGTTATAAACGTTTAACTAAATGTTAATTCACATTTCTAATTTCAACAATTTGTTTTTACTTTGATGAAAAAAAATGAATATTTACATTAAAAACTGCTGCTTTATGGTTGAGAAAATACAAAAAAATGCTTTGAATTGAAAATTGATGAACCCTTTAATACCTGAGGCGTCGGCGGTGATGTTTAAACACAAAATCTTCAACATATTGTAACTTAGCTGCTTTTCTCCTTCAGAATCTGCTTAAATTACGTTGATCTTGTTAACAATTAAAAAAATTAGAGTAAATCGAAGAACACAAACATTGGAGCATTTAAGGGTTAAGTTTGAAAACTGATTGAGTTTGATAATGGATTTTTTTTAAACCCTCTAGTCTTTTATTAATTTTCTTCAAGCTTTTAAGATAAAAATAAACAATAGTTTTACTGACTTGATGTTAAAAAAGCAACATATTTCTTTCAAAAACATTCATTAGACCAGGGGTCTCAGACCTTAAAATGATAGTTCAATGTTTACAAAGCAATATCTTCTTCTGCATGTTTCAGCTTGCTTTATGTTTAAAACTTTGCATTTGCTATCGCCGTTTGATCTGGTCAGATAAGTCCTTAGCAACAGTTGCTAGCATTGTTAGCTCCTATCGATTTACAGGAGATATTGCTTATAGTGGTACAAAGACACGAACAAATGTTCATTAAAATTGTTCAGCAGACATAGACAATGGACCAAAGATGCAAACAGTGGATCCAAAAACAAATTTTTGGCACAAATGGAACCCCTTACGGCCCAGCTCTAAGGTAAATTGAGTCTGAGAACCCTGATTTAGACCAAAGACAATCAGTTTGACTTTATTCTGCCTTTTAATCAAGGCTGCCGCTGCAATTTCTACAAATTCGTTGCGATTTCCTTTACATAAACAATGCATTATTAATTCATCTGCTCTTGCATAAACTATTATCGTGTTATGTCTCTGGTGGCACATTGAAACAGACTGCTTCTTGTAGGGCTTGTGTTTACAACCAGCCTAATGCAATTGTTCTCGCTACCTACACACAAATTAAAATGCAAAATGTATCTGAGGTTGAGGGAGGAAAAAAATACTTTCAGGAATGTAATTTAGGGCAGATGTTCGTAGACGATTCATGGCTTCAAGGTGGACCGGACTGCATCGAAAAAAAACAAAAACCGCTCCACTTATACACGTATGTACAGTGCAGGGACTCCCGAATGTTCGCAGAGATTTAGCAGGCCAACTCTTATCTCAGATGAGCAAACTCCTGGAGTAATGGGAATGTTCTCAGGATATTATCTAGTCCTCTGTGGAAATGAGATAGGCAGTCACCTTTATCACCGCCCTCAGACTCTGGACAGCCCCTGACCGTTACTGCAACACAAACCACAAAAGCTGCCAGGGGAATCCAGCCAGCTGCGTGCTAGAAAACAGAAGACCGTCAGAGATATGGGAAATCTCAAGCAAAGTGACTGACAGACATAACATGACTTAGACATGATTTCATTAAGCTACAGGTTGACTTGAAGTTGTTTTTGGAATTTGCTTTTTGTGATAGTCTAAAAGGAAGGAGGAAAAAAAAATCCAAGCTCTTGAGATCTTATTAAAACGACAAGAAAATCAAGAATGCAAGAAATTTGTTATAATTGGCAAACGAATAAACAGAAAGAAAAATCATTGCGATCTGAAATCTAACCACCGCATCTCCATAGCAACTCTCTTTCAAGTCACATCTTTAATGAATAGGTAATGGACAAACTGCAAAATGCACAATCTGGTAATGCCAAAGCAGATATCAAAGCCAACACCAGGACAAAAAAAAAAAAAGTTGTTTTTTGCTAGACAACAAAGCAATTTTGATGCAGGCAATATAACATGTCAAAACAGAGTCACGGCCTTTTTTTGGGGGGAAAGAAAACACACATAACGTACCATGGCAACACAAATCTTCCTTGTTGTTTTGTCTGTATGGCAAATCCACCTCTTGTTTTTAAAGCCTTCCTTTTTTTTTCCTCTCTAACAGGTGCAAAACCTCTCAACTCAACACATCAAAGAGGCACATGCACCTGCAAATAAATCACAGCAACTGGGAAGAATCCAGACTAAAGCCCGCTAACAAAAAAAAAAAGAGGTAGTATTCAAAGTGTCTGATTTAATATTCATGAGGTGTAAGGCTTTGGTGGTTGAATGCTTGTTTACTGATACGTGTCTTTTGTCCTTGAGAGAGGGCTTGATATTCTACCACAGAAACTGTATTCAACATATCCTTGCATTTTAAACGTGCTTGTTGATTTCAGCATCCTCTTTTTGGAAAACTGCGAAGGAGCCGAACCGTTGCTAATCATCTAAGAGGGCTGGAGGGTTTTTGATCACAGAGGCCTTGAGTTTACAGTTCTTTATGGACCATCCGATTTTCGGGTGAACCCCAGAAACGTGTGAAAAACAGCATAAAACAGATGATTTACAGCTCCAGCGGTTATGTTTGTGGTGATGAGAGCAATCGTGTCAAAATAAAATCACAGAACGGGAAAAGGGGGAATTAAAGGAGAAGCTGTAAGATTTATTTCTTAAAAGAAAAACAAATCCACAAGGATGAGCTAATTACAACAGTAGAATGCATGATTGTGAGAAAAGCCCATTCCCCCAGTGACTACTTACTGACATAAAGCAGCTGGTCCAGATGTACTCTGGAGAAAACATCAGCTTTGCAGAAAGAAAATGTCTTTTTTTCTTCTTGAAACATGTTGTCTATTATTATCTTTCAGTTCATCTACAAATATAAACCAACTTTTTTTTTTTTTCATCCTGAAACAAACCCCCTGTTTGTCAAACCGAGATGATTTCAAATGGTCTAATTGATTTTGTTCCTGATGGTTTATGGTGGATTAAAATATCTGGACTCTTTTATGATTATATATTTTTTCCCCACTCTCTCCAAGCACCCACATTACACGCTAGATTTGATTGTCACACAACTTGAAGACTCAGAGGATTCACAGTCCCGTTGATAACTCCTGAAAATCTGCTGCCCCCAACTGGAAGGAGCAAGAAATACTAAAAAAAAATTACAAAAGTTGCATTTAAAATCTGTAAATTTAAGTCATTATCAAATAGCAATTGATCATGAAATAAGACACAACTGAAAAATTAGGTTTGAAATGAAAATGTAACAGTGTTTCTAATATTTCTTTCCAATAATCCTGGATTTTATGCAGAAAATTAATGAGATAAACATTGACTGTTGATGAAGACAAAACAAGGCTTAAGACATTTTATTATGCTAGATTATTTTATCTCCTTTCTCTAAATTTGTGGGGGGTTTTTCCTCCAAGGGACATCAAACCCATTGGTGCAATTGACACAAAACTAAATAAATAAGAAAAAAATAAGCACAGTTCTTAAACTTAAAAACTCCAAAATGTTTTTTTTTTTTTAATATATATTAATGTTTAATCAAAATTTAAGCATGTTTTTGTTCAAATTACATATTGTTTCTTTCTTTTAAGGGTGGATTACTAAAAGCATTTCAAATATTTTTTTCAAAAATTCCTGGATTTTAGACAGAAAATTAGTGAGATAAATATAGACTGTCAATGGAGATTAAACAAAATTTAAGAGCTCTTAATATCTCAGATCATTTAATTTTCAATCTGATAAAGTTACAAATTGTTCAAATTAAAATTAATCATCTGTTACCTAAAATGTATTCTCTTTTGTCTTATGTGTGAAATATAATTTCATAAAAAGATGAAAAACATTATTTTTAGCTTTATTTTTTAAAATAAGCAAATAATAATGTTATAATCATTCTGTCAACTAGAACAACAATGTTTGCATTAAACTATCTGAATTTTACACATCAATGAATGGAGAAAAATGGTTTAGTCCATTTAGGATCTCAAAATAAAGAAAATGTAAATTTAAATTAGCATAAAAAAACTGGATTTTAACCTAACCCAAAGCATTTGTATTTGCAATATACTTTAAATTGATTTTTTTTTCTTTATCTAAAAAAAAAGTTTAGTTTATTTGTCTCAATAATTTTAAATAAAGTTTAAGGTGTCAAAGTCCATTAAATCATAAAAAAATGTACATTTAAAATTGTTTAAGCATCTCCTGCATCACCTCTAAGTCTTAAGAAACATTACATTTTACTTATATAAATAATTTCTCTTATCTCTGATAAAAATAAAACAGACACAATTAAATTTAAATGGCTTTCTGATTATATTGAACAAAGTTAGTCAATCAGAGAGAAAATTTTGAAGGACACATGTCCTATTCATGTACGAACCTTATGAAAGCTCCCCTTATTGAAGGATTTCAGGGTTTTATTGCTGCTGAAAACCTTGGAGGACATTATCACTTGTAGAGTCTCTGCTGGCCTGCTTGCTTCAAAGCTGCCCGTTCAGACCTGTGCAGGACGCAGCATCTCCTGCATCCTGAACCCTGAAGTTTACCGAAACAACAAAGAAAACATTTCTTACAAAGACATGAGGTGATAATGGATGTGAGCGTTTCATAACATCCTGTGTTTACCATTATTACTAACATATGAAAAGTCCTCTAGGATTCTGTGAAACAGTACATAAATCTACCCTAAAAAAAACAGCAATCTAAACCCTTGAAAGATAATCAGGCTTCCGAGAGGGTGTAAAATCTTTCAAACCACTTTGCAAAAATGTGGAAAAACCACCACGTCAAGTTACGGACACACACTTGCCAAGTGTTCTGTTAAGTTCAAAGCCCGGGGCTCAAATGTGTTAAACTGATGTAGCACAATCCCGGTGTTTGCACAAGTTTCTCAAGGATCGATCTTAATTCTATTTGAAAATGGGTGTGCAAACTGCAAAAAGTTTGCAGTTTTAATTTGATCTTGAAATAATAAAAAGTGTTTCAAATGCATAACCAGTGTTCAGCATTGCTTGTTGAAGGATTCAGTTTTCTACCATCAACCGTTCTGACTTGCTTTTGCTGCACGCAGCTCCAATGTTCCCACTTTAAAGCTAATTAGAGCTAAGAGCAAAATAACCTCAAATGTTAGTTTAAATGGCCATAAAGGTGTGAAAGTAGAATCCAGACTGAAGCAGATTTTTTTTTTTTGAAAGATATGCATTAAAAAAAAAGTAATTGTCTATTGATTTAACACTAAAAATGAAACGGTTTATTTTTTAAATACAACCATAAAAGGTAATTCTCCAGGTTTTTTGTTATTTCAGAGAAATGCCCTGTTCAGATGGTTCAGATTTGGACCACAGTGGATATTGAGGTCACATTTTGGCCTCATATATAAAAATGGGAAAATATTCCTGGATTTTTTTTTATTCTAGCATAAAAATAAATTACATTTTATACGGCAAAATAAGAACTCCTGAACCGGAAAAAAATATTTTCCAATTAGTACCCACTCATCTTTTCCCACAATTTCTGCATTAACCTAATAATATTAATATTTGTTAAAATCAAGGTAACAGTTCATGAATATATTTGAATTTCTTACTATACTATATACTCATCACATTTAAGATAATACAAGCCTGTTTCAAGGCTCGGGGGCCAAATATGGCCCAATAACTTATTGAATCTGGCCCATCAAAATGGGATACATTATATTGATAATCCTAATTAATGTTTTATTTTTCCTGTAATCCTGGTTCAGCTGGTGCACTACAAATACACTGACCTTTGTTTAGGTTCAGAAAGTTGTTTGGATCCATGTGGTGTTAAAAGATTTTTTGTTTTTCTGACATTTCTGTGTCTTCTGAGTTGGACAGTCATCTTTCTGATCATTCCAACCAATTTCGCTACAGAATTTCTACAAATTTGCCCCCCCCCCCCCCCCCCAAGACAATAACCCATTGGTGAAATTGGCATTAAAACTAGAAAACTAGAACTAAAAACTTCAAAATGTCTTTTATATATGATTTTATGGCTTTCATGGAACTATTTAATGGAAATAAAACTGGAGACATTTATTTGCTTAGTGACATTCAATATATTTATTGTATTAACAAAAAACATTAATTTGCAAATTAAATTGTTATTTATAATTCTATGTTATTTCAATTAATCTACAAATCAAAGTGGGCTTTCACCACATTCTTGTAGAGATGTTAGACTTTTGCTGCAGCTGAGGTGTGGCCGTAGTCCTTTGTGTATGTCCAATGGATCAACAGTGACTGCAAATAAGACAAAAAAAAGTGACATGTTACATAGTTCAATGAGAAATTCTCAGTTCTGATTATTTCTTTGTAAGATCTTAAATTCATAAAGCAAATCATCCAAAAATGTCTTAAGGTGATGCATCAAAAGACCAAACTTGAGAATTTTTTTTTCAAGAGGTCAAATGTTTTTTTAGTATTTAGAGTCCAGATATTTAGTTTGGTAAAAGAAACTTGGAAATCAGCATAAGTGTCTTACATTTTGTAAATTTAAAGACAGTAAGAATGATCAATTCAGCCTCTAATATTTACATATAATATAGTGATTCCAAATACTACCACTACAGTTTATTTTTCAGTCAACAAATTTGAACATTTTTAAGTAACAATTGAACATTTGACAAAAGGAAAATTCTAGAAATTAGTATTTGTCAGTATATATAACAAATAGAATTGTTACCCTGAATAACTGATGACGGAGTTTCCCTTCCAACTTTTAAAGTCCGTCTTGCTGCTGATACGCGCTCCTTTCCCTTCTCCCTCTGGAGTTGCTTCTTCAGGTGTTTGGCCACCTTTTGCCACCTGATCAAAGCCAGAAATCCACTTTTTGGGGTTTTTATATAATACAATCTTTTATCAATAATTTGCATATTTCTCACATCTTACCGCTCGTGTGTATCGTTGTATTTATTCAGTCTGTCTGCTTCCTCCCTCCTCCCCTGAATCCATCGCTCCATCAGTCGCTCTCCCTCTTCCTGAGCCTGGGCCAGAGCTTCCTTCAGTCTTTTCTGCTCCGACCGTAGGGCTTGTATGTCTTTAGATTGACTCTCTATGGTAAACTCAAATTCGGAGAGATTCGCCTTCAAGTTGTGGCTCTCTTTAGTCAAGGTGAGGGCTTCTCGGCGGTACTGAGACACACTAGAAGAGTTGATAAAAATTGAATAATCGTAATTATCAGGCAACATTTAAAAAAACTGTTGTTTCTAGGACATGGTTTCTGCAAAACAGCAGGGGTTCATTAGAAATTTGCCTCCAAGTTGTGGGATGGACTGTTAGCATCAAGTAAGCACACCCCTACTTCCCAACATCCATCTGCTTATATGGCCTCATTAAAACATGGCGAGCAATATTGGAGCTATTCAGCTTCATGCCAGCTCATTAAAAACACTTTTTATCAGAGTGGGTCTTGACAATTAGTCTTATCTCCATTTAATTACTACTGTTAATTACTTTAATTATAAAGGAAAAGTGATAGTATTAATATATATTTAAACTCTACAAATTAAGAAATAACCAAGAACTTGAACACACTTTTTCTTTGTCAGTGGGTAATGATCAATAGCCTGAAATGAAATTACCGAGACTGCCAGTGCTGAAGTTCAGCATCTTTCAGATACAAGATGGACGTCAGATCTGATACTGTTTGAGACAACTGTGAAGACAAACGAATTGATTAAATTAAAGGAGGTTATCACCAGTTTAAAGGTTGAAACAAAGTAAACAGGTGCTGCTCCACAAATGACCGTTCTGAGCATGCCCAGAATACCACAAGTATGTGCAGCTTTACACAAATATGTGAAACATGTCAAGTCTATTTAATATTGGGGTCAACATGGAGAAACTCGCCTTGTTTGCCAGGTGTTCACTTTCCCTCAGCTGGAGAAGGAGTCTGTTATTGTTCTCCACATCAATTCCCCCTCTTTACAACAAAAATCAGAAAAAAAAAATAAAATTATGATAAAATAGTGTTTAATCAAAGAATAATGGACATTATTTCTTACCTTTTACGGTAAACATCATCCAAAATCTGCGTGCGCACTTCAAAATGTTCTTCCAGACGACACACTAGAAGACAAACAAATGCAATGCAATGCCAAGACAAAGATGATACACAAATTCACTAAACTTACAGCTTGAGAAAACACCAACAAATGGAAGTTTTTCCTTGAGGTCTCTCTGCTGAAGCTGAGCAAGTACGTGATTGCTCCAGCTTCCCATTTTAATGCACACACTAACAGCTATTCTTCATCAAACAAAAGGGGTCAGAGCAGACCAAACAATAGTAAAACCCTGAATCAGTTGCTGTAGTTTCTTAGCTCCTCCCACGAAGCTTGACATTCCCCTGCTGGACATGAAGTCACAGACCACCCACCTACCAATTACATTTTTTAATGAAAGATTTGGGTGGATACAGATATTTTTGTCTTTCTTTTGAGTATTGAAAAAATTCGGCAAAATTAAAAATTTGGGCTTTGCATGTGCAAGAGTCCCTTTTATTAATATTGTGCTTAGATGATCTAAACAGAAAATGCAGAATATTTTAAATCAGTTATCCCGAATTAACAAAGTGTAATTCATTGCAAATTATAGAAATTTATAATATTTGACTTATGTAAGTCCTTTAAAAATATTTTATTGCTTTTCTGTAATTTTCAAATTTCTATAATTTATCATAAAAAGTGTAGAAGCTAAAATAAGATAGTGATAAATATAATTGAGTCTATGCTTGAATTACAAAAAATAAAAATAAACTTTAAAAAGCCATTAACGACCCTCAACTCTAATTACTTCCGGTTCAATATTTTTTTATTTTAGGTTTTTACGTGAAACAATCTTTAAATTTATCATTTACGCTTAAATGATTTTCAGTAATATATTTAAAATGTGTTCAAAAATATTTTCCGCTTTTAAAAATAAAAATATGACCAATCTCGAATTTGCCACTTACCCGAAACCGGAAGTGACTGAATGCTCACGGCTAAGAAGCGGAGAAGCGACTTGTATAAACAAAACAGGCAGAACGTTGCAAGTTGTGGTTCACTTGAGGGAAAATAGTGGGTGAAGTTAGAAATTATGCAATATTATTACTATAATTGATATAAAATATCCGCGTCTTTTATTTGAGCCGACTTATTTTTCTACCATTGCTAGTTATTGGTGCTATTCAACCTCGCAAGCTCTGGAACTATCTAGAAAGATCCCTCACTTGACTTTGTTGCTAAATTTGTGCTGCAGGCTGATCATTTAGTGGGCGGACAACGGCACACTTGCTTACACAGAAAACATATAAGTAATGTAGCTGTTAGCTATTTTAATTCGCTAATGTCAGCGCGAATAAAGTTTTGTTAAGGAAAAAAAAATGAGCTCAGCAGCTGGTGACAGAAATCTTGGGACCTTACTGGATAATGCAAAAGACGACATTGGAAGTGTCTGCGCAGAGGATTGCAGCAAACGGGTAAGTAACAAAAATGATAAGCTATTGTTGTTTATATTAATATTTTACACTAACTTCTTTTTCTATTTGGGTTAATTATGCAGCTATTATACCTTAATACACATTTTTCATGGAAATACAAACTAAGATTTGTCATGAACAGGTTCTGCATCTCCTGTTTAATCAAAAATATTGATTTTTTTCCCCCTCCTGCCCCACTAGGATCCCACCCTGTACTTTGGAAATGGAGAAGTAAAGAGCAGTGCTGTGGTCAAGTACTCTGCCGCTCCCCCCAGCACTTATGCTCTTCCCGAGGAGAAGACGGACCTGAAGCTTCCACCTGCCAACTGGCTGAGGGAAAACCCCCAGCTTGGCAGTGCTGTTTTAGGGTCTAGCAGCAAAAGCAAGCCCTTTTCCAGGTCTGTCAGCTACTGTTTACAGTTCAAGTGTCTGACAGTTGACCTAAAGATTTCATGATTATGATACATTGGGGGGTCCAGATTACAACAAGCTGGAGAAATATAAAAACATTTTATGCATTTGCTTGATACTAATTTGCAAAGATCTTCTTCTTTTTTTCTTTTTAACAACATTTAAGCATTTTAGAAACAATATTATTGATCCTTCTTTGTATTCATTTTAGTTTTGGAATTGCCTATGACTTCATCGATTGTATTGGAAATGGTGTTGATGTGGTATCAGATTCAGAGGTTGGTGGAGATTTTTTTTTTTCTTAAAGCTGTTTATTTTTCGGACATTTCAACACACAGCTAACTTTATTGTTGCGCTCTGTCATCCTCAGAACATCAAGAAACTTTTGAAGATTCCCTACAGCAAGTCCCATGTTAGCATGGCAGTTCACCGTGTTGGAAGGACGCTGCTTGTAGATGAGCTGGATATTCAGGAGCTTTTTAGAAGATCCTCTCAGGTAAAGTTGAGGGTGGATCTCTTTTCTTAATTCTTCTTCTTGTTCCTTTTTTTTTGTTTAACACTGGTGTTTTTTTTAATCCAATATTTAGACAGGAGACTGGACATGGCTCAAAGAGTTTTACCAGCGTCTAATCGATCAAAAATGGCAGCGGAAGAAAAAAAGTAAAGAGCACTGGTATCAAAAAGCCATCCTGTCGAAGTTCCTCTACTACAGGTGAGCTTAGGATTGTATGTGATATCATTTGATTTAATTTTCGACCTCAAAATGTGTTACAAAACCAGTCCAACATATGCCTATTTTTTTCCTTTTTCTGCAGCATAAATGGTGACGGGGCTGCAGAGCCTGTGTTAGACAACATGGACGAGGGGGACGATGACAAAAATGCTGAAGAGTGCAGCTCTTCATGGCCTGCAACTTTTACCAGCTCATCAGATGCTCAAGAATCGGAAATTCCCGAACAGGTAGTTGTGGAGCTTGACAAGTATGGTCTGATCAAAAAGCTGATTTCACATGGATGTCAAATTTGAATCTGTAGAAAACAAATAAATAAAAAAAAATATAATTCAATCAAAAATCTGATTCTTTTTGATACTCAGGAAGGTGTTTCTGCGGACAGAAAATTTGCTCTGGGCCAGGTGACATCTGTATTAAAAGAGCAAAACCTTCCCACCCTCTTCAATGAAGGGGAGAACAGCCAGGTAACAACGTTCTATTCAGGTTCAAGAATTTCACCACAAATTTCTGTTTTTATTTAAAAAATATTAAATGTTCTTATAATTTTCAAATAAATGAAGTATAAGTTTTGCATTAGCAAAATCTAGCTTTAACAATCTACTCATGATATTAAATTACAACTCCAGCCACAAGATGGCAGTGTTGCCTCATAGTATGAGCATACAAAATTCTGCCATTATCAGAAGTTTAACAATACAACAGGGGTCTCAAACTCAATTCAGCCGGGGGCCGCTGGAGGCAGAATCTGGGTGAGGCCGGGCCGCATCAGGATTTCCACAAGCAAATCGCTGATAAAACATTCCAATGTTCTCAAATATCTTTATTTTTAACACAAAATAATGAATGAATTAAATTAATTTAAAAAAATGAATAAGAAAATCACTTTTTATTAATTAAAATAATAACAATGACCATACAGCAGACACAGACGACTGAAACCACATATTGACTGACTGACTGATCAGTGTTTCTCAAATGGTGGGGCGCGCCCCCCTGAGGGGAATGCGAATAAAAACATGTTTACATTAGAGATGAATATTGTGCATAATCCTACATAGTAGTTGATAACAAATTCAATATAGCAAAAACAACCTAAAACTCAATTTACAGTTAGCCAATGTGAAAGAATTGAATCTCTGAGAAAAGACAGAATTCTAGCACTACTGTGGAGAGAAACAAGGAAAGATTGTTTTTACTTTGTCTGGAAGTTTTGGAGGTATTCTAAAAAAAAAAGAAAAAAGAGAACAATTAATAAAACTGATTATTTAGAAATTGTTTTATTATTATTATTCTTTAATGATAATAAAAGTATGATATTTTGAGGAGATATACGTTTAATTTGAGCAAATTAACTGATACTAATGTTGTTTGCAGCTGAAAGGGGGGGGGGTGTCTAAGAGAAAATACCTGTGAAACACTAGACAAGAGAAAACTATATTTATTCAGTTTCAAACGTCTGTATTTACAGAACCTCCTTCATTTCTGAGCAGAGAGCAGCGTGCTCACTGAAAGCTCAATGCAAACGCCGCACACCAGAATTCCTGGCCTCCGCGTCGGGAGCGCGTGTTGCTACGCAAGTTTTTAAATCTGGTCTCAAGCTCTGCGCACAAATCGTGCACGCACTGAGCGCGCGCTGAGTCTTCAACCCGGTTCAATATTTCACGCACAGTAGCAGCAGCGTTAATGAACGGTAAAAACACCATAGAAGAAGAATCTCCTCTCTATTGCTGCGTGCGTGACCGCGCTGCTCCGGTGTGGAGACCACCTGCTGAACGTGCGTTCATAAACCCGCGCAGACATGCGGCCGGTGTGGAAGCACCTTTGAAGATTCTGCTCGCTCGCGGGCATCACTCACGCACGCGGAAGTAGTCAGTCTCTCTCGCGAGGACTTTCTCTGATCGTGGAGGAGGAAAAGCGATCGCGAGGGTCTGATTTGTCCGCGCGGAATATTTGATGTGTGCGCGGAATTGTCGCGTGGAACACGCCTTTTGACCAGCGGCAGGCTGTGTTCACGTGTTGTCACGTGGAGAAAGAGGAGCGGGGCCCGCGAATCCCGTTCAGTGAGAAAGCTCTTCACAGCTTCATGGCTCCTCCTCTGTCCAGCTGATTGGAGGAATGAATTAAAGAGTGAGGAGGCTCGGACAGGCCGCCGATGTCCCGCCCTCCAGAGCCATATACCTTACCGTGATTGGTTCGTTCAGCTCTGCACACAACAACTGTCATTCATATCAGCCTTGCGTGCCGCACTAACAGTAATCTTTCATATGAAGACGGGGGCCGCAAATTATCATCCCGCGGGCCGCAGATTGCCCGCGGGCCGCGAGTTTGAGACCCCTGCAATACAATGTTACCTGACAGTAAAGAATCACAGATATAAGAATCACCTCTTATGGTTTTTTATATGAGACAATCATAAACGTGATCTAGTTTTTACTTAAGCACTAAATTTTAGTGGGATCGACACAATCTGATATACTCATCTATAAACACTTGTATACTAGATTTGCTTTATTGGTCGCATATGTGATAAAAAAAATAGTAAAAGGTTGCGTGATAGGGAAGGATGAGGGCTAACATCAAACCTTGTGATATTGATTACTGCTCTTGTGTAAATTATTTTCTGTGCAAGTTTTGACGATCCACTTTCTCTGCAGGGTTTAAGGAATGACTTTGTGCGAAACATCATGTGGACTTTTGAGGACATCCACATGCTGGTTGGATCCAACATGCCAATATTTGGAGGCGGCCGATACCCCGCAGTCAGTCTGAAGCTGAGGTTTTTAATCATAACTCCTTCCAAAATCTACAGTTTTAAGGCAGATTTATTTTATACTTATTCCAATTGTATCTACTTTTCCTTTTTCTTTTTTTTTGGGTTGTCTTCAAATGATTTAAGTGTTAGCGTTTGTTTTTCAGGGAAAGCAATAAACCGATCAACATTCTGACAGGAATCGACTACTGGCTGGATAACCTGATGTGCAACGTACCAGAACTGGTTATGTGTTTTCATGTCAATGGCATCGTTCAGGTACATTTCTGTTTTAAGGGTTAGTCCACTCAAAACTACCAAACCACCAACATTTTAAATACTACTATATTTCCAAATCACATAGAAGTTTTATGCCTTTACAGAGACATCATTTTGATTATTCTGAGATTATGTTTGTTGACGTTTTAAAGAGAAGAAACACATGAGG
This sequence comes from Oryzias javanicus, assembly GCA_003999625.1. NCBI lineage: Eukaryota > Metazoa > Chordata > Actinopteri > Beloniformes > Adrianichthyidae > Oryzias > Oryzias javanicus. The sequence continues at coordinate 20,365,836 of CM012451.1, forward strand.
ATTGTTTATCTCTCTATTTGAAAAGACAGAAATTCCTGGTATCAATGTCACCTATATATTAAAATGCAGCTCATAAAAATTGGTCCCATCAAGTGTCACACACCTGGATGTGTCAAATAGGTTTTCCAAATTTGACCCATCCCCTGGAGATGTCAGCCACAGCCTCCCTTGGGAACTATTTCGTGCTTTAATCCCATCAGTCCAATTTATTTAATGCCGAGTGTCAATCAGGGAGACATTGGGTCACATATGTAGTAAATGGTCGCTCTACCATTAGCCTACTAAGCTGGTTTCAGAATAAGTTAAGAGCTGACTGAGCAAAGAAACATATTTCTACACCAGTAACAGTTGCATGAAAAATGGTGTGAATCCTTTGGGATTGCTTGGATTCCTGCATTAATTTGTCATAAAATATGTTCAAATCTTCATCTAAATCACATCACATGATTAACACAGTCTGCTTAAACTAATACAATTTCAACTTGGTTAAAGTTATGTCTGTCAAAGGAGGGTCAACCAGTTCACATATTTGTTTCCTCCCTGCACCTTAAATATTTACACATTTTGCTCAATAAAAACACACAAAACGAAATTTTTGTGTTGTATTAGTTAAAGCAAACTGTGTTTCTCATGTGAGATGAAGATCAGATCAGACAAATTCATGGAGAACGTTTGGATACGTTTTTTTTGCGACTGTATCTTGTGTGTCTCGGATAGTCTAGTAATATGTTTAAAAATAAAATGGATCCAGAGTTCCATCATTTATTGCTCTAAAAATAACCCGCAATAGGTGAAATCTGCAATGTAAGATTATGATTTAAGGCTGTAAAACCCCTCACTGCACACTTTCTACACTTTTCTCAGACAGACAAACATTTTCACACTTTTCTGTCTTGTTTAAACTCTCAAATTACAAAACTGTATAGAAAAAGAGTCCAATTTAATAGAATGAAAACAAAGATCTCGATCGGAGATTTATGTCGATTTGGGAAACTGAATGTTTTGTGTACAGAAGACACGCCACAAAGGCATTGATTGGTGTACAGCCAATCAGGGGGCAGTACACTGTTAGAAAAAAAAAAATGCAAAATTGAAGTTAATTGAAGTTTTTTTTACAAATCTTAACTGTGGATCTCTTATTGTGATTGTTTTACATTTTTTTTTTGTAATTTGAAACGAAACCCTTTTTTTTTTTTTTAATTTAATTTTATTTTCCCCCAGAAATATGAAATGATTAAAACCGAGGACATTCCTCACCTGGAGAATTCCACTTTTTCCACAAGAGTTGTGAAAGACATTGCCCAAAATATTCTCTCCTTCCTGAAGTCCAACTGCACCAAAGAGGGTCACACGTACTGGCTTTTCAAAGGTCAGAAAAAGAGTTTTCATGTGATTGATGCTTGTTGCTTTTACAATCTGATGATGTTTTTCATTCCTTTTCTGAACCCACAGCGAGTGGGAGTGACATTGTGAAGCTTTATGACCTGACCACTCTGTGTGAGGAAGCCGAGGAAGAGAAGTACCAGAATCCCTTCACTCTTCCTGTCGCAGTGCTGCTCTACAAGTGAGTGTTTTTGAGTTTCTCGCCTTTCCTAGACAGCAAAAAATCACAATGGAGTTATTAAATACACCTTTGGCTGTATGGGGTCTCTTCCGTGTTCTATGTCTGAGATGATGCTACATTTTCTGTTGTGTGGTGCAGGGTGGCCAGCAACCTGATGCTGAAGACGAGGCAAAACAGAAAGCACTACGGGACAGTCAGAACTCTGCTCCTCAACTGCGTCAAACTTCTTGATCAGGAGAGACATCCGCAGGTGACTTATTGTACATTTTTACCCTTATCCTAAACAGAAAAAAGAGTCTAAACTAACAAAAAAAAGCTGATTTTTATGCTTCTTTTTTTGTGCCCAGATCATCGCGTCAGCTTACTACATGCTGTCAGAGCTGTTCCAGCTCAACGAGCCTTCTGAAGGTGATGGAGGGGAGTCTTTGAGGGCTGGTGGCTTGGAGGACAGCTACAGTGATGAAGACAGGGAGGAGGAGGAGGAGGAGGAGGATCTCACAGAGGACAGCGACGAGAGCAGCTCCTTCAGTAACGGCTCCAGGCTTCAGGACGATAGCAAAGCGGTGGCTGTGATCCGCTCTGTAGGGGAGCTGTCCGTCCCTGAGAAATACAAATCCACTCACCAGATCAGAGTGAGTGACCGCTTTAGGAGCCAATTACAACAGGAAATGCTCTCGTTACAGTGATGACTGTCTTTAACTAATGCGAGCAGGATGTGAACAGTTAGCATTATCTAGCAACAACTGATAAATTACCTTAGATTAAAAAGAAAATCTACTGTGTTCCTTTGAAGTGATGACAGGTTAAAAATGTTCAATTGCTGCCATTGACTGCAAATGAGAACTGGATCAAATAAAAGTGAGTGTGATGTCAAGCACAGACACCCAGCCAGAAAGGCCAGGTGGGCCCCATATGGTTTAAAAGTGGCAGAAAATGTGGGCCCAGATTGGGTTTGTCCACAGTTTTCGTGATGACCCCACTTGTGTTTGCCTACATTGGCTTAAGTGGGGACTCAGTGGGTAGAGAAGCTTGCATGCTCGCAACAGAGGAGCTCTAGCTTGCTCCAGCGAAGTTTGCTAGCTCGCTGCAGCAGAACTTGATCCAGCATAGCTCACTACAGAGGAGCTCATTAGCTTGCTATGGCAAAGCTTGCTACAGCAGAGCTCGCTAGCATGCTACAGCAGAGCTCGCTAACATGCTACAGCAGAGCTCGCTAACATGCTACAGCAGAGCTCGCTAACATGCTACAGCAGAGCTCGCTAGCATGCTACAGCAGAGCTCGCTAACATGCTACAGCAGAGCTCGCTAACATGCTACAGCAGAGCTCGCTAGCATGCTACAGCGGAGTTTGAATGTTTGACATGAGGCTACATACTTTAATGATGTCGTAAAAATAATTAGGATTATCAAGAACACGTTAAAAAAGTAGAGCAAGAATGATTATTGATTATGACTAATATATGAGTAATTCACTTCCTCATTTGTCAAGTTCTAATATATAGTCAACGGTTGCCACCTTATTGATTTTTTTTCTATTAAAGATCATATGCTTATATTTTAAAATAGCTTTTGATTTACCCACACTTTTTTCACTATTGTGTTTCTTCATGTTTGAAGCTTTCATGAAGTATGGAGTAAAAATAGGACTTTTTTTTTTTAGCTGTGAGATGCAAACGTTTTTAATAAATATGTTGGGTTTTTTTGTGCAGCCAAGTGGTTCCTTCCCCGTCTCTCAAGACAAGGAGGAGCGGTGCAGACACATCCTGAGCTACGTGCTGATGGCAAGTTCATCTGTCTCGTTATATAAGTCACTTCTTTAGGATGAAAGGAGAGAGTGTAAAAAGTGTTGTTGGGATGTAAATTCACATAAATGTCCGTGCTGTGACTCTCAGGGGTTGAAGGCGGTGGACGGCAGCATAAAAAAGGAGAGCGATCTCCCCGCCGCAGATCCAAACACACCCATTCCCCTCAAATACGAGGACGGCGCCTCGGCTGCAGAGAAAGGCCTTTCCCTCCTGCTTGAAAGAGGTCAGTCTAACGTCAGTGTTTCACGCCAGATTTCACTAAGCAAAATCTGACAATCGTTTTTTTTTTGGTTTCATTTCTTCTGCTGAAGCAGCGGGGCCCGTACAGGCTGACCTGAAGCACCCGACACGCTCGGGGATGATCCCCGGCTCCTGGCAGCACCACATGAAGATGCAGCTGTTCCTCAAAGCCTCCAAGGCCTACTACGTCCTGTCGGACGCGGCCACTAACCTGCTGAAGTACGGCCGAGCCCTGCGCTACATCAAGCTGTCCATGCAGTGCTATGGTGAGGACATCCTGTCTAGCAAAATTAGTAATATTACAGCATTTAGTCAGCCACCAATTGTCCAAGTTCTCTCATTTAAAAAGATGAAAGAAGCCTGTAATTTTCATCATAGGTTTACTGCAACTATGAGAGACAGAATGAGGAAAAAAAATCACATTGTCTGATTTTTAAGGAATTTATTTGCTAATGATGGTGAAAAATAAGTATTTGGTCAGGAGCAAAAGTTCAACTCAATACTTTTTTATATACCCTTTGTTGGAAATGACAGCAGTCAGTCTTCAAAGGTTTTCACCAACTGTTGCAGGTATTTTGGTCCATTCCTCCCTCCAGATCTCCTCTAGAGCAGGGATTTTTTTTTTTTAGGGATGTCACTCCAACACAGACTTTCAACTCCCTCCAAAGGGTTGAGATCTGGAGACTGGCTAGGCCACCTTGAAATGCTTTTTTAAAAAATTATTTTTACAAAGCCACTCTTTCGTTACCAGTGTGTTTGGGATCATTTGGGTGATAGCTGAAAGACCCAGCCACGTTTCATCTTCAACGTCCTTGTTGACGGAAGCTTTTCCCTCAAAATCTTCCCAAACATGGCCCAATTCAATCTTTCTTTTACACGGATCAGTCGTCCTGGTCCCTTTGCTGAAAAACAGTCCAAAACATGATGCTTCCACCCTCGTACATTACAGCTGGTCTTGTGTTCTTTGGATGCAACTCAGCATTCTTTCTCCTCCAAACAGAAGAGTTCTCACCAAAAAGTTCTATTTTGGTCTCATCTAACCATAACATATTCTATCAATCTTGTTCTGGATCATCCAAATGCTCCCACAGTTAATTTCTTCACACAAAGCTGTTTACTTATTGCAGATTTTAACATAACTGAACATCTGTGTTTTTACATTTGTGCTTTTATCCCTGTTCAGTAACCTTGAGTTCTGTGAAATTTATTATAATAGTTATTATTATTCAGTCTTCCCAGCGTGGTGCAGGTCAACAATTGTGTTACTCTTTGGTCTTGGCCAGTGTGGAGTGTGGCTGTTTGAGGTTGTGGACAGGTGTTTTTTATATAGATAACGAGTTCAAACAGGTGCCAATAATACAGGTAACGAGTGGAGGACAGAGGATCCTCTTACAGAAGAAGTTACTGGTCTATGAGAGAGAAATCTTCCCAAATACTTATTTTCCACCATAAATTCTTAAAAATAAATTCTTAAAAAAATCAAACAATGTGATTTTCTGGATTTTTTTCTCATTTTTAAGTGGAAGAACTTGTAAAATCGACAGTTGACCAACTCCTATTTTGCCCCACTGTATGCAACACACTACACTGAATGTTTCCAGTTTCAATGAACAAAACAACTGATTCCATCTTTGATTCTCGTCCCAGACGCTTACTGTTCTGTGAATGGAACCCTAAGCCCGCGAGTGCTGCAGTTCCACAGTCAGTGCCTGTCTCTGTGCGGCGACATCCAGCTGATGCTGGCCCAGAACGCCAACAACCGAGCGGCTTACCTGGAGGAATACAGCTATCAGACGAAAGACGATCAGGAAATCCTGCACAGCCTGCACAGAGAGAGCAGCTGCCAGGGTCAGTCCCTACACTGTGATGTGTTAACATGGAGGCCCCTTTCCACTGCTGCTGCGCTTTATCTTCGTTTTTGTTGTGGCTAAAGCAAAAGGATGATGTTATATAAAAGTAGAATGAGATATAACCCTGAGATTTTTTTTTTTTTTTTTTTATTAAAATGTATTATCTGTCCTCCAGCTTTCAACATGGTGACTGACCTGGCCATGGACCCGGAGTATCAGCTATTTGTGAGCAGCAAATGCTACGAAGCAGCGCACGAACTGCTCATCTCTGAGGCCCTGAAAGAGGAAAACTCCGATCAGCTGCCGCAGCTCCTCAAAAGGCTGGGAAACATCCGCAACGAGATGGGAGTCTTCTACATGAATCAAGCTGCGGCCTTGCAAACAGAGAAAGAAGGTACGTTAGCATCCTTTTTTTTTCTTTTTTAAAATTCAAAAAAACCTTTTTACAATTGTTTTGTTTTCCGTCTTAGTGAAAAAGCCGGTGTCCACAGCTGAGCAGGAGTTGTGGAAGAAGAGTTTTTCCTTCTTCGAGAAAGGAATCGGGGACTTCGAGGCCATCGGGGACAAAACCAACACGGCGCTGTTGCTGTGTAACACGGGTCGGCTGATGAGAATCTGCGCTCAGGCCCACTGCACCGTCATGGCCGACGAGAGCAGAGGAGAGTTCTCTCCAGAAGAGGCGCTTTACTACAACAAGGTGCCTTTTGGGAACCCTTTTTACTGAATTTCCAACACGCTGACAGTTTGTTTTAATACACTTTTGCTATTTCAGGCTATCGACTATTACCTGAGCGCCATGAGATCACTGGGGAGCAGAGACATCCACCCTGCAGTCTGGGACAGTGTGAACTGGGAGCTGTCCACCACATATTTCACTCTAGCTACTCTTCTGCAAGATTTTGCTCCGTTATCCAGAAAGGCCCAGGAGCAGGTGAGTGACACCACTTCTCTGACTTATTCATTCTTTAAAAAAAAGACAACATTTAGACACAGAAATGACATTAAATCATACAACTACCACCATAAACTCAGACATATAGTAGAAAATAAGGTTTTTAACTTGTTTTTAAAGCTGAGAAACAGAAGCTTTTTCAGACCCACTTTTGATTATTTAAATGCTTATTTTATTTTCATAAATTAGTAATACTAATTATTTTAATAAACATAATCAACTTTTTAGTTTATTTTTTAAAGTATCTCCCCTTTACCAGATCAATTAAGTTTTTTACCATTCTATTTTCAATCACCAATTTTGTGTTGATTTAATTCAAAATCAATGCTTAAATAATATTTATTAAGCTTACATTTAATGTGTCCCAAAGAGATGAAACATCCCTGATTTGAAGGAAACAATTTTCATAGATGAGCTTTTTTTTTTTTAATTTATTTTATCTCATGTAAAAAAACTTGTATTGACATTAACACTGCAGGCAGCAAATCCTTTTTTCTGAAATTATTAAATCATGAATGAAAAAATGAGGTAAATGATTCTTTTCAATATTTATTTCAAAATCATTACAAAACTTTGAAAAAAATAACACTGTGTAAATGGTTGAATGTTGATCAAGTAAGTGGTTTCAGGATGTTTGAAATTGAAATAGTGTAATTAAAAAACAACTAAATTAAATAATTTGAGATTATTAGTTTGGATAAGTAAAACAACTATGTAGTCTGAAAGATTCTCAAAGTGCCTCAAAGCTTTGCTTGAAATTGACTTTTTTTTTGTCACATGACCCACCTACAATAATCTAGCATGTCATTTCTAAAATGCTTATTAGTGTTATTAAAAAACACGAGTGTAATGTGAAAACACTAATGAGATTTTTAAGAAGAAACGCAAAGAAAATAACTGAAATATGAAAAACTAACTTTAAAGCTGAGCTTTCTGAGCGTTTCCTTTTGAACTCAAAAGCTGTGTTTGCCTTCCAGCCAATCCGTGGTGAGCAGACGTCTTCAGAGGCTGTGGCAGATTCTAGTTTCCGTTTGAAAATATGAAACCGCTTTGGAGAAATAGAAAAAAGCTTTCTTAGTTATTTCTCTGAGTGATCAGTGATATTTCTTTGTAGTGTTTTGAAAATATAAAAAATCAAAACAATCACAAGTTATTTCCGTGAAGAAACAAGTTCTGTGTCATGCTTGAAGGAAGTTTAAATGTTTCATATGTCAATACTGCATATAAAAGAGTCAAAATAAAACTAAAGCTTAGTAAAATGAAGCTACATTTTAATTATTAATCGCTTTCTTAAATTAAGTTAGTTCTGAAATGGACTTGGGGGCTAAAATTGTGTTTTTAGCATGTTCTTTTAGCATTTGTCTCATGATGGAGGACACATATAAAAAAAATAGGCTTAAAATTGCATTTCTTGAGTGTTTTTTTAATCAAACCGGGACCAAACAAAATAAATGTTGTTTGAAAAGGCGTGTCATTGTTACATTAAAGATAAAATCGGCTCCCTTCCATTCTGATGGATCCACTTGTAGACAACTAGATCCATGTACGTCTTTGTTTTCCTCAAACTGTACGGCTGGATAGTTCTGATTCCATTCCGGATCAACATGGCAACATTCAGTATCCAATTTAGTGTTTAAAACCCCTCCTGTGGTATTTTCTCCCTCTCAGACTCAGGAATGTCAAAGAATTTCTCAAAGTCAGGAGGGGCTTGTGACCCGCCCAGCATATTTGTCTCATTACAAATAAGTTCTTTTTTAACTGCGTTTTCATTTGAATAAATAAATACTCAGAAATTCATTTTTTTCCCTTTATATGTGTCCTCCATCTTCAGAAAGTGCTGCAACATGAAAAAAAAAAAAGCCAAAAACACAAATTCCATCAGAGTGGTTCTTAAAATAAAACTCCCTGAAGACATTGAAGCCGCCACTTTTAATCAATCACTCACCTTCAATCTCTATTTTCTTCCTCATTTGTGTAACAGAAATAGTATGCCACTCTCCCATACTAAAACATACCTTCCATTTGTATCCGTTCTCCTTTTGAAGTATAATTCTAACGATACGCCTTTTGTTCTGTTTTTTTTTTAACCCTGAAGATTGAGCGGGAAGTGACAGAAGCCATGATAAAGTCCCTGAAATACTGCGACCTGCAGACGGAATCCGCCCGCCAGCCGCTCTACCAGTACAGAGCGGCCACCATCCATCACCGCCTGGCCTCAATGTACCACAGCTGCTTTCGCAATCAGGTGGGACACCCCTCTTTATGATCTAGATTAGTACTTTTTTTTATTTGGAACTTTTGATACCTAAAAGTAAAAAAATAAACATACTTTTGTTATTATTTTTGTGACAGAGTAAAACAAATGAAAGGGAAATTCTAATTGGTCATGCTTTTTCTGGACTAGCGACTAAAAACTGAAGTCATGCATTATCTGTTCATAATGATTCACTCTCTGTTCTCTAATCGAGCAATGAAAGCTGTCAGGCGTTTTCTGTCTATGTGTTCTGATTTCCTGTCTGTCGTGGTGTTGCAGGTGGGAGATGAACACTCGAGGAAACAACACCGCAGCCTGGCGGAGCTTCACTACAGCAAAGCGATCTCTTTGTTCCTCAGCCTCAAAGAGGCTCCCTGTGAGCTGCTCCGTACTTTACTGGAGAGAGTGGCTTTTGCTGAGTTTACCATGGCAGGTGAGCAAGTCATGATGTGAAGATCATTTTTTTTTTTACTCTGCCAGAGCTTTGTGCAATAACGTTGTTTCCAAAAGGTCAGAGCAGCAGCATGACTAAGCTGAAGAGCTTGACTGGAGCGATGGAGATCATGACCGAAGCGCACCACGCTTTCAGGCTGATCCAGAAAGAGCTGCTGGAGAAGCAGGAGGAAGTGAGTTTCAAAAATAGATATTTTTTTCAGTTATGTGCTCTATCCTTCATTTGATTTTCTTTCTTTTTTTGGTCTTATAGTCAAGTGAACCTGCTGCTTCTGAATCCCCAATCTGTTCTGATATGGCCGCCACGGCGGGACTCGACCTTCCAGAAGTTACCAAGTTAATCGGCGTGTTTGAACCGAGTTTCTGTTTCCTGCTGCTGCAGATCATCAAACTGATGTCGACAGTGAAGCGGAAACCCAGGTGAGCAGCAGCTGGACGCCTCCGCAGCTTTTGTTTGGTCACATATCCCAAAATGCCACCGTACGGCGACCTCAGTGCAGCTTTCTCAGCAGATTCAGTATTTGGGCTGAGAAGGTTTTACGAAAAAAAATTACAATTGTACAGCAACCGAATGATTTTTCTCTAAAAGTTGACGTCGGTCAGTGGCTGGGCCGGGCGGCCACAAGGCGGATTGGCAGCAGCTCTGACTGGACGACGGCAGCCGTCTGTATCAAGTCCCACCAGCTGCCCAGTAGCCCAAAGAATACAGTGGTGTGAAAAACTATTTGCCCCCTTCCTGACTTTTTATTCTTTTGCACGTTTGTCACACTGAAATATTTCTGCTCAAGATCTTAATGTTGCAAAAAAACATCTGGATAACGTCTTGGGAAAATATCTCGTGGACTGACGAGACAAAATTTTTTGGAAGGTGCGTGTCCCGTTACATCTGGCGTAAAAGTTACACAGCATTTCATAAGAAGAGAAGTAAAATATGGTGGTGGTAGTGTGATGGTCTGGGGTTGTTTTGCTGCTTCAGGACCTGGAAGGTTTTCTGTGATAGATGGAAGCATGAATTCTACTGACGGAGAATGTCCATCCATCTGTTCCTCAATTCAAGCTAAAGCGGTCTTGGGTGCTGCAGCGGGACAATGACCCAAAACACACCAGCAAATCCACCTCTGAATGGCTGAAGAAAAACAAAATGAAGACTTTGGAGTGGTCTAGTCCAAGTCCTGACCTGAATCCCATTGAGATGCTGTGGCATGACCTTAAGAAGGCGCTTCATGCTAGAAAACCCTCAAATAAAGCTGAATTGCAACAATTCTGCAAAGATGAGAGGGCCAAAATTCCTCCAGAGCGCTGGAGAAGACTTGTTATCGCAAACGTTAGATTGCAGTTATTGCTGCTAAAGGTGGCCCAACCAGTTATTAGGTGCAGGGGCAATTACTTTTTCACACATGTGGGTTTGGATTTATTTTCTCCCTAAATAATAAAAATATTCATTTAAAAACGACATTTTGTGTTTACCTGTGTTATCTTTGACTAATATTAAAATGTGTTTGATGATCAGAAACATTTTGTGTGACAAACGTGCAAAAGAATAAAAAGTCAGGAAGGGGGCAAATAGTTTTCCACACCACTTTATATAAAAAGTAGACGTGGGAATCTTGAGGCTCCTCACAATTACAATTTTTGAGGCAACGATTTGATTAGGAAACAATTATCCAAATCTGCATTTTTAAAAATATTTCTCTTTACTACAAGACACTAGACCAATACGACTTACTTTATTCCCCTTAAGTGCATTTTTTAAGTAAACTTTTATGAAGAACAAAAAAATTCTGACATGAAAAATATTTTGTTTGATAATCAAAAATCTTTCAGAGCATCAAAAGAGAAACTTTAAATAAGATCATTTTACCATTAGACCAGCTTTAACGAAATGCTCTGCAGCTCACGTCAAATAAAACAAATGTTTTTTTGCTAGCTGTAATTTGTGATTTTGAAAATGTGTTCTCTACATATTTAATTTTGGTATTTCATAACTTACACTCTTTTATCTAGTTAACTCTTAACACTATGAAAGCCAAAATGCTTCAGAACGGTCGCTTTAAGAGAAGTCTGAGCTGGTCTGATGAGGAGATCTGGAATGTCAGCCATGTTTGTTACTTTTATTTCAAATGATAAGATTGTTTCAATTATTAATTATTTAAAATTCATAAAACAATTCAGAATTATTTATAGATGATAATCCAGCATCTAAAAATCAACTTTTTTACTAATAAAAAGCACCATTAATTCGATTTTATGCTCTTTTTCTATTCTATTCTGCACGCCTGACAGAATGAAATCTTGAGGATTCTGCGTGGTGGCAGTTGTTTGAGTGTTCCTCAGCAACGTTTGACCAGAACTCTTGTTTCTGATTACAGTAACAAGGACGAGGAGATGCTGAAAACATACAAGAACGTTTACTCAAAGCTGCTGCGCGCAGAAAAGAGCGCTCCCCTCCTGGACCGCATCCAGCTCTACATCGAACTCCTGCAGCAGCTGACCCCGCAAACAGGAAGTGACTTCACCAACAAACAGGAAGAATAAGAACAAATGCTCTACGGGCAAAACAGCATAAAATAACAGGAATAAACTCAGGTGACAAAAAGTTTTTAAAACTAATTTCACCTCCTACGCCTTTGAAAGCAGCGGAAATTTTTTGACAAAAGGGTTTGAAAGATTTATATTTTTCTGCAAAGATAAAAAAAAAGTCCTTTATTACACTTTTATGGGGTTATACAATAACTTTTTCTCTTTTTCAATAATTTTATTTTGACTCTACCAAACGTGTTTCTTAAAGTTTATTGATTTATGATTTAAAAGTTTCAAACATAAATGCTGTGACTTCAGTATCTTAACGATTGCAGACATGAATTAACTGCTTTTTTTGTGCAATAGTTGAGCAACATTCAATGCAAACTTGTGAGACGTGTGTGTTTAGGATACTGTATGTGTAAATGTTTATATCAGCTTGGTTTGCTGTGAATTTTCTTCTTTTTTTCATTTTATATGAATTTTTTCCTTTGTTCTTTTCATAAAACCTAAACAATAAAGACAAAAGTGTTATAAAAAAATTGTGAAATGTATTTTTTTCTTTAAAAGAAATTATACCTACACTCGTTTGATTGAAAATATCACAAAAAAATGGAAGATTTTAAACAAATTCAGAAAATTCAGTTGAAAATTCAGTTTTATTTTCATATATTAGTTTAATAATCAACATAAAAATGTAAAGAAATAAAAAGAAGTGATTGGGCTCTTTGAGCTCCGGTACCACGGAGTCACATTACTCCCGGAGGTTCTGCTGGTCACTGAACGACGCAGCGCTCCGACGCCTGCTCCTCCCGTTGCTCCTCTTGTGGCGGACGCTTCTCCTCCCCCCCGCACTGAGATTCTGCGTGATTGAAAAGGTTTTGGAGGATGTCTTTGCTCTCGCTCGGTGGCAGGTTATAAAAAAAGTACTGAGGTGTCATGTGAATAAACCTGGAATGGAAAAGGAAAATGTGTTAGTGTGAATAAAAACACACTTCTATGAGTAAAAATGAAAGTAAGGGTAACTTAATTAGCATTTATTTATTTAATTAAGTTTATACATTTATGGATGAAGTGCATTTTGAAATAAGATGAACTTTAAAGGTTTTTACGTCACTGCTAAGGCATTTTTCGCTCTACTTTTAGTAAACTTTTCTTTTTGCTCAGTTTATTTTATGAGTTCAAAGCACTTTTTATCTTATGCTGCACAAAAATAATTAGAAGCAATTCAGGGAGGAGTTGCTAAATTAATTTATATTCTTCACACACTGCTGGATCATAAACCAATGAATTCACATTTCTGTTCAGATTAACAGCAGTAGTAAGAAGAAGAAAATATGGTGGTTCACCAAATCTAAGGCATGACGAGAAAAAAAAGTCATTTTTCACCTTTCTTAAGGAGGATCCCGTGTGGCACAGGGAGGCTTTTATTTATATGAGATTCTGCCATAAGTAAAAAACAATTTCACATATGTGGACTTTCAATGAATACTGAATATTTTAATGTAATGCTCTCTTCATGAATGGAATAAAATAAACAATACAATTTTAAGAAAATACTAGTTCCTCTTTATATTTTTGTTTTCATTTATGCAAAAAAAGAAACATTCATATTTACAATAAAAATGAATGAATGCAAGGTAAGGCACATTCTTTTTAAATTTTATTTTAAATATAATTTTACTTAAAATTTTTGTATGCAACCTTTTTGCCTTCTGTGGTGTCATAAATTAATTTCTCCATGTGACAGGAATAAAATTCAATTCAACTCCTAACTCAGCTCCTACTGGGTTTTGATCACTAGGAAACAAATCCAAATGACTTTTAGTGTTAAAGGTTTCATGGAAATATCATGTACTAAACTTTGAAAGTCATTTTAATAGCAAAGATTCAGATGTCCGAAGCCAATTCAGCAAATGTTTTATTTGATAATATAATTAACTTGTTGTCGCTTTAAGAAAAACTCACGTTGCAATCAATTTTTAAAGACAACTTTTACCAAACATCTTTTTTATATCAATTAAAAAAAGAAAAATATATGTTTAGAGATTACAATTGTCGTTGGATCAGATTGACTTGTTTGAGTGTTTTAAATCCCATGTCATGATTCTTTTGTTTATTATAGTCTTTGCAACGTTTTACTGTGTTTAACTGATTTTTACAGTTTTCAGTTTTTCTTAGTAATTATTTTTGGATATTATCACCTCACTCTGTTTTGATTTGATTTTATGCTCCTTTTGAGAAGCATTTTGTGATTTTTTCTGAGAAAAGTGAAGTAGAAATAAAGATATTTAATTCTGTTCTTAAAATCCAAACTTTTTAACAAAATATCTTTATTTTCTAATTCCACCAAAAGAAAAAAAAAACACTTCAAAATCTAAAATGCTATCAATCCGTCGAATGACTAACTTCATAATAAATTTTGACACAAACTCGTGGATTTTTTTGCAGCAACAATATAGAAACAGCTGAATATGTTTTTATTTTTGTGAAAGAGCCAAATCTTTCTGTAAAATAAAAAGGTTGTATGGTTAGGCTGATTGTACTGAATCCAAAACATTTTTTAAAACTGTATTAATGGAAAGAAGCAGAGCTGCATTCATGTGGATCAGTAATATCAACTAATAAATAATAATTTTAAAAAAAATGGAATTCCTACTTTAAGAACCACAGTGACCAGAATCTGACACTGATTCTGGGCGACTTATCTTCAATAAAGTTTGTTCTAAAAACCCAATTTAAACAAAAATAAAATGATGTAAGTGAGCCTTACTCTTCTGCTGTGATGCGAGTTACAGTTCGGAGGCAGTTGTCCTCTGAGAAGCTGTGTTGGTGGAACAGAACCCACTCAGGCAGACCCAGCTTGGGGCTTTTGGACCCATAGCCAGAGAGCGGATGGATCTGTGCCACGTGCTTGTGGGTCAAAATCAAATAGTTTCCAGAACCGTCTACATCGCGCGCCACCTGAGAAATTCAACAAGTTCTTTTAAGAAGATTAAAATTATATTCTGCAGTCACATGATGCAGTTTTTCTCCAAAAGTTCTGACCTGCATGAAGAATCCAGCGAGCAACGCTCTCTTTATGTTCAGGGTGTTGCTTCGAGATCCAAAAGCGGGCACCGAGACGGGCAGCTCGATCCTCCTCAGAGTGTCTGTGAGCTCGGCGTGGAGCGCGTCGGCCATCAGGAGAGCCGTGTGGCTCAGGAAGAAATCCTGACACCACTTCTCTTCATTAAAGTCTATCACAGGAGATAAATAGGGAGGAGAGTATTGCGTAAACAAAAAATGTCTTGCTTTCATTTGAATAGTTTTTTAGTGAATTTGTTTCAGGCTTTTGGAACCTACACGGATCCTGCTGACGCTGCTTGAAGGCCTTGTAGATGTTGATGAGAGTGAAGTGGTCTCCTTCTGGGTGCTGGAACTTCATGTGACCCCTGCTGGCCTCTGCTTTCAGCTCCGCAGAGGGGTTAAAGAAGCAGGATGGTACTTAAAAAAACATAAAACCACAACTGTTAAAAGCGTCATACGTGCCTGGGATAGGCTCCAGCAACCCCAGGATTGGAAAATCGCTGGATAAATGTAGCAATGTTTCACCTGCTAACATGGCAGCAATGATGACCACTTCGCTGACGCAGTCGAACTCACAGGAGGCCAGCACGGTTTTGGCCATCTGCGGCTCCAGGGGGAACTCGGACATGATGATGCCCATCTCCGAGAGGTTGCCGTCGTTGTCTAAAGCTGCCAGGTAGTCCAGTTCCTCCAAGGAATGCATTAAACATCCAGGATCTGGAGAAAAATTTTAATTAAACAAGAAGATTTACTAATCCTTAAACGAGAATTGTGATCTGCTTGAAACACCAGGCTGTTAGGAATTCTGGAGCGAATGGATTAGGGATTTCTTTTAATCCTCACCAACATCTGCCGTGCAGCGCGATGCAACATGACGAGGAAATGATAAAAAAAAAACATGTTTTTTTTTTTTCCAGTTCCCCCTCCCTCATATTCGCTCAAGCATACTTCTAATCATCTAATGGGGGGGGCTCAGTGTGTGTTTGTGTTAGAGGGGGCATGTAAATCTGTGCAAACAAAGGCGCGCAGAAGGAGGTCAGCTCTGAAAGACAGGATGCGCTCACAGAACAGAAGCTGTCGGCTCGGCTGAAACACGGCTCACTGCCCTCCAATAAAAAAAAAAAAAAAAAAAAAAGTTCCTGTCTGCCGGATCAAAAGGGTGGTAATAAAAATTCAACAGGAATGAATCCCACCTGGTCTGTCAATGAAGTGGCAGTGACCCATCCCGGAGATCTCCATCCTCTTGAGGAAGAGCACGGTGGAGGTGATGTCAGACTCCACAATATGAGGGCGAACCTCTGCAGGAAGCTGTCTATCCTTTGGGTACAAGCGAAAACACTTCCCTGTGGAACAGAAAGTCACACCTTACAGTTGGGGGACGGTCCCTTAACGCAGTAAAGTGTTGGTTTGACGGCCTCTTCTCACCTGCCGGTCCTGTCAACTGTTTGCGACTCTCTGCTTGGCCTGCACTGATTGGCTGGATGACGGCTGAGTTTGTCCTGATTCTGGGATTGAAAACCTGGAGAAGATTTGAATTGTGGAAATTAACTTCAGTTGGAAATATTCCACAAGTTTTGATTATGAAAATTAATTTAAAATGTGGAAAACATAATTTTTCACCTCATTAATGTTTCTTAAAGCGGATAAAACTCCCCATACAGCCCTGAAAAGTTTGCTTCAATAAATAAATTACATTTTTTTTAATTGCGCCTAAAGTTAAAGAAACTCTAAAATGTTCATCAAGTTATTCTCTGATTAACTCCAAGGTCATTAAAAGTCTACACTTTATGTACTTATTGGCTAGTTTTATCCGATATTTGGAGAGCTGTCATTGGCAAATCATTTGTTTTTTTCTTTCTCCCTGTGAGATAAATAAAGTTCAGTTTAATTTAAACTTTTGTTCACTAGTATAAATTCTCAAAACTAGTTCAAAAATATAGAAAATAAGATAATTTTCCTTGATATAAGAAGGGAAATCTGCCAATTTGTAGAATCGAGTTTAATTTGGTAAAAAAATCATGAACAAAAGTTATGATGTCCTGACCTTTAAGGATGAAATAAACATTGACATTAGCTATTAACACTTAAATTTAGGTTTCTTGCTGTGATAATAGATTTTTTTTTCCTCAAAATTAGATTTTTATATTTTTAAAGTAGGTTTATTCATACACTTGTCCCCCACATATGTAATTGTTTTTATCTTAGCTATTTATCTGAATTAATGTGCTAGAATTACACATTTTAGATCAATTTGTCTCAAAAATTATATGTAAATTATGAGTCAAATTACATTTTTCAGTTACTATATGTCAAATAAGTCTTATTCTTGAAAGAAAAAACAATTATCATAACAAATAAAGATAAAAAAAAATGTCTGTAAAGTAATTTAAAAATGTTTCATTCGAAAAATTGCTTCAAATTAGATGTAAATGAGTCAACAAGACAATCAAGATTCATTCTCAAAACAAATCACTAATATATGGAGAGAAAATAGTATCACCCTGATTTGTTTATGCGTAATTCTTGATTTGTGTGTGACTTAGATTTGTGCGCATTTCTTGATTTGTTGATTTCTTAATTCCGTGGTGAAGAAATAAAAAAAAATTTAGTGTTAAGTGTTTTAAAAACGCAAATTTTTAGACTTTTTTGCATTAATTATGGGGTATATCTGTATAAGAAAGTGGGAAAATATCAAGTTTTACCAGCTAATATTCCCAATATTAAGTTCAAAGTGGCTAAAAAGAAAACTCTGATGACCCAGCATTCATTTAAACGCATCATTTACACATAAATCATGGAGACGTGAAGAGTGTCACCACAGATTTGTGCATAAATGTGGTTTTGCGTGTGCGTAACAAGTGATTCTTGCGTAATTTTTAAAGATGTGAGTATAATTAGTTTTAAGCTATTGTCATTTAAATTTGTGCATGTGTAAATAGTATTTTGCTTTTTTTTTATTTAATAATTTTTGCACTTTTTAAAAAATGTATTGTATAAGTTACAAATGAAGAATAAGCTTACACAAACTGGGGTGATACTATTTTGTGTCCATACTTATGAGTCAATGGTAAGTTGTCCTAAAAACTAGACAAAGCAACTGGTTGATTTGCTTTTACAATTCCACAAATCACAGCTCCTCTGTTTTATAAATCTTATTTTAGTAAATAATACCAGAGGGAGACAAACTCACACATCTTTTCTCCAGACCAGCATCAATAACGAATCGGATGGAGCGAACAGCCCAGAAGAAGTCCTCGTTCGGGCCGCTCGTGAGGATCACTCTCCGCGTCCGCTCCGCCTCCTCTTCTCCCAGAATGGGAAGACTCCCCGGCTGGCCGGGATGCACCGCGATAGGAACCAACCCACCCAGGTGAGGGGGTAAGCTGCGCCCTTCGTGACACAGGATGTCACGGGCCAGATCTATTTCCTGGTGGAATTGGAAAAAAAAAATGATGAGCATGTCCAAAGTGTGGCCACGTTCAAAAAATGAATGACAAAAGGCCCTTAAATTTTAAAAACTATGATTTTCTTGATTGTGATTGGCTAAAATATGTTTACAACTGCTAGCTAATTGACTTTTAGGGAACACATTTGCTTTTTTGTGATCAAACCACAGTAGTTCAGAATAAGATAACAATTTGTGTTGTTTTGCAAAGTTTAAAATGAGCATTAAATATTGACTAAAATGCAAAATTTCACATAAACTTATATTCAATGTTGAGAAAAAGTTTTTTTTTTTTTCCAGACTTTATTGTATTTTATGTCTGGTTTTTATATAGGAAATTCAAAGTAATTTTGGTTTAAAAAATATTTAGATATAATTCTGTTCTAATGTTTTCATTTCTAAAAACATGAATTAATACTAAATAACAAGAGTTTCGACCCTCAGTAAAAATGTTTGAACACCCCTGCACTAAGCCTATCTACAATGCGGTAATGTTGTGTATTTGTTGTACCTGTGTCGTGACTAGAAACACAATCACATCGCCCCGCTCCTCAGAGCGATGAATCTCCAGAGCGAGCCGCAGAGCCGAGCAGAAGTAGTCTCCGCCGGAGCTGCTGTACATCACCTCCCCTGCACCCGGCGCCTCTACGCGGATCACGGGGACCTCTGACCCCGAGAGGTGGGTCAGCTGCTTGGGGGTGGGCTCCACCGCCGACAGGAGAACCACTCGCAGCTCCGGCCTCTGCAGGGCGATGTCCTTCAGCAGGCCGAGGAGCACGTCTGTGGCCACGGTCCTCTGGTGGGCCTGGTCCACAACCACCACGCCGTAGCGCTCCAGCAGAGGGTCGGACATCATCTCTCTGAGGAGCGTGTTGTCCGTGCAGAACCTGTTGAGTGACGGAGTTAGGCTTGAATTTAGGAAAAGGATCTCAAACTGGTATCAGATTGATACAAGTTACTTTTCATCTGTTTTTATTATTTTATTTAAAGGCTGAGAAGTTACACCTTGTTTATATTTCTACCAGTTGTTTTTTTCAATCGTTAAACATTTTGATTAATTTTTGTATGATAGTTACTTGTTTCTTTTGGTTTTCAGACTGTTTTTCATTCAATTCTTCACTTTTTATTTAAATTTAATTGAAAATACTGTTCTGATTCTGTTTTTATGTTTATCAAGTCATTAAAAACCCAAATGGTCAGTTTTCGCCCAGCCCTAATTTTAAAAAGGGAAACTTAAAAAAATTAATCATGGTGATTAAAATGAGTGAGACTTTTGAGGTTCACACCCACTAGATTTACCAAAAATATCAACATTGGTATCAATATTGGCAATATTTATCTATTGATTGGTATCGGGTTGATACTCAAATGCTCAATGTCGCCCAATCCTAATTTTATAAAAGGTAAACTTACGAAAAACATTCATGGGGATTAAACAAAGTTCGACTTTTAGGTTAATATCCACCGAATTTATGAAAAATATCAATATTGGTATCGATATCAGCGATATTTACTGTGATCGTGTCTGTATCGGATCGATACTCAAATGCTCAGTATCGCCCAATCCTAATTTAAAAAGGGAAACTTATAAAAAAAAATAACAATGAATAAAAATAAGTGAGACTTTGAGGTTCATGTCAAAAATGATCGATATTGGTATCAATATCGCCGATGTTGACCGATATCGGATCTGTATAGGATCGATACTCAAATGCTCTGTATCGTGCAGCCCTAATTTAAAAAAGGGAAACTTACACAAACATTCACAGCGATTAAAAGCAAGTGAGATTTTGAGGTTTATATCTAGTGGAATTATGAAAAATATCGATAATGGTAGCGATATCGCCGCTTTTCCAGCATCAAATCGATATCCAAACGCTAAGTACCGCCCAGCCTTAATTTTAAGAAGGGAAACTTACAAAAAAAAAAAATTCACGGGGATTAAAAACAAGTGAAATTTTAAGGTTCACATCCATCCCATAAATGAAAAATATCAAATCAGTGTCTGTACTCAAATACTCACTATCGTCCAGCCCTCGAAAATCGCATTTTTGTTTTGGATTAAATCCCAGTTTATCTCTCTTCCCTCATTGTGTTGAGTGCTTTTGTTCTGCATAACTTATGAGCGACCCACACGGAGAGCGTGACATATGGGTCGACAGGGAGTCGGGCAGCTGGTGTGAAGCCCCTGAAAGGGGGCCCTCAAGGCTTTTGTTCACCTCTCTTTAAGGCGGGGTTTCATGACGGTTCATTCTATCAAGAAAAGGGAAAAAAAAAAAAACCTAAAGGAACTTTGGAAACATCTGTGGCACTGGAGAAAAGCACACCTTAGTACGGTCTCGCTGGCACAACATTTCTCCAGAGGGATGCTGTACCCCACTTCATGGCCGATGTTCACGTCCATTTCATCTGCCACTCTCAGGGCAAGATCGACGGCCTGCTGAGAGTGGGTTTGGGTGCAGACCACCATGCCGTGCTGGAACTGGACTGACAGGCCGAACTCAGCACACCACTGGGGAATCTGGATCAGAAAAAAAGTGAGATTTCTGCAACAGTTTTGCAACTATATTAGCAAAATCGCCCACTCACTTGAGAACTTCTCCCTGTTTTGGCAAATCCACTGACAGCAACAAACTGTTGACGGGCCAGCGTGTCCATGAATTCACTCCTTGCCCTCCACACCGGCAGCTCTTTCCTCTCCTCCATCAGTTTGTAAAACCGAGACGAATAAGGAAGTCCATCGAACTGATTCAGCTCCAGGATGTCGGCGTAATCTTTGTCTCCGAGACTCAGAAGCTCTGAGTCGGAGCAGCAGGGCGAGTCCTCTCCACTTAAACTGGCGGCGTCCTGCTCCATCACGAGAGAGTCTGCCCGCTTGCGACCTCATTTACGGGATCACACAAATGAAGGCTGGAAATCTCCGGCTTTCAGTGAACCGGCTGCAGTCAGACTGCGAGCAAAACACAATGAAGGGCTCAGTGGGCGTCCAGCCCAGTGTTGTCATGTGGCTACTAATCCCACAGTGTGGTCATCAGCACACACTCACACGCAAACACACACACACACACACTCTGGTGTGAGACAGAGTAGATTGGCAGAGACTTTAACGTCTGCTGTTTACAAAGAACACCAGATGACACGCAATCTGCACAAAATGAACTTCTTCATCAACTACAAACAAAATAAAGACAAGAACGTTTCAAAGACAGAAAATTGTGTTTTTGGGGTTTTTAACATGTTTTGTGGCATTTTTCTCATGATGGTGGAAATATAGATACAAAATTAGGATAAAATAGCATCCCTGAGTTATTCAAATCATCGTGAATCAGGAGCAGATGAAAACATGCAGCTTGAAAAAGAGCGTATTTGTGACATAGAAACACACTGTGAACAACAGGCCAGTTTTTATTTAGCTTCTGCCGTTCTGCAGAAACTATGTCATATAAAGCAACAGTTTTTCTCTTTTTGTGGCTAAAAATGGGATAATAATGTTCAAAAAAGATCAAACGCTTTTATAATAGATCAAAAGATGATCAAAGTGGGACTTAAACCTGATGAAGACGCTTTCTTATGGAGTGAATTTAGTCTCATTCAATGTGTGTGAGTATAGTTCTTAATTAGAAACTCATAGAAGACATTTTGAGCATAATTGGGTGCACTTTCAATTATGTATAAACATGTACAAAAATGACAAAATATTATTTATGAGCACATGACTTTAAATTACACAGGCTTGAAAATAATTACACACAAATCTTTGATAATTTACACAAAACTACGGAAGCTGAAAATGGCCTGTCCTACTTTTGTTTTCTATCATTTTCTCGTTATAACAAGATCCACTATCTTGTTATGACGAGAAAACAACGTTTGTTTTCTCGTCATAACAAGATATTACCTTATCACAAGAAAAAGATTAAAAAAAAAAAAAAAAAAAAACGAAGGCAGGTCGCTTTCGGCTTTCCTTACAAAACCACATTTACATAAAAATCTAATGTGAGACTCTTCACGTCTCCAAGTTTTGTATTTAAGTGATGCGTTTAAATGCTGCTAGAATGCTGGGTCATCAGAGTTTTCTTATCAAACACTTTGAGCTTGTGAATAATATCCGGTAGAAAAATTGACATTTTCCCACTTTCTTAAACAGATACGTCCCGATAATAACACAAAAAAGTGTAAATGTATTTTTAAAACAGTCAACATGAAAGTTCGTCACTCCCTCGCAGCTGTGCTTTCCCTGCCAGCACCTTCGCTGCGGGACTCTTCTGCGAATGTTTCCAGTCATGACGGTATCAGGTGGTGCAAAGTCCTCCTCGGCACCCAGAGAGTGTAGTGGGTCAATCGGCTCTATGTCCCGACGTTCCTCTCTGTGCTTTTGCTGTACAGAGACAACTGTTCAATAAAGTTAAATAAGATTTGCTGTATACGGGAAGGTGGGTGATGACTTGAGGGAGCTATAAGTTCTGGAATACGTATAAAAAATTGTTGAGTGTTTTAAAAACACATATTTTGACTTTTTTACATTAATTTTTGGGGAATTTGTTTAAGAAAGTGGGAAAATGTGAAGTTTTCACCAGATAATATTCACAATCTGAGTTCAAAGCGGCCGATAAGAGAACTCTGATGTCCCAGCTTTCTAGCAGCACTTAAACACATCACTTACACATTAATCTGGAGATGTGAAAAGAGTCTCAAATCCAATTTGTGCCATAAAAAATGACACACATTTGGGTATGTGTGTATCAGGCGATTGGTGTGTACTATTTAAAGATTTGTATGTGTAGCTTGAAGCTAGTGTAGTTTAAAGTTGTAAATAAATAGCATTTTTTTGTATTTTGTAGTTTTTGTGCATGTGATTACAATTGCAAGTATATAAAGTTAGAGTTACAAATCAAGAATTACGCACACACAAATCAACTGATACTATTTTCTCTCCATACTTCGTGTACTCAAGTATGCAGGCACTGATTTTGATTTTTTTAACAAACAGTAAGAAAAAAAATATCAATTGTAAAAATAGTGAAGAGATACTTGAATATTCATATTCCTATAATTGTTTTTTAACTCAGTTAAAAACTTGAAAACTAAATTAGAAACCCTTAAATAACGTTGAACATATTGTTTCCATCCACTTTTTCCTTTTACATATTATTTAGAGTAAATCTTTGCCACACATTTTTTATGCTTTTTTTTTAGGTTTGATAATATTAACATTCAAATGTAACATGTTTATTTAGGGAAACAATTACATTCCAAAGGGTGTTGACTGTGATCATCCAACAGGTGGCAGTGTTGGACAAACCACATTTATTAGTGTCCTTTTCCAAAAGTGCATTAACTCCACTCACAAGTACAACTTCATTTATTTACTTTTTATTTAGCTAATTTTGAATAAAATCCAACAAGAGCATCATCTCTGATTCCTCTTCATACCCGTGGCTTCCTTCAACTTTTGAAGAAATAGGCTGTGATCTATTAAAAATGAGCAAAAGTTGGTATTATTTTTTGCTAACATTGGTCTTTTTCTAAGTCAAAGAAAGAAAAAAAAACTCTTTTATAAACATAAAATAACCTTTATTCGGCTATTATTTTGTCTTTTTTTAAATCCTGTTAACCAGAAA
Organism: Oryzias javanicus; assembly: GCA_003999625.1. Lineage (NCBI taxonomy): Eukaryota > Metazoa > Chordata > Actinopteri > Beloniformes > Adrianichthyidae > Oryzias > Oryzias javanicus. Next base: position 20,389,609 of record CM012451.1, read on the forward strand.
CCTTTAAGTTTGGTCTACATTTATTTTGAAACTTTTCAAAATAAAAGAACAAAAAAATCCCAAGTTTTTTTTCCACTTGTTGCGGATAAAAACAGCTCTTACATTTCTGTGCTTTTACAAAACAAAATAATAACAATCAATAATAATCAAATAACTGGCATATCATATTTACACGATGAAAACATAGTACAGATGTTACATTTAAGAAGGGTAATCCACATAACGACAAGAAACATTTTTCATCTGAACTCTGACAGTTGTTACACACTGAAACACCTGCTTTTGACGAAAAGCCGCACAGCCGCTCTGAACCATCTGGACAAACAGCAAAACCATCAATGCATCACAAAGGAAGGCTTTAGCAGACAAACAGAAAGTTAGCCTCTTGGACATTTGGAGCCGTAGAGTAAATTGGACAAAGTGAATGAAAATGGTAAACATACAAACCGATTTACTCTGTCAGAAATGTTGACGCTCCAATGTCCAACTGGTGCACATTAAAAAAAATGAACCAGAAGCCTCAAATCAAGTCTATAAAAGGAACAAATTAGCTCAAATAAAATAAAAAATTGCGGATCAATTATTTCGATCAAGCTGTTAGATGAGTCATGTTTTACAGAGCTGAAATAAAAAAGTACAAAAAAGAAGTTTAAGCACCATAGCAGCAATGGGATACGGGAATAAACGAGCAATAAAAGATTGCTAGAATGAAATAAATAACAATGCCCAGTGTGCCAAAAGTGCCTTTCAATTTCATTATCCTCATTCCAAGTCCATCTCAGTTAAAGTGGGATATTGGTTCAAAGAAAAGACAATGCATTTCATTATTTTTCAACAGGAAAAATGTATAAAATCACCGTAAAAATCTGTAAAAAGAATTCCGAAAATGACAATAAGTTTCCTTCTTTTCAAGAATGTCCCAAGCAAAACAAAATCTCTCCGTATACAGAGCGCCTTGCACTCTAACTGGAAATACAAACGTTAAATAGTTGAATAAATAGTTCCTTAGTACCTGAGCGAAGTCAAAAGAGCACCTTCTAGAGGCGTAGCACCATGGTGTGATTTTAGCCCCTTAGAAAAACTTTTTTTAAGAACTCTAACATTTTCTGCTTTCAGTGAGTTCCAACAGAGTCTGAAGTTATTAGTGCAAAAAAAGGACTTCTAAACAAAGAGGGGCCGCAGCTCAGGGTGGGTCTTTGGGGGTCTGTGGGGCCGACACCGCAGATCCAAAGAATGACAGGAATTTATCTGGTGAAAAAGAAAACAAAGATTTAGATAGAACAATTCTATGGAAGCCGAAAACAGCCTGCTTTCCTTTTTTTTTATTTTATTTTTTTTTACTGTTTTCTTGTGATAATGAGATTCACTATCTCATTATCACAAGAAAACGAATGACATCCAGTATTTTGTTATTGTTGTTTTCTTGTGATAACAAGATATTAGATCTATTGAAACAATTCTATGGAAGCCTAAAACAGCCTGAACTTCCTTTTTTTTTACTGTTTTCTTTTGATAATGAGATTCACTATCTCATTATCACAAGAAAATGAATGACATCCACTATTTTGTTATTGTTGTTTTCTTGTGATAACAAGATATTAGATCTTTAGATCTATTGAAACAATTCTATGGAAGCCTAAAACAGCCTGAACTTCTTTTTTTTTTTTTTACTGTTTTCTTTTGATAATGAGATTCACTATCTCATTATCACAAGAAAAACAAATGACATCCACTATTTTGTTATTGTTGTTTTCTTGTGATAACAAGATTTTGGATCTCATTCGAGTTAATGAAAACGAGAAAATAAAATTTGTTTTCCCGTGATAATGAGATCCACCCTCTCCTTATCATGAGAAAGGGAAATTTGATTTCTCATGATAAGGAGATTATCTAGTTTTCATGAGAAAATTAAATTGGCTTTCTCATGATAATGAGTTCCGCTATCTCGTTGTCACGAGACAACAAAGTTTGTTTTCTGGTGATAATGACGTCCACTACATTCTTATCACGAGAAAATGAAATAAATCGTTTTGCTGTCTGGCCTATTTTTTGCGTGAGCCATGAGTGATCTGCGTCAATTCTTGCAAGAAGAAGACACACGAGAAAACTTGGTCAATTTTCAAAATATAATACAATTTTCCCAATAAAATACACACAGAAATACGTTAATGCAGTGGGCCGACTACTGATCGGGGAGGGTGTGGCTTTGGGTGCTAATGATGGCAAAAACAATTTCTAAATAATCACAGCTGAGCAGAAGTGCCTGTCGACTGTCAAAGAAAAATATGTGTCTGGTGTGAACTGGAGGTTAAGCAGAAACCGCGTGCACTCCGCTTGCACACCGCTTCACGGCGGTTTGGCATCCAGAATGAACCAGGCGTGAGTGGCTGTTTGGGTTTGTTAATTTCCGGATTTCATTGAATGCACCACTCAGAGAAGCTCGGTGGCCCATGGTTCTATTAATGAACCTGTGTGTTCTGGGTTTTTGGGAAATGTGTTTTCTCATGACAACTAGATAGTGAATCTCGTTATCATGCAAAAAAAAAAAAAAAGTAGGTCAGGCCATTTTCGGTTTACGTACAATTATAATTTAAAAAATCTCAAAAAGATAGAAAACACAAATACATGCATCAATCTCTATTTTTTTAACTGACATTTAAGTGTTAAACCAAGTCATCCCTCTTAAATACTGACCATTATATTAATTTAGTAGGAGTTTAACATCTATTTCTCATGGTTAAGGTAAATTGTCATAATCTAAAAATAATAAAATAAAATGTACATCTGTTTAACTAATAAATCATTAAAAAAACCAAAACAACCCAACTGTATTTATGTGAACAGCCTAATACCTGCTGGGCAGAGAAACGGGGAGAGGCGGCCGGGGCACAGTGGGAATGGGTATCGGCCGAGCCCCCGTCCTGGGAATGTGGCTCCCAATGCTGTGACCCGATGGGGCGCCCCTCCTTAACGGATCAGCAGGTAGGGGTTTCTGGGGCGGACTCGGTTTGTCAAAATCCTGTAGAGGAAAATAAAAATATTAGGGCTGTGAACGTTAACGCACGTGATTAATCAAAAAATGTAAAACATCGGGATTATTTCATAACACAAAAGTGTGATTGATCTGATTGATGTTTTTTACTCCATTTGTCAACAGGACTAATTGAAAATAAAAGCTCTAAATTTACAGTTACATGTATGATTGCATATTGTGATTATTCACAGATAATAAGTGGTCAGCAAAAAAAAATAAAAAAATTGTGATTAATCGTAATTCATTTTTTAAATCAATTTGTCAACAGCACTAATTAAAAATAAACATTCTACAGTTTCGTGTGTGATTTCATATTATTTACAGATAATAAGTGGTCAGCAAAAAAAAAAATTGCAATTATTATTTTAAATTAATTTGTCAACTGCACTAATTAAAAATACATGTTCTAAATTCACAGTTTTGTGTATGATTTCATATTGTTATTATTAGCCGGTGATAAGTGGTCGGAAAATCCTGTAACAAAAAAATGTATCAAGATTAATCGCGATCGACTTTTTTCCAGGTTTGCGATTCATTAGTTAAATGAATCCATTATCAGTCCTAAAAAATATAAATATTTGCTGATTTTATTTTTAAAAAGACATATCAACAGTATGCAAACTGTTTTCATATTGTATTTTGTTTTGATCCCGATTGGTTGTGCAGCAGCTTTCTGGGCAGAGAAGTTCAGACGTTTGAGCAGAGAGCAGTGTGTTCTTCTGTGGACACCCCCACAAACATGAGGCGCATTTTAACTCTCCTCCACTTTGACTGTGGAAGTGAAGTGAACGTGGAAGGTTATCTAGACGGGGCACCTTTGTGTTTGACTAATCTATACGAGGGGGAGACACCGGGATTCAAATCTACTTTCTACTTAGGTAGAGCGCAACCCCTTTTTTTTTAAATACAGCAATGTCTGCTGATATTACACCCTTCATTATGGGGATTTAACCCCCCAAACATCCTCTTCATATTTCAGCTGCTCTGACTTTCCAAAAATAACAGAATACTCCCTCTAATAAGCTGTTTTCATCTAAAAAAAGGCTCATTTTGGGACCTGAAGGGCTTCAAGAAACTGCAACCAGAGCATGTTTTTTTATATAACTTTTCCTACTTTTCTCACACCCTAACCTCAGGAGTGTTTTTGATGTGCTGGAAACACCCACTGTGAGGCAGACCTCACCGGAGAGGCATCTGGGAATAAGTGGGTGTGGATCCCTGCAGGCAGGAGACCTTTCCTCCTCCACACTGCAGCCACAGAAGCAGCACTTCTGACCTGAAGGATTAGGAACTAAACAGAATAGGGAATGTCAACCCAGGTACACAGCGGTGGTGGTTGCGGTACTTTTGGCTGTACAGCTTGAATTTTAACAATGTTTTGCCCTCATTACCTTCATATCTTCTCATAACATGAAGTGCCTCTCATAACTGTGGGATTATGTTGTGTACATACTTAAATAACTTAACCAGTAATTCATCAGAATAATCAGAAGCAAAGCACATACCTCAGTAAAAACGAACAGGGCTGAAATCATTTTTTTAAATTATTTTTTTTAGAAAACCTCTGGGGCAATTTCTATCTCCGTCCTGTCATTCAAATTCAGCCTTGGAGGAGTGGTGAAGAAAAAAAAAAGTAAATGACCTTTTTAGATAATTAGACTTGCTTTTTAATTCCTTTTTCACCCTAAAAATAGTCATTCTTTAAAAAATTATTTTAGTAAAAAAAAAGGGAAACACGTTGAAACAGTTAATGATCTATTTTGATTCATGCTTCACAAATAATTCACAACATCTTCAGAAAGAAATGAATCCACTTCTGCATTCCAATAATGTGGACTGATTTGGCAGAAAAACCTTAGCCTGCCTGCCACTGTAGTCTTGGTGGTACTCACACATCTTCATTAAAAATGAAGCATTGGGTCCTCTGGATGCGAGCACCTAAGGCGTACAAGCACCTTTTCAAATTACAGCGGGAGGACTAAAAAAAAAAAAAAAAAAAAAAGAGAAAAGAAAAGCGTGTTTCCTTGCCAACAATAATGCAAATTCTCTGTTCCTGGAGAGATTACATGTAGTAAAGACACAGATTTCACTTGCTGTGTAGCAGCTGTCTTCCCAACTGGACCTGAATGTGGTTACAGCTTATTTGCTTCATAATTGCTCAACACTGCAGGTATCTAAAGCGTCTTTACCGTCTGCCAAACAAGATAAGTGCTCGTTTGTCTGTTTTTGAACATCCTGTACTCGCAGTTTTTCTTTCACGGTACAACAAGAGCACCTCGGTATTAATGGGGTGCAGACGGTGCAAAGGCATCTAAAAAGTAAGACGTTTTGGCACAAACGGAGAGCAGGGAGTTTGTGTCAAGTATAACAATGAGCCTTCTCGTTAAGGATTGATGTCCTGCGTGTCCTTGCTGCGAGAACAATCCCCGTCTTGCGTTTCTGACTTACTCGCTTCGGCTGCTTCATTACAACAAAAATCCCTGGTGGACGTTAGCAGGTAGACGGGTTTGGTTGTTATGGCCAGCTAATAGATGAAGTACAAGCTTGCTTGAAAGACTTTCATAGCAGCGGCTGATTGGCTGCGGGGCTCCACGCGAGCGCACAAAAAGCTGCTAGATACGATACAAACTTCTTTCTGATCCTCACTGTAAAGATCCACTGAACTATCACATGTAATATGCATGTATTTTAAAACGTACTATTCTCTCACTACAAGGCTTTATCATAAATTATGAAAGTTATACGATTCATTTATTACAAATATAATGGTTGCAACACACAAAAAAAATATTTTTAAAAATGGGGAGGACATTTTTGGATTTCAAAATAAACTACTAATTTTTTAACATTTCAAAGTGGAATTGCTGTATGTCAGGGGGTTATAATCAAAGCAAAAAAGTTTATTTTTTAGTGCTTTTCACAAAGACATTCAATTTAGGAAAAAGTTGTAAAGTAGTTTGAACACAAACTAAAAATGTAGGAGTTAAAAAAAATGTTTTTTGAGCTTAAAAACTGAAAATTACTTTACTGGATGGGTAAAATCTCATTTAAAATAAAAAAAAATGTTGGGAAAGGCAACAAAAATCTTGTAAAAATTTATATAATCATCAAAAACAACAATATAAATATTAAACATTTTAATTGGGAAGTCTATGACTGGGATGGGGTTTAGTATTTTTTAAAAAAAGGTTTCTAAAGCTTTTTGGCGGTTAATTGGTGAATATTTTAATCTAGTGTAAACATACATAATAAACTGGAAAAGTCTGTGAACACTTTAGAGCAGGGGTGTCAAACTCAATCGCACAAGGGGCCAAAATCCAAAACACATCTTAGTTTACGGATAAACATTTATTGAACACACTAAAACTAAATTTTTAAATCTTTAAAGCCATAACTTTTTAACATAATTATGAACTAGATATATAGCATTACTTGCAATAATGCTAGTGTGAATGCTGTAAGATGAATTTGGCCGCTGAAGATGCTAGTGCTGATAGCTGAAGATGCTGAAATTGATAGCTAAAAATGCTGAAGCTGACAGCTGAAAATGCTAAAAATGATGGCTGAAATCACTGAAGATAATATCTGAAAATGCTGAAGGTGATTGCCAGCTAAAATATTTGCTAAATGCCAAATTATCCTAAAAAACAACAAAAATCTTAGTTTAGTCAAAACTGCTAGCATTTATCTAAAAAAAATGCTAAACTTCAAAATAATCTAAAAAAACTGAAAAATAAGACAAAATTAGCCAAAAAAGTTAGCATGTAGCTGCAATTTTATCTAAACTTCCAAATTGCCTAAAAAAATCTCAGTATATGCCAAAATACTCCAAAAAGCTAGCAGAAACTGCAACTGCCAATTTTTAAAACTTTAAAATTGCAACTTTTTAACAAAAGTATGAACAATAAAACTTTGAGAATATTATTTCTAAATAAATCAACTGAAATCTTAAATAACTTTCAATATTTTACATTCCATAGAAATATATGTTGTCAAAATTATACAAGTTTAAAATAAGCGCAAGATAACATCGGGCCATTAATAACAATAAAATAAAATGATCTGGAGGGGTGGATATAAGTACCTGGAGGGCTGGATGTGGCCCCCGGGTCTTAACCTTGACACATGTACTTTCAAGGGTAACCAAACCCTTATTCAACTTCTTTTGGCTGTTGACTTCTATAAATGGGGCTTTAAAAGTGCTGACTGTTAATCATTGACAAATTTTGGACAATTCCAAATAATTTTGTTTAACTGTCTAAAAACATTAACTAGTGAATTCTTTTGTGGAAAGCAATTCATGCACTATTTTCACAGCCTCTACAAAATGCAGTGAAGATGTTTTGTTATCAAAAATAGAAAAAAAAAGGCGAAAGAGAAAAAGTCAAGTGGAGAAAGAAAATACCTTTTGTGGAATTAAGTAGTGCTGTGTCTTCCAGGCTTAGAGGAGCTTGCTCATCATCTTGTATCAAATGTAATATTACCTGCTTCTTTCAGCAACAATAAGCGGAATTAAATATTTAGACAGCACGGCTCTACAGGAAGCGCTCAGCTCTTTTTTATGTGATTCAGACTTTTGATGTAATTGTTACTATTTTATGCATACCTCTACCCTTCTATATTTATAAACTGCATTTTGCAGACTGTGTCTTTCATTTTTGAACAATTGATGTCTTTTGTTTGTCTTGAGCTGCTCGAATCTCATCACTATTTACAATTATAATGACAGTATTTTCCTATATTTTTGCTTCTAAGCAGGAGGTGACGAGATGCTATTAATAGGATTTTAGACAAAACAAGTGTGTGTGATGTGAAAGTTCAAACCAAAATTTAATTTTTCATTAGATTGTTTTTCTCAATTTCAACATTTAATGTTGGTTCTAGTTGGTGTATTTTAGTAGAGAATTAAAAATGTGATTTATATAAATGCAACAGCTAATCTTACGGTTGGTTCTTATCCTCATATTTAAGATTTACACATTCATTTCCAAGCTCCAGTTTTCTTTCTTTTTCCCTTCAGGTTTGCTGCCACAGAGCCAATCCCACACTTTCTGCTGCGCTGTTACATGAATGGACAAAGGTTTTGGACTCACCAACAAAACAGACGGATAGATTTACAATCTAAACTCCGTGTCTCAGCAGAAAGCCGCACCTTCCTCTGGGGGTCGGGTTGCATCGAGCGAGACCGCTTTAATTTTTCTGTCAATATTTGAGGAAGAAGCAAACCAAACGCACTGAATGCGCTCAATGATGCGACGCAGGCGTTAAAAATGACCGACCAGGTTGGAAGTTTTAGGTCATTAACTGCCATTTGCGCATATTTTGCATCTTTTTTTTTTAAAGCATCAATGGCCTCAAGATTGATTTTTTTTTTTTTTACTTTCAGTAAACTACATTCCAATTTTAATATGTTTGTACGGTGGCCCTGAAGTGCAAGCGACTCAACGTAAAAATATTTTAAAAATCACGACGACAATTAAAAAAGTAAAAAAAAATATTTAAAAAATATTTTAAAAAATTTTAAAAATTCTAAAACAAAATAATTTCCAGAAAAAAAAATAATATTGACATAAACACAACAAGAAACCAGAAAAAGTAGGAACTTTTGAATGATAATACTCAGTATCGCTTAAAGGTAAATAAGTTTCTTTTAAAATGATGGAGAAACGTCATCATCCAATCAGCGATGTCCCATACACTTCTGTGTTATGCTTACGCACTCAACATATTTATACCTGCTCCACTCTGTATGATGACTGATGCCGCGGCAGGGTGAGAAAAGGCGGCACCGGCTGTGGCGGCGGCGCCGTGCGGTTGGGCAGGACTCGACGATGATGGTGCGGGACGAGGGGCAAAGAGGGCTGGCCCACGCTCAGAGACACCGGCATGGGCTGGCTGATGTGCAGCGGCTGGTAGAGGGGGAGTCTGCGCAGGCTGTGGGAGTGGAAGGTGTGCGAAGGGAGGAGAGGCTCTGCGCTCAGAAAGGACGGCTGAAAAGAGAAAAAAAAGGAGGAAAATCTTTTTAATATATACCCGAATTAAGGATCCTCTTGAGTATTTTGCATAACTGTTCCTGAAATAAGAGACGATGATTTAAAATGTTGGTGCAGCTGTTGCACACTAAGTTTCTGAGTCAATCTCTTCGTTTTACCCAATATTGATTAAGTGATTCTCCTGTGAGTCTGGCCTCTTTTGAAAATCGTACTCAAAAAAGGAGAATTCTGACTCAGATTTTTCACTCTTCATGCAGCTCAGAGACTAAATGAATATTGATTTATTAAGTATCAATCTCTGCTCACAGCCTAACTGAGAAGAGCGAGACATCAAGAAGCAGCAGATGTGTCAAAAGAACAATTTGACTTTAATCATAAAGTTTTTATAAGTTGGAAAAGAAATGCTAACGTCAGGTCAAACTGGAAAGAAACTGAAAAGAAGTCTCACTCGGATCAATTTTTGATCTATTTTAAAAGCGTTCCCAGTGATATTTTAATTATAATTATAATAATTTTTAGCCAAAATATAGGACATAGTTTCTGCAGAGCAGCAGGAGTTCAGTAGAAATTTGCTTCCGGGTTGTGGACTGTGACTGCAGAGAAAGCCCGCCTCCATTTTCAGTCTTCCTTTTGTTTACACTCTTTACTGCTATCTTACTGATGGGGTCGGCTTATCAATCTAAGAATCGATACATATTAGCGTGATTAGATCAATACTTTAGTCAAAGTTATTCTTCAATACGTGCAATAAAGAGCTTGAATTTACTAATGGAATTCATGCACACAGTGACTACCTGTGTGCAGTGTTGCCATGTTTGGACAAAAAACAGCCGAATTTCAGTAAAAAACAACTCAAATCAACTTTTTTCTTGCTATTAATGGTGCTTTAAAAGTACAGACTGTTGGTGCTTGCCAATTTTTTAAAAATAATTTAGAATAAACTTGTTTAACTCCCCAAAATATAGTCTAAAATGTTCTGTGTGCTGCCCCCTAGAGGTTGAAATAAGGTAGTAAAGTTGAATTTTGTGATTGGTCAACTGGCAGGCAGCCTGCTCGGGCCTCCTGAACCTTTTCTTTTCTTTCTTATTTTTATTGAGACGATGATACAAATATCCTCCGGTCACCTCAAGCTAACCTCACCGTCAATTACAGATCTAGACCACACCTCCCGCGCTCAGCCCACCTGCCCTAGTCCCACCTTCTTCTTTTTATATTTAAAACCTGAACTGAGAATGGAGTCAGCCTCCAACTGCCCTGTTGTGTTACCCTTTAATTCATAAAAAAATGTGTATTTCTGAAACTGATCTATAATACAGCATTTTAAGGAAATTAAGAAAAATTATTGGTATTGTTATCAAGATTGGCGATACTAGTCCTGTAATTACTTTGTATTGGATCAATAACCAAATTCCCAGTGTTGCCCACCCCTATCTTACAACCCTAATCTCATATTTCTGGTGTTGACATTTGAGATTTCAGTTTTGAGCCAGATGCCAGTTCAGACGAGGAAACAAACATGGATCTAGACGTAGATGTGGATGCACTAGAATAGACCAAAGCAGGAAGATTGTGCCCTGCCGATTGTGGCTTTTCCAACATACTCTTTTCGTCTGCTCATCAGCGATTTCAATGAAGAAATACTCAAAAATACAATTTTTAGCTACATTTTCTTGAAGAAAAATGCTAAAAGAAAAGTTACTGTGAGAGCAGCAGTCACACACACACCCATTCAAGGAGTATATACTGCATTGCTGCCCAACTTCTTTAGCCAGATGATGGAATCACAATAATGAGAGCGGACAGTCTCCTTCAGAGAGACACTCTTGTGGACAGTGCGCTATAGTGGATGAACTTCCACACTCAATTACGACGGCACTTTTATGCAACAGATTCTGCAGACAGAAGCGAACCCAAATCCAAATCAGATCAACACACTCTCATGCATATAAATGCCCGCTCCTCTACTTTGCTACACGAGCACGGAAGGTAATTTCAGCTTGTACGTATCATTTCCAACAAACAAATCAAAACCTATTTCCCTTCCCTGCCTGAATCAATCAACCCTGATTCTCCTCCATAAAACATAAAAACAAAATAAACCCACAAACGTTTAAGGCGCACAACTGACAACGCCCTGAATCTAATTTAAATGCCCCAATCTCTCAACTGCACTGTGCTGGATTCAGCCTCTGTAATTAATATTTCTATCTTAGCCAGATATAGAAAGGCTGAAGCTATTACCCAGCCTGCTGTCATCTTGTTTTGTCAAGCAGCCTGGAAACATGATGACTAAGATGAGGTTTTGGCTGCAGGTTACTGAAGTGGACGGGCGAAAAGTCATTACAAAAGAAACACACGGCCTGTGGCGTAAACAAGCGCACAAACAACCTTTTGAAATAAAGGGCTTCACTCACCTTATATATGTTGGCTACACAGGGCTTGGGTGGAGGCTTGCGGTGGGGTGTGGGTCGGTACATGGACTCGGCTCGGATAGGACTGGTGGGCCGACACGTCTCCACCGATCTATGAAGACAACATCTGCTTAACTTTTGGGGTTCACCTGCAATTCTGGGTAAAATATTTAAAAAAGACCTCAGATTGATTTGATTATCAATCAATCACATAATACAAGTTTAAATAAAAATCAGGTTTCAGGTGATTAAGGGTTAATTTTCCCTTTCTAAGCTTAAAAAAGCAATCATTCCAAATATATGGACATATATAGAAAAAAATGCAACAGTTATACAAGGGATTTTTCTCATTCAGAAAAGTGGTGAGCAAATAATCATCAAACACTTGGAGTTGGAAATCTGTCAGTCTGCTAAAAAAAAAAAAAAAAAAATCCAGACTCCTCCACATAAATAGTTCACAGCACATATTTTGAGATCACAGAACTAATTTCCAATTAAAAGAGGCACAAAATTCTTCTGATCATAGAATTATATATTCTCAAAGAGAGAAGGTCTACATTTCCAATTGTAGAATAACAGCCGAACATTTTAAAGTGTCAATCATCTTTGTTGGATCTCAGCAGATATTTAACAGGGAAAATCTGCAATTAATGTTGAAGAGTCTCAGTATCATTAAAAAAAGGATGTTTCTTACATCATTATAATTTTTAAACAGCAACATTTATCAGAACTATTGTGTGATCAAACCCAGATTTCTTTTTTTTTTTTTAAAGGGGAGCTTTCATGAAAAATAATATGTTATTATGTGCTGATTTCAGTTATGCAGATAGTGACTCCTGCGTGCAGATTATAAGCAAAGGCACTTAAATAAAAGTCGGAACTGGAAGAGTAAAAGGTTCACATTTCTTAGTTTAAATAAAAATCCTGCTTGAAATCGTACAACAAATTAAAGCAAGTAAACTCCTACTGGATCACATTAAGAAAAAAAATGGGTCTTAATATTTATTTGAATCATATTTGATACATTTCTGAGACTCCTAACTCATTTGAACTTTCCTTAAAACCCATTTTTTATATCAGAGGTGTCAAAAAAAGCAAGTTTCTAGCTTTGGCAAGTTATGGATCTTTAAAGAATTGACCAAAATACACAATTCCACCACTAGGGGGAGCAAAAGAATAAATAAGAAGCAATAAATCAAGAAATGAATAGCATGTCCTATCAAGCGCATGCCACGTCTGGATAAAAGGCAGTTTTATTTCGTATACATTTTCACTGATTTGAAGATGAAGGGATTGCTTCAATGTCAGATGTAAAATATTCAGGATGTATAGTATAATTTAATAAACTATGTTTTTTTTGTTTTTTTTAATCCAATGGCCTTTCAAAGAATGAATGTGTAATACAAAGGGGTTAGGATACTAGTTTGGTTGAGGCATTTTTTTCTAACTGAGAAAAAAAAACAAAATAAAAACAAAGCTACAGCTAGCAAGTTGACCATAAGTTATTTTGCTATTATGTTACTGGTCTGGCCCAGTTGAGTTCAGAGAGGTTGAATGTGGCTACTGAACCAAAATGAGTTTGACACCCTTGGTTTACAACTTGGTCCATGTTTCCTGCCCCGTAGTTCATCATCATTCCACTAGGGGCAGAAGAATGGCTTTCCCTGCTTATTTCAAAATGGCTGTCTCAGTTAAACTCTTTATGTCTGTTAAACCTCAAAAAAAGATAAAAGATTTGCTAATTTTAAAAACTTTACAGTGAGAATGACTCATCTATTGTTATTAATTTCTTTAAATAGTTACGTGCTCTACTGAAAGAATGCACAGTTTGTTGATAATTAGCTATATATAAAACAGTTAGTCTATGTTAAAAATGTGCATGTGTATCCAGACAGTGGGTAAATAAGGGGCCTTTTCCTCAATATTTTTGGATCTAAAACTAGCATTTTTGTGAGTAAAAACTTACTAAAAAACCCAATATTTCATTAAACATACTACATTGAACTTATTTTGTAGATTTCACAACAGGGTTTTAAAAAAAACATCTTAATTCTCTCAATTATGATGATTAGCCAAACATCATAGATAGCTCATGTCACCGATGATACATTTAAGAGTTAGATCACACATGCTAGAGCACATAATATTATTAATTATCTTTGGAGAACTACAGTAACATGTTTCTTTAGATGTGATAGGAAAGGTTATTTTTTTTATTGATGCCACATTGCGGAAATGTACTTGTGTTTAGTTGTTTTTATCACTGTTTTCAACCTGCCATTGTTCCTTCGTGTCTCTACAAACCTCTTAGAATTGCAAAGTAGTTTGAAAGATGTTCTACAAATGAAGATGCTGTGCCTTGCTTGCTTTTTTTTTTTCTTTCTTTATGGTTTGTCAAGGTGTCAGATAATGAGATGTTTTTTTTTAAACCACACTACCTGAGTTTCTCCAGCGTACTCTTCTTGTTGGCAAAGAGAAGGCGCAGCAGAGTCTTCCTCTTCAAAAAGATGACAAGAGTGGCTGCCAGGAGGCTGATCAGGGTGACCAGGATTGCCACAGTAATGAGCACACTGTCGGCTGATGCCACATATGACAACACGCACATTAATACACACACACGCACATCTACAGAACAGAACAGTGACAGGACATGAGACTGTTAAACCTGCACAGCAGTCAAAGTAACTTTTGACATTTTTTTTTCTTAGAAAAGAAAAAAAAAATCTCCAGTCTGCACAGTGTCATGTATCATTGGGTGTGAAGGAAACAGCTGGGAGAGCTTTGTGTTGCTTTGTCAGCAGTGTTGTATCTCTGTCTGCATGAGTGAAGATGGACGTTAAATCATTCAAACTACCTGCCAGCCTCATTGGCCCGCTGTCGATGCTGCCGCCAAAACCTGCTTTCTCACAGAACGGAGGGGCCCAGTGTGCCTCACAGTGGCAGTTCTGCTTGTTGTTGCACACCTGTAAGCAAGGAGGGAATACATGAGGAGTCCTAACTATTAATCAATGAATCCATTTATAATCCTACAATCCATCCAGATCGATCTGGAGGCAATTTCTTAATCCATAAAATCCTTTCAAAAAGAAATAAGTTGGTGATAATCGTTCATGGAAAATACCACTTGAATTGAGGCATGATATTTTATTATAGCTTAAAAATGACAAGTGCCATCAAAGCAGAACATACATGTGATGGCAGCAGAAACAATAAAGTCAGCATTGCAGTCCAAGTGTGGAAACTCGTCTTGTCATGTGATTCATTTTTCTTATTTATCGTGACCTTTAATTAATTCATCTATTTTAATTGCAACTTTTTTTGCTTATTAATTGCAATTTGATGACATTTCATGACATTGAGAGGCAGTAAAATATCAAAATACAACTAAGGAAGTGGATCTGTGGAGTTTTTTTTATGATAACTGGCTTCCAACATTTTCTTTTACACCAATAATAGGTTTTTTTTTTCTCAATCTTAAACGATTAATGAAAAAAAAAAAAACAGGTCCAGTGTTCTGCTTTACCACGTCAAAAACAGTAGAAATGCTTCTCTGAGCAATCCAAAAAATAGTGAACACAAATTTCTTATTAATACCGTAAGTCAAATGTTGATATACTTTATTTCAGTTTATAACAACAACAAGACAGTAGAAAATAAGAGTAATTTTATAGTTTCCTTTACAATGTTTGATGAATTTGATAATTTTGGGGATAAAGAAGAGAATTAGAGAATCTAAGAAGGAGGAAATGATACGCTGTGGAGGAATAAAACTATCAAGACTTTTTCTTTTTAATTAAACTTTTGCTTCATCATCTGGACAAAAACTAATACTTCTAATAATGCTCTGTTTGTATTATTTTAATGTGGAAAAACAAGAGTGGGCTGAACTTTATAAAGCTAAAATGTAAAAATATTTGCTATTAAATTCTTGGGTTTTTTTTTAATACATATCGTATTTTCCGGAGTATAAGTCACATCGGATATAAGTAGAAAGAGCAAATTAGTCTACCAGTAATCAATTGGAAGAAAACCATAGGTTGCTCTGGAGCATGACTTGCACTTTTAGGAGAAAAGTGTGACATTTCAGAACAAATCCACCAAACCCAACGTAACTAAAAATAGAATAAATAAGAAATACAATAATACTAATCTTTTGATCTCTATAATAAAAAATATTAAAGTTTAAAAGGAAAACAATCAGAGTCTCTTCCGTGTTTGTTTTGGACGACACTTCTTCTGCTGATGTCAGTAGCAAATACTTTGGTTGTAGCGCCCTCTAGTTCGCCAACACCTGGTGATGTCTTAAAAAAAAAAAAAACAAATAAGTTGCGACTGCGTATAAGTTGCACCCCTGACTAAACTAAAAAAAGACCTGTAATTTATACTCAGAAAATTACAGTATTTAATTTACACTGAATTTTCTTGCAAAAAATAGAAGGCATCTGGAAATCTTCACCTGTACTGTTCAGTATCTTATCTCTGAGTCACACTGGTTGAATTTTTGGCTAAAGATGTCCTGAATCATTTTAGGTTAGAGAATCAAATTTGGTAGTTAATAAAAATGAACTATTATCGACTATAAATCTGATAGTCATCCGCATATTAAGATATGAAACAATTTTTTGTTGAAGTGAACTACTAACTCTTTTGTATGTAACAGCTTGAAATTTCAGTGAAAAACCAGAAGAAATTATATGAAATCGTTCAATAGATGAAACAGGAATAGAGTGGAATCTATCAAGGCGAACCTATTGAAGGAAATAAATCTGGTTCTAAAGGATTTATCAAATTCCATCAGTTGGAAAAAGGGAAGGAAGGAGATGAGTGGATGTGAGACAGATGTTGTTTGGAAGGGTTCAAGGGGAGGGAAAATTGGTGGAGTTTCCCTTTTTTTGTGAGAAAAGGACACTGGATTGAATAGATAAATTAAAGAACAACCACTGCGTCAAAAACAACTTTAAAAAAAAAAGAAAAATAAAGCACCCAATCTAAATACTAATAACATAAACAGGCACAGATTATTATAGTCGCGGGAAACTGGTGTCAAAGAGATAAATTATTTACAGAGTTTGAGGAGATCTCATCCGCTTGAAGTGGTAATGAGATGGATCTGCAAATCAATCACTGCAAATGGCATTTACAACTCTTCCACATTAACGCCACAACCTCAGAGAGCATCTCATCTGAATATTTCCACATCCGTTTAATTATTTATTTAAAGTGTGTAATTTATGTTTTTTAAAGCGGTACAACAAACCTGCATGCCGGTGAAATCCTTGAAAGATACAGTCAGAAAAATATTGTGAAAGTGTAATCCATCACTCTTTGAATGAATTCAGACAATCTATTATTTTTTTTTTTCTTGCCAGCTCTTTGAAAAGTGCCAGGTTTTGGTTAAATCAGAAACAGCTTGTTTAGTCAGACAATTCAACAGGAGGCAAAATTAACCAAAACACAAAAAAGCTACAAAGTAGTAATTTATTTACTTTTTGTTTGCTTGATTTTCAGAATAAAAGCAGATTTAGTTGCAAGGTTAACGGATTTTAGGGACATTTTTATGTTCAGGAAAAAAGTGAATTTAATATTTGATTTTTTAATGCACACATTGTGGTTACAAAAACAAGTCCAACCCTGTGGTTAAAGCTTAACTGACAGAACAAAACAACAAAAGTAAATAAAACATAAAAGCATCCCTGGCTGAATTATTGATAGGAGATACCATGAGAGGAACAGGTGATCATTTCAGAGCAGGTGTGTTCCACATCCTAAACAATGCGGGGTAATTGCGGTTGATTCAACCTCAGCTGCACAATAAAGGCTGATTAACAAGCTGCTGCTGTAATTCGGCGGCTGTTGCTCTGCTAATAATTGGAATTACAGATCAGGGAGGTGGCCGCCTCTGCTTTGCCGGTCAGAACGTGAACGGGTAAGTGCAGAGTCCTTAAAGGCTCCTCGCAGTGCTCCGCAAAAGCTCCGCCGCATAAATTAACAATAAACACTGAGCTAAAAGGCAGTTTGCACTCACCCCACGTCCGTTGCACTTCCCGGAGCACTCATGCACGCCGAACACGCTGACGTTCTGGCACTGCCGGTTCAGACACACCTAGGAAAACAAAAGCGCCGGTAAACATCATCTCAAAAAGGACTCCACCTGGGAGTTTGTGAAACATTTATCACAGGATGATGCCGTTTGGTAATTTTATACACAAAAATTATTCATGCGTGTTGTGATGAGTGGAAAAAAAGTTGCAGATTTATCTATATTTAGCTTGTAGATGAGATTTTATAGCGAGTGTTTAGTTCTAAAGACTGTATCTTTAGAGTTTAAATGTAAATTTTTTTAATAGAACCAACTCTAAAACAGACGACACAAACAAAAGGCTAAAAAAAGTTGCATTTAAGTTGAAAATAACATTTAAATGAGCAGTGAAATCCTCCAATTATAGTCAAATTTCCGGACATATTGCTGGAGAAAGCACAACCTTTCTGAGAAGAGCAGGACCGGTGACACCTACCATCACACCATTAAAAACCACCCAGTAATGAGTGGTAAAAGCTTGTGACCTGGGAGACTGTAGCCAGGAAACAAGGGGGATCTGGCTGACGGCGAGCAGAAGCTCAAGTGCGGCCATCGTAAAGTGAACAAATAACTCCATGGGTACTTTGCTTGAAAACAGTTTACCTCTAGAGTGCATCACAAATGCAAGAAATGTCTTTAAGTTGGTGTCAGATCATGTGTATTAAAAATAAATGTTTAAATCCTTAAAATGAGAAATGTTTGACTACAATCTATGGCAGTTTACTGTTAACTAAATACACATTTTAAAAGTTAAACTAAAAAGGGTTTGGAAAACATCTGTCTGAAAGGAGATCAAATCTCCTCAGAAGAAGTAGAGTTTGGTTTGAAAACAAGTATGATGTAATTTAACTTCAAAAAGTTAGATGTTTTAATGATGTTTGTTTGAATTAAAAACCAGAGAAAGTTGGGATTTTAATGTAGCTTCTTAGAAACTTTCCACAATTAAATTGGATTCAAATATCAAGTTAAAAAATCATAATACATCAAAATATCAGAAAATAATTTTTTTTTTTTTTTTTTTTGAAAAAAGTTGAAAACAAGTGCAGAAAATTGCAATGTTTTAAATTAATGACACATCTGAACTGTTGTTAACATGGTTAGTTTAAACATAATCAATTACAGTGGGGCAAAAAACTATTTAGTCGTCCACCAATTGTGCAAATTCTCACTTAAAAAGGTGAGATGTAATTTTCATCATAGGTATAACTCAACAATGAGAGACAAAGTAAAAAAATCCAGAAAATCCATTGTCTGATTTTTAAAGAATTTATTTGTTAAATTATGGTGGGAAATAAGTGTTCGGTCAATAACAAAAGTTAAACTCAATACTTTGTCATATACCCTTTGTGTGGTTCTGGGATTTTTACTCACTGCTCTTGTGATCATTTTGACCCCACGGGGTGAGCTATTCTGGGGAGCCCCAGATGGATCAAGATTATCTTGTATGTTTTCCATTTCCTAATAATTTCTCCCACAGTTGATTGGATGGCTAATTCATTTTCTTCCCCACTGTATTTGTACATTGAGTTCATGATATTTTGCAACTGAACTTTTTTGTGAATTGTATTTGCAGACGCAATTATGATTTGAATCGAGTTATT
This sequence comes from Oryzias javanicus, assembly GCA_003999625.1. Lineage (NCBI taxonomy): Eukaryota > Metazoa > Chordata > Actinopteri > Beloniformes > Adrianichthyidae > Oryzias > Oryzias javanicus. The sequence continues at coordinate 20,408,727 of CM012451.1, forward strand.
GTTCAAAAGAATCGTCAAACCCCTAGTGGAAACTGATCATTATGATCATAAGCAGTGCTAATCTAACCATCATAAATAAACCAGTAAATTCCAGCTTTCATTTCTGCTCGGCAGATACTTCACCTCTACACAGTTTTTTGATTGGATTCATACAAAACAAAACAAAAAAAAGGACTAGTCTTAAAAACAGCAAAAACGTGAAAAATGATTAGAGAGCATCTAGTGACAGTACATTAAAGGCAGTTTCATTTTTTCTGTCACTAATCTTTTCTAATTTTAGTTCTAGCTAGTATTAGGTTACGTAACTTCAGGTAATACTTCTTTTCTCATTCCTTTTAGTAATTTCTTGAAAACTCAGATTTTGTGTTAGAAGATGGCACCATGACTGTAGACCAGATTGGGCCACTGTGCAATGGGGGGCAGAAAAGGTTAGTTATTTAAAAAAAAAAAAACACAAATAATGAAATGATTGGTTGGGCTGATGTAAAAGAAAGCATAAACAAATAAAGTAGCACTTATTATAATCTTGGAGTAATACCGTGGACCTTAATGCTTCATGAGACGTTCAACAGAACTTTCTGGATTAGAAAACATTAGAAAATGTACTTTTTTAGACAAGAGATTGTCTTAACCCTTGTGCTATCCTAGATATGTTGACGTTGGGATGTGGGGTCATCTGGACCCCACAAGACAGAGAGCTGAACTTTTTTTTTTAGATAGATTTTTTATGTGGCAGACAGGAGATCCTGTCCACCTTCATCCACATTTGCCATTGGATGGATAACATGCTTGGGTCATCTGGACCCTACAAGACGTCAATGGAAATGGCCTCTCTTGTAAACAGCACCTAGTGGTTACTTTGTGAACTTTACTGACTGGCTAATTTTATTTCAAGCGTGATTCAACCTGGAAGTCAAAGGATTCCTTTTTAGTTGCCACTCTTTCATGAAAAGCTTTTACAATTTTTTGTGAATTGCTGTGTATGATTTAATTGTAGCTGACATTAGGATTACTTACCATACCGTCTCCACACTTTGTTCCTGCCAAAACCAGCCCGGGGTCCGGCATGTCATCGCCGAGGTAGACGTGCGTCCCCCGACACAGAATCCGGCCCCCTTCTTGGAGCGGGATGTTGGTTTCGATAGACACTGCGTTTGTTCCGATAACTGGGCGATTGGCTCCATCCTGACACTGAATTTTGCCACATTTCGCATCCCTGCAAACAGCCCACATATGCAAAATGATTATTATATTTTTTAAAATCAGACAGCAAGACACTCGCTTGTCAAATGCAGAGACAGATGAAAGTTGAAGAGCGGCAGAGTTTTCCCTCGCTGAAGCTACTACATCAATTAACAAAGAAAGATTAGAGAATTAACCCCGAGGGGGAACATCCATGCAACAATTAGATGACAAGATAGCGTGAAATGATTCATGAAAAGTTTCTTAGCGAGTAATTAGCTGCAATCTTTCTCAATTTATGTTTTTAACCATGTAAACTTTTGTTGAAGGCAACATGGCAAATGTTATCAACTTAATGATGATTGCTAATGACTGCTACTTAAAGCTAATTAGATGTGATTTGCACATTAATTTCCCTGCACTTCTGCAATGTTTAGAGCAGCATCCAAGTCTTACCTTGCATCGCATTTGGCAAAGGAGCCTTTGGAGTCTTTCCCACAGTTGCCATAAGGATCACCTGCAGAGTTGACTCTCTCAAAGCAAATCCCAGGTGCAGGCTTGGCTCCTACACATTTATGGGGAGTATAGAGGAGAAAAAGGAGTCACCAAAATGAAGAGAGAACGCCATTACGAGGCTTCTGATATACCTGGTCCCCACAGGGTGATGCATTGCTGCTCGTGGGTTTGGCAGATGCCGTTGTAGCAGTAGCCCTCGACGTTGTGGCAGGCGTGTCCATCATGCAGATAAACGTTGGCTGGGCAGTGAGGGTTGGCGCCGGTACAGAACTCTGGCAAGTCACATGAGTTACTGGACTCTCGGCACAGGGTGCCAGCCGGTTTGAGCTGTAAATACAAAGACGGCTCTGATGGTGGCTTTGCAGACCCAAAAACCTTCTAGTGCTGCAGGAGAATATCGCAATAATTCTATTATGTTTCTACGACAGTATCCGGGCCGTCATCAAAATAAAGACATAAATATATATTAAAAAATAAGTAAAAAATGTACAAAAATGAAGTACTAAAATATGAGATAAAAGTAAAAGATACTTTATTGATTCCAAAATGGGAAATTTGGTTGTTGTTGCAACAGTGTACAAGCTCAAGAATAAAACAAAGAGTGACTAAGACAAACAGCAATCTCCTGTAGTGGTTTGTGTTGCAGCAACGTTCTGTCACGTACAGCAGTGGTCCCCAACCTTTTTGTCGCTGCGGACCGGTCGACCCACGAAGATTTTACCACGGCCCGGGGGTGGGGGTGGGGGGGTACAATCGTTTGTGCGTGCGTTTTTGTTCATATAACGTGTATATTATATTTATGCTGTTATTTATCCCTTCCAGATAAAATATACAAAATAAATGAAAAAGGAATAGTTATTAATTATTCCGTTTTTAAGTCTTTATATTTTAAGCTTTTTTTTTCTTTTAAACATATTTGAAGTGAGAAACACTAAACTCTGCAACCACAATCCAAAATACAAAAGTGTGCAAAACCAACAAATAAAGACTTTTACTCACAATAATGTTAAGAAAGACAAAAGTTTCGCAGCTTTGAGGATGTAATCTGGTTTCCTAATGATCTGTTCTGTTTTAGAGAAGATTCTGCACAGGCTAGTTGTGGAGCCATAAATATAGAATATATCTACAAATATAGAATTATTTCCTGCAGATTCTCTTCCTTCATTCTATCAAAAGTCAAATGGTTCCAGTTTTTTTCTTCAGTTCTAATGATCTCATCTTCTTTAAGTTTTGTTTATGTTGTTTCTTTCTCTCTCTCTCCGTCCTGCGCTTCTGCACGTGTGTGAGAAAAAAGTCAACATTTTATGAGAATAAACTTAAAGAATTATCAGTACAAAAGTCAATACTTTATGAGAATAAAGTTATAGTTTCATAAATTATAGGTTGAGAATTTACGAGGTTAAAGTTAAACATTTATGAGGCAAAAGGCTGAAACAAATTTTGTATTTCATTTTGAGACAGAAAAAGGTCTTTGGTTATGTCAGGATGAAACACTTTTAGTTCATTTAAACTGAACCAGAGTTTTTCACCCGATAATCTGGAACACATTTTCAGACTGAATACAACCAAAGTCTTTTAAACATTGTTTATATAGAAAGACATTGAAACAAATTTGAAGGAGACTTGGGCTTCTTAGAAGAAGATTCTTGGCTAACAAGGAGTGGATTTCTGGCGGTTGCACCAATAATGCAGACAGCAATAATTGTAGAAACCCAAATGCATCATGAGGTTAGATTAGATTCTTCTGATAAACTAAAGTTTTATGGCATAAATGGCTGCAAGATAAATTTAGTTAGAACGTTATGTGGACGGAAGCTTAGACAACCAACTTGATTTTTAAAAAAGCATGGCTTTTTCCTTCTAAAATGTTGACTTTTTCTTAGAATTTAACAACTTCATTCTCTTAAAATTAAGTTTTTTTTCTTGTAATTTTATAAGTTTATTCTTGTGAATCTCTTGTACTTTAACGACATTCTTCTCGTACATTAATGCATTTCTTTTTCTTTCATGGTGGCCCTAATACTCCATCTGATGTGTCCATGCAAATATGACAGCACACTTAAAAATATAAAAAGTCTCTGCTATAGTGATGCCTGACATTTGCTGTGTTTACAAAAGAGTGACGGTGAGTGCCACAAAAACACTTAAGGGGAATTTTCCTTTTTCAAAAAGCCATTCAGTCGCCACCAAAGTGGTAGAAAGTGGGATTCTGTCACATACTGCGTATAAAAGTGAAGTTTTCTGCTCTTACAACTATAATAAAGTTTATAACATATTCAGTCGTCAGCTGCCGGACTGCAGACAGGACAAAACTAACATTTTCATCTTTAATCCATTTCACATGACCCTCTTTATGAGGGTTTTTCTTTTCACAAGTTTAGTCTGTGTACACCAGAATTCATGACATTTTGGGCTATAGCCTTCTTTAATTTTTCATCCTAATAATAACAGGATTTGCAAGAAAACTATACAAATGTTGACTTCATAACAGCTGGTTGCAATCTTTTACTTCTATTTTCATTGTAATTCTAAATTGGTTACATAATTTAATAAATAAAAACACCCTTTATTTATTTTGTATTTTTGCAAAAAGTTACAATAATATTTAATAATCAGTTAATTTATACGCTAAAGATTTTAGTTTTTTATTGTTTCTTTTCAAATAAACCACCAAGAAGATAAACAGTCAGTTTTTAACATTAAAACTGAACTTTATTAGAATCTACCAAGTTTATAAATGCATCGGTTTATGTAGATTGTTTTGCTATAATGCCTCTTAAAGAGGATTTGTGTGATTTTATGGTTGAAAGAGTCTTTTTTTAATTTGCCTAACAATACAAATTTATCAAATAAAACTTTGTATACGTCAAATCTCCTTTACTTAGCATAAATAACCCCAGGTGCAGCACGCTGCAATTTCTATTCTTTCACTGAGTGAGGACAAAACAAAGCGGTTTTCAAGAGATAACGAAATTCATTTCAGATTGCAGTGATGCAGAAAGACTGCTAACATTTATAAAAACGTGAACCTAAGGCTTAAATACGAATATAATGTCAAAAATAGAAGTATAAAGAGTGCTTTCAAACCTTCAAACAAAAAAGTTGAAGCAGAAATGTTCACAATATGCAAATTAAAGTCTATGCAGCAACAACAAATGTGTTTCTGCGAGCTCATATAAAATCAAATGAATAAAAATCTTTGCTTTTTCTAGCAGAAGTGTTTTGCAAAATATAGCTTTAAGTTTGGGCAAACTGAAACCTTGCTGAGTAATTTTAAAGAAAATGTAGAAATGTTTAAAAAAAACACTCTCTTAATGGTGTTTACAAATGATTTGTATAACCTGGAATGACGTATCTGACCTCACTAAAACTCTTACCTGACAGTCTTCACAGCATTGCCCGTGAGCGCACACAGCATCTCCCTTCAGGGTGCATGTGGTGGCATTGCAGCAGGGGTTCATGCATTCCTGAAATAAAAGGAGACATGAAAGGATATGAACTCAACCAGAGATCTGATCATCTTCTGACTATAAAGATGTCTAGCTCCTGTTTAGAGTTCATGTCCATAAGCTGGACATCGAGGAAAGAAGACATTGATTAAAGGTTGTGTTTAGATTTTGAATGTCGCCAAAAGTGTTGGAAATATGTGAGATTTACCCATCAAATGTTAAAGCAATGAGGATAAAATACTTAAAAACTTTCATTTAACAGTATTTTCAAAAATATACGATACAGTGTTCCCCCGCGTATTTGCGTTTCTTTATTTGCGGTTTTGCAAATTTGCGGAATGGCTGAATTTTTTTTTTTGATCACATGACTCTCCTGTTTTGTCACAAAAACTCAGACAACTCAAAATGCTTGTATGAAATTTTTGCGTCCCAAGGAGGTGCTGTGCTGCTGAGGTGTATCTCCGCAAAGCTAAGCGCTCATCGGAGCGCGGACGGACGCTCCTCCTCCGCGAGAGGAGCGTCCCCTCCTCTCTCCATGCCCCTGCATGGAGAAATGGCATCAACTGACTCGGAAGCAGGGAAAAAAAAATTCTGATATGGTAAAGAAGATAATCATGGGGGATAAATATTATCCGGAGCAGATGTTTATTGTTTGATGCTCCTGGTTTAAGGGACAGAGAGACACTTAAAACAAGTGAACAACAAAAAAAAAAAAAAAACACTGTTGAGCAATACTCTAATGTTCTTTGGTAAATCTTTTACAAAGCATGATCAGAAGTGTTTTTGATGAGTATGGACATCCTTCTGCCAGGGGGGGGGGGGGGGGGGTTCTCTGTATTTGCGGATTTGACATATCTGTGGATGTCTCCGGTCCCTAAGCCTCGCGAATAAGGCGGGAGGGTTACTGTGTTATGACAGCAAACATGCAAAGTGGGATTGGACTTTAATGAGCCAAAAACAAAAGAAAGAAAGAGAGCACACAGTAAAAAGTGAAACACTGAATCAATTAACAAAATCTATGTAATTTGTTGCATTTAAAAATTTTAGTTTTCATCAAATTAGAAATTTGAGTTGATTATTTTCTCAACTTAAAAATTGAATTTGATAAAAAAATTATTTTTTTAAATATAACAAATTACAGAGATTTTGTTAATTGATCCAAATTTTCACTTTTTACAGTGTTGATAGTTACACTAAAATAATGATGTAAAAATGTTAACATTTATTTAATCTCAGAAGGCAAGAAACACTATGGATTGTATCACATCCCTGAGCCACAAACACTGATAATGTCTTACTTTAATATTTAGCGCTACTGTGAGAAGCCTATCATAAAACTGTCCGCATAAATCCAGTTTCTAGATCTGCGTTCCCTGCAGCATTTTTCACTTGAAGATTGATCTATTGAATTTCCTTATCGTCTGGCTTCCTCCAAACTCTTTTTAAAGAGCCTTCAGCTGATTCAAAATCCTGCAGCCAAAGATGTTACGATAACTGAAAGGCAATATCACAGGGTTCCAGGTTAAACTTCACTTCTTTGGCCATCTGTTATAACAAAATATTGTTTGAAATTCTTCTTTTCTTATACAATACTCATCCTATGAAACTCATGATGTCGCTTGCTGTAGTTTCTAAAATTAGAATGGGAAGCAGAGCCTTCAGCTGTCAGGCACCTCTCTGATAGAAACTGAGCTCTCTGCATCTCTTTTTCAGGCACATTTCTATTTTTAAAACTAGACTTGAAACTTTTCTTTGATTGAAAGGGAGTCAGAGCCTCGTCATGCTGTTTAATGCTAAGACTGCTATCCTAGGATTTATTGGACATCGTTTCCAGCTTAGTTGACCCTCTCTATTTTTTTTTTTATAGACCTAAATTTTTTTTGGTTTGTTGTTTCCTGAAAACAATCTGTTCATTTCTGAAGCTCAATTTTTAAACTGCAGGTAAAACAATCTGGCCTTATTTTAATGGATTGGATCATAACCACTGAATGTATTTGAGAACTGGACTGAGTGACCCGCCCCCTTCTGGTTCCAAGAAGACAAAATCCCATGTACTTCTACTAAGAGATAGACATTCTCACTCTACTACCTACTTGTAACCTGTTCTTACTAATCGTAACCCTTTTTTTCTGTAGCGCAAACCATTAGTTATAATTTGGCCAATCAGATGCCTTGATTAAAAAACAGTCTCAAGTCAAACATTTGATTGACCGATTCTCAGAAGCCCACTTTCAAATGGTAGGGGTGTGGTCTTCCAGCAAGCTCACTCCTGATTGGTGAGTGGTTACCATAGAAATGTTGACTCCGACTGTAAACAAAGATGGACAAATCGAGTGTGACATCATCCATAGAAAATGCCATACCTCTAGTTCCAGCAAAATTAAGCCAAATCAGTGACCACTTTTATTTACATGATGGGGGCCGCCATTTGGAGCCAGACGATTGATTGGTCCGAGTTGGTATGACTTAACATTTCTAGAGGAACTACTCTCAAAATCATGCGAATCCACTGAAAGTGCCGTGAGAAAATCTGTCAATCAAACGTTCCAAGTGAGACATCTGATTGGTTAGTTTATAACTTGAATAAGTTGCGCTAAAGAAAAAATGTAATTTAAAAAAATGAGGATTAGCAAGAAGATGTTAAAAAAAATGTATCAGGGGAAGAACGGTTACTATGACAACTAGAATGACTGAGTAATTCTACTGTGATAGAAGTCAATGGGATTTTGGCTTTTTGGAGCCAGAAGGTACCTCCTACTTTAACGTGAGGGGGCGGGGTCAAGATGTCCAGTGATATAAATGTATATGACTCAGACCAACTAAGATCAATCTTTGCCTCTGACTATTTCTAACTCCGAAATGGCGATGTCTATAAGGCAAAAAAACGGCGACTAAATTGACCTGTTGGAGCTGAAAGTCAGTCATTTTGTGACATCACACTCACTCTGTCCAGTTCTTCCATACAGTCAATGATCATAACAAACTGGCTGATTTGACATTTTCTAAGCTTGTTTACTCTCTTTTTATGATGCCATAAGAAATTATATTGTTGGGCAAAAATAAACTAACATGAATAAAAAGTGATGGTGTATCTATGATATACATTAGAGTATGTCTGTATTGTGATTTTATACATAGCGTTTGCATACCATATAGCAAGTTACTATCAGATTCTGGAATGAAGCTACCTGTATAGAGGAAGGTAGAGGTGTTTGTTGGCCTGAGAGAACTCATCAGCTTTATGCAACGGTGTGACAAAAACTATGCACACTGCTGTTCCGTGTGCTGTTTGTGTGTTATTACTCATTCCAGCTCTATGACTGTCACCGTTTACTCCGCAGTCCTGACGCAAGCCTTTTGTTTGCAGAGGATAGAAAAAGCGGCTTTCATCCCAAATTCGAAGTGCGCTAGCAGATCAAACAAGCTGTGTGCTCAAACCAAAGAGGTCACAGTGGGCACGCAGCACAAACAGAGCAGGCAAATATAAATTATACAGTTGATTTGCTGCCGTTCAAACACAATGGCTCCACTTAAATACCACCCAGCTCCATATAAATGAAGCTTTGTGCTAACTCTGCACACGCAAACGCTTCAGTGCAACATTAAATAAAAAATTCACTCTAATTTGCGAGTGATGTAAACAAGTATTAGAAGATTGTGTGTCTTAGCAGCTCATCAAGCGCAGCCGAGGGTAGACTCCTCTCAAGAGAAACTGATCGCATCACATCAACTTCAGGAAAATCTCCTTATTAAACTTTGATTCTTAAATCAATGTTTGAAGCCTTTTTTACCCGACAGTCCAACATCGTGATCTCCAAATTAAACAGCTTTTGCACAAAAATGTTGTACGATTAATTAGTCTGCAGCTTTATTCCAAATTTTCCATAGATATATATATATATATATATATATATCTATATATATATATAATATATATATATACATATATATAAGAAAACATAGGAAGGGAATTTTTGGAAAATCTAAACTTGGGTTTAATAAATTCACTGTAAAAAGTGAAACATTGGATCAATTAACAAAAGTTCTGTAATTTGCTACATTTAAAAATATTAGCTTTTAACAAATTAAAATATTAAGTTGAGTTAACCGTTTTAATGTAATGAAAACTAATCATTTTAAATGTAACAAATGACATAACTTTTGTAACTGATCCAATGTTTCACTTTTTACAGAGAAGGCAAAATTGAGATAATGAAATGCAGAAATTTTCACATCTACAGAAATTTGGCGTTTAGTCAATTTGGCAAATTTTGAAGGAGATTTTTTACTCAACTTTTCAAAGATTTGGGTGCTACTCTGATGTAAAAATGCTCTTGAAAACCTTTAAATCCCACTTGAATCATCAATTGTTCCAAGTGGTCTTTTAAATTATGGTTATGACATTTTTGGGCATAATTTACATTTTTTGCATCAGAATGGAGCGGCCTGCCAATTGCAACTAACAACAACTACAAGCTTTTTTCGTCTGCGCCTCATTCACAACAATTTGAATAAAGAAATAATTAGAAATGCAATTTTCAGCTTAATTTTCTCAATATTTATCCTCCATCGTGAAAAAATGCTGCAAAAATATCTTATAAACACCATTTTCATTGGAGTGGGTCATCAAAAAAATATAAAAAATTTGGGCTGAGCCCTCTAATGCAGGTTTCTGGGCTGCATCGGCGTGATATACCTGTGTGGTGTGCGATTCTCAGGTCACGTAGCAGCCAGGCAGCGCATTACACACGGATGAGAAAAGGACGTGTGCATGAATGTGTGCACTGGAATGAGTCCAATGGCTTGTTTCAGATTTGACCCAATTACACCATCGCGTGTTTGCTCTGTTGCACAGTTGGACAGTGGTTTGATTAATGGGGCTTCAACAAAGATGTGACATTACCTTGGCAACCCGCTGGGGCGAGGTGTAATGTAAAAAAGAACAAAAACGTTCTTCTTTATGAGACTTTTTGCTTTATAAAATGCATTTATTTGTTTATTTATTTTATTTAGAGCTTTGGCTCCACTGAAAAAGTTGCAAAAAAAAAAGTGGAGATTCTTAACCTTAGTTTTTTTAGGATGTGTTTGCTTTATTTATTTCTACCAAAAAATAAATAATGGGTAAAAAAAACCCTTCAATGCTTACTGAACCCAACACATTGGGTAAAAGGGTTTTGTTTTTGCACTGTGTTAAAAGAAAACCTTTGTTTTGTTTTATTTACTTCTGTGTTTTGTCAAATTTGGTCCACTCCATTGGAGCAGATAAGTGCGAAGGCTGATTCTGTTCACTTTACCTCCGGCTCCCCGCAGTCGCATTCCTCTCCCTCTTCCACGTAGCCGTTGCCGCACTTCTGCCCTCCGTAGAGCACTTTCACCTCCGGCATGTTGTACAAACACATGCCCACACCTTTCTCCAGACTGGCTGCAAGATCCTTCTTGCTACACGTGCTAAACACTTTTGGAAATGGATATCTGCAAGAAAAAAAATTAATAAAAACTCACACAATATGATCCAAACACCAAAAAACCTTCAATCTGGTAGTTCCGAAGCTCTGTCACACCAATTTTATGTTCGATTTCTACTGCATGTGCTCTAGTTTAATGGATATTCCAGCCTAAACAATACGAAACCACCTCCAACAGAGTCAAAGGAGGCATTTTCAAGAGGCATATCCCTGTTGGAGAGGAACAATTTAAGTAACTGACTGGAGGGAAGAGTGTAATTTTAAAAGAAAATGACTTCTGTCTGAGCGTGGAGCATTGACAAGTCTGAAAGCATGTAATTTCTGCTGCATAAATTTCATATTCAAGGTACTACTTACCTGAAGTGCTGACTACAATATAATTCAGAAAGGGAGGAAATTGAATTTCAAATCAAAAGAGAAACAAAGTTATGGTTTGAAAGATGAAACGCTGTGATACGGCAGTAGCAGCAGCAAAGCTGCAGGGAATGACCTCGCTCTCAGAGAGGAGACACGTCTGAGTGTGGACGGAAAGAACAAAACTCAATTTGTAGACGAGTGGAATGACGATGTGGAACAGCAGAAGACTTGCACTGCAGAGAAGGGATTGCAAACTGGACTAAATAGTGCTTGAAGACTTCAAAACAACCGCAAATGACCCAGCCACTCTGGAGTGACAAGACAGAAGCAGAAAGTAACAAAGGGTTTATCAGCCTGGGACAAAAACAGCTCAGATATAATAAAAGCTTTCCATCCTGAGAAACCAGAAACTCCGGAGTATCAAAAGCTTCCATTACACATAGGCACAAAACTTTATCGAAATTCTACAAACGTAAAAAAAACAAAATTGTGTTTCCTTATATCATAATATGCAAACAAATACAAACCAACTCACACAATAAATCATTCAAAAACATGCCGACGGATGTGAACAATACTTATAGGAGTTACATTCAAATTTGTGCCAAATTAGTCCTCATCATCATCTATCAAAGGAGACGTCGGTGTCTTATTTGTGTCATGGAGCAGGAAAACTATGTGAGAGCGGCAATATGTGAAGACATTTTGGGAAATCATGGTTTTATAGAGGAGCTGTGGATCAAACAATTCTGCATAACACGCTCAACTTTTGATGCACTCGTGGTATCTGGTTGTTGGTCATGTGACTCATATAATTTGAAGAAAGTGTTTCCATAACAGTTTTGCGAAATATGTCAATTTTGACCACATGACCACAAAGTCAGACACCCTGATCGATGCACCTTTAACACTCGGTTCCCTCTTCCACAAAATTCCAGTTTCAGCCCCAACACTAAGGTCAGTAGTTTTTGTCTAAATTTTAAATGACATTATTTAAAAAATATATATATTTTTTTGCATTTTACGAGAAATCTAAATATCTAAATTCTACTTTTTTTCATTTTTTTGTCGAACAGGTTTTTGTCTTTTACCTGCAATGTAAAAAAAAAAAATTATATGGTAAAAAGCTGCAGCTGAGGCTACCAGAGAGTCACAGTAAAACAATTAAATTCAATATTCTAACAAAAGAAATGTAACATTCCTAATTCTTACTGTAGGATAAATTGTATTTGTAGATACATTTCCAATTTTACAATGAAAAAACATAATTTTTACGTACAATCATGCATTATTTGTAAAGCAATATAAAATAAGGTGGAAAAACTCAACACTTGATTATTTTATAGGGATGTGTATCAATAAAAGTCTGGCGGTTCAATACGTAATGAAATATGCATCTTACGATACGATACATATCCCGATATATATCAGAACAATTTTTAACAATTACAAAAAATTCTCCCTAAATATTAAAATACTTTTCATGTTAACAAAATTGTAACATTTATTTTATATAATGATCACGATGCTAACCCCTGCAAGTACACTTGTTCATAAATAATTAATCAAATATCTTCTTGTCAGCATTTTAAATCGATACAAGTGTCGCCAAGTGAAATATCGTGATATATCGCGATATAAGATGATATATATTTTTCCCCTCATCACTAGTATTTTATACAGAGCAAATATGTAAAAAAATACAGTTTTTGAACATTTATGACTTTAAGGAAGTTCCCCCATTAATTTAATGTCATTTTTATGATTATAGTCATTAATGGTCACAATATTACTCTTTTATGCTGTAAAAAGCACAGTGTACCATAAAGATTTCCTTCACTAATACTTACTGATTTTTATATCTGTAAACAACAAACAACAGATTTGTATGAATGCTTACGGGAACATCTACACCATCTTAAAGATGAGTCTCAAAAACGGGATTTAATGTGATGATAAAAAAGTAACCAGGACTGTTCAAAAATCCTTATTTTCAACTATTATATTTAGTTTTACCTTGTGAAGGTATAAAGCTTAGCTATTTAAAATTCAAAGTGACACATTTATATTGTAAGCTACTCCAAATTGAAATCTATATTTGGTTTATGAGGTTGTCTATCTCTTTTAGAGTTTCCTGATGCTGTAAAGCTTCTTTTCCTTTGGAGGAAACTCAAGTTGTACAATGTGTCCTGCTATAAAGACAGTGCATGAAAGCATCATAAAGAATTTTCCTGCTAGCTTAGAGCGTCAAAAAAGAAACTGAAGCCTTAGTCGGACCAAACGTCCTCAAAAAGAAGCTGTGGTGGATTTTGGGGACGGTGGAGGGGGTGCTAGCAAACAGGATTGCAGGCATGGCGCAGAGATATGGAGCTGACTCAAGCTTGAGTTGAGACTGGAACATGTCAAACACATACATATGAGACGATAGACAGAGGACTTCAAATGCATGGAGGCATGACGACTGTAAATCGTGAGGCCTGACAGGACAGATTTGTGAATTTCAAAACGACAAAAAAACCCACATTTGTGGACGGAGATGGACAGAAGGAATGTGTAATGCTTGGCTTTTGCCTAAGGGGGATTTGGCTGCGGGAGCTACACGGATATTTCACTGCTGTTAGTTGACTATAGTAAAGGCTCCTCCTGAGGGGGCGCGAGATAACGGTGGACGCATTCACTGGAAAGGAAATCCATTTTTCCCCCGAATGAAAACAGATTTCCAAAGTACACAGAAAAACATCGTCTTCTAACAGCCACCCTTGGGTGAAAGTGCGGGCTTTAAATCTCTCTTAAAAAAAAAAAAAAAAAAAAAAAAAAAAAAAAAATCACCTTTAAATGTGGGCTGCTTGACCAAAAGCCAATCAAACCATATAATCCACTCCTAATCCTTGTGTCCAATCCCACAAAAAAAAAAAAAAAGTTGGTGTGGAGAAAAGTCAAGGACGGCGCATGCAGATCAAACCAGTGCACACCAAGGTTATTGTACTGCACATCGTAGGAGCTGCAGCTGATAAGAAAGCGCAAGTTTGCTGCAGCAAACACCAATGGAGTGTCCCTAAGAGGTAAACAGTCTGTCCTCACTAAACCTTAATGGGGAAAGCTGTGACAGCTCCATTTCTTCAGGGACGAAAATAAGCTTTCGCGGGGTTGACTCTCGTAGGAAGCCCTGGCAAGATCACTAGCATAAATATGTGTTAAAAGCAACATGAATTTCATGGCATCAGTATGCATGCTGCCACACTCCGCTTGAAGCAGAGGCAAAAAGACAACACGTCTCTTTAGGGGAAACTGATTTCTTTTTTCTTTTTTTTTCTTTTTTCTTTTCGCATGCTACTAACTTACTTTCTACATTGCATGACTTAAGAAAACATTTCATCATGTCTCAACAGTTTACAGGGTTATCCTATTACGGCGGCATGTGTTCAGATTCATTACTAAATTATTCCTTAAAGCCCTACCACAGTTTCTGCAATAGGATGAAATACGATGATATGTAGTAATGGATGTAAGTCACAAACACAAAACGATCAGACTAAATTACAGCCATTCCAAATGTGCTTGAATTATCTAAGTCAGGGCTGCTCATTCCTGGTCCTCAAGATCTACCAACCTGCCTGTTTTCCAGCTCTCCATGTACTGCTTGCTGCTGATTACCTGGACCAGGTGTGTTCTTTCAATCAGATTGTGGAGACATCTGACTGAGCCAATCAACAGCTGGCTGGGCTTGGAGATCTGGAAAACAGTCAGGGTGGTAGATCTCGAGGACCAGGAATGAGCAGCCCTGATCTAAGTAGTGTGTGCTTTTTGACCGGCGCTGCACCTCTAAATTACAATTGATATTCCTCCAGGTAACAGCTCGCTTACACGATCCAAGAGATGGATTCAGAATCAGCCTGACTGGGTGTCCAGAAAAGCAGCGCAGGTTTTTTTTGTAGAATGCCGCCTGCAGCTCTTTTTCGAGGTTATGAGGAGAGAAATTGCTGCTAGACGCAAATCAGAGACTTTAAAGTTTGTGCGCCTTCGGCAAGATATCTGTGATTGTCAGTAGAAAATTGGAAAGTCACTGATATGAACAGATGTAGAGCAACTAGTAAGTGTTCACTGTGATGCAGGTGACAGCTACGGTGGCCCTGAAGTCCAAATCACACTAACAAATCACTGAACACAGAAATATATTAAAGATCACAGGGAAAATTTTAAAAAGCGAAACAAACAAAAAATAAATACAATTACATTTTAAAAATCAAAACAAAATTCCAGTTGCTACGGTGGCCCTGAAGGTCCACAACATAACACATTAAGTTTACAACACAACGCTCTTCAGGGCCACCGTATAAAACAGTATGACAAAAAAAAATAAATATGAAATGTTTCAGAAAACAAATTAATTTCCAGAAATCAGAATGAAATGTTGAAAAAGAGACACAATAAGAAACTGGAAATACTATGAAAAGTACTATGGAACTATAGGTACTAAGAAACATGGCTGATTGGATGATGATGATAATATTAGGGGTGCCAAGCGGTCAACCTCTGATTGGAAGATTGAAGGTTTGGTTCCCACCTTGTTTGCCCCATGTGTCGAATTGTCCTTAGGCAAGACATTGAACCCCACATAGCCTCTGGTGGTTAGAGATTTGCAGCAGTGTTCAGCAGCGGAGCCAGCACAAGTGTGTGAATGTGTGTGTGTGAATAGGACTGTGACAAGTATATTCCTTTTACCATATATCCAATATTGCTTTGAGTCAAATAACTTCCAGTTGATATGGAAATCCAATCTCATCCAAGCAGTGATGTCCCAGAGTACTTACATCTTCCAGTTACCGTAAAATAAAATAAAATAAATATGTCGGAGAACAAAAATGATTTCCAGAAATTAAAATGAAATGCTAAAAAAGCAAAACATAACCGAAAAATTCGGTACTATGGGACATCACTGATTGGATGATGACATTTGTCCATCATTTCAACCAAGTGATATTGAATATGGTCTGTACTAATCATGACATTTAAAAAAAAAAAACATAAATGCTAAAAATCAGATATCACCATCCAATCAGCGATGTCCCATAGTACTGACCTTTTCCGTTTTTTTCTTTTTAACATTTCACTTTGATTTCTGAAAATAATTTGTATTCCTGTTTTGGTTTCTGGAATTTCGTTTGAATTTCAAAAATTGAATGCTTTTTATTTTGTGGTTTGCTTTTCTTTATTTTGATTTTTAACATAATTTTTGAGTTGCGTGATTTCTTCGTGGGATTTGCACTTTAGGTTCACTGTACACACTGTACACTGAAATGCGACATAAAATCCAAACACCGACCACCTTTTCTTGTGGTATCACATTCACCCACCAACGTTCCTCTGCAGGAACGGCTCTGGGCAGAGTGCAACAGTTTGCAGCAGATCCACAGTCCAATGTGGGCATCATCACAGCTGAGGCCACAAACAAAGCTGCCCAGCTGTCCAGAAAATTAGTTGAGCAGAAAGTGAACGTTTCCCCGGATGATATCGGGCTAAAGCCTGGCGGCCCCCTCTAAGGGTGGTGTGCAGAGGTGGAACTAATTTGGCTGTGCTCAACAGTTACACAAAAACGGCATTGCTCAAACCTGCTCCCGTCTGCTGTGATTGTTTGAAAGCAAGACGTCGTGCCATTATCGGAGTGAGTGACACACAGCTTCGTCAGTTCACTGAGCTCCGTCAATAAAACAAAAAGGATAAAAAGTCCGGTGAGTCAAAAAGAACAACTCATCATTTGCACTGAATCCACTGTCAAAGACTCAAAATCATCAGAGATCAATTGTCAAAAAAACAAACAAAAAAACTGTCTTTCTTTCCCTTCTAAAAGTGAGAAATTACTGAGGAGTCTCAAACCACAGCAGAGATATTTGTACCAACTACAGCCAACAAATATAAAAAAAAAAAAAATCAGATCCCTCGTTTCTCCTTAATGCAACCTGACTACAAGCAGTCTCCACATGATGCAAACTGGCTTGGTTTCTGTGC
The DNA here is from genome assembly GCA_003999625.1 of Oryzias javanicus. Lineage (NCBI taxonomy): Eukaryota > Metazoa > Chordata > Actinopteri > Beloniformes > Adrianichthyidae > Oryzias > Oryzias javanicus. The sequence continues at coordinate 20,425,702 of CM012451.1, forward strand.
AACATGAGCAATCATGGTTGTTTGGCTGAAGTGCGTGCAACAAAGAAGGGACAAAAAGGCCAATTTCAGAGATATTTAATTCAGAGGGAGATTTAAATCAAGAAAACATCATATATTTCCAGAAAATGTGTCTTCATTTGTCACTGGGTTCCATTTAAAAGAATCCTAAAGGGTTTTAGCTAAACTGTTAGTCCAGCTTCTATCTTTTTTCTGTATTCCTCTCATGCTGTCAGGATGGATACAGTTTTAGGTTAAATTTTTATTTGTTCTGTCAAAGTCAAGATAAATTTATCATATTTTTTGTTCACGTTGCTGAGGTTTTCAGGCACTTTTAAATGACCTCCTGTTTATTTAAGTCAATGCTTTTTTTGGGAACTTTTTAACAGTTTTAGTTCTGTAATGTTACCGTTTACTTTATTTAAATGACCTGTCATGTAAAATCAACTTTTTTGAGCTTTTAAGTTTAGTATTAAGTATTAAGGCAGTTAACAAAATAAATAATTACGACTTTAAATATTGATAATTTACAAGAAGAAAGTAGTAACTGTTAAATTATGAGTATAAAGTCGTATAATTATGACATTTTTCTATTAAATTTACAACTTTAAACTCATACATTTATAAGATTTAAAGTAATAAAATTACATTTTTTTTTCTTGTATATTAAGAACTTTAAATCTCATAAATTTACATTTTAAAGTTATATATTTACTTTTAATCTTGTAATATTACTTAAAGTCCCCCCAAAGTGGTATGGTGTTTGCTTCACGCATCTCTAAAACCCTGCGCTCTGAGCACCAGCCCCTCCCAATCTCCATAAACGATTGGGTCCTCACATTGTGATGTCACAAAGTGGGGAACATCCCCTTCCAGGATGACTCTGTGCTTCCAGCCACACCCCCAGGTAAGCACAAACGCACACTTTCTCCGCAGAGCTAACAGTGAACGGCAAAAAGCTTTCATTTTATGTGCACAATAAGGAGATAAGTTTGGATGTTGTTTGTTTTTGTGAGTGACATGCTGCCGAGGCCGGCTCTGGGATGATATCATGAAATGGGCGGCACCCCGGGAAAGGCGGGGCTTCAGAGATTGAGGCTTCTTATTTCTGGGTATGAAAAAGAGAAAATTAACTCATATTTCAAAAATAATTTGTTCTTTAATGTGCCAAAGGTAATATATTATGATATATATGGCTATAGTCTACTCTGAAAGACTTAAAATACTATGGTACAGGCCCTTTAAGTAATACTTTAGCTTTTTGATGAAATGGTTTCAGTTTCTACCATAATGTTTGTGGTCCTCAGCTTCAATGGGGCCGGACCTTTCCTGATACACACAACTCAAAAAAAATATTTATAACGTTATTTGAGTAATGAAATACTCATCTATCTAAAGACTATCAGTATAAAGTTCCGCTCTGATCATCTCTTGATCGATTGTGAAAGCGTGCCCTGTTGTTTTCAATTACAATCATATCGCCTTTAGACTAAATCCAAGAACCTGCGTCATTTTCTAGGACAGTTTCTTCAAAGCCACAGCAATTTATTGGAAATTTGCCTGAGTTGTGGTCATGAGTAACCCTGCACCTGCTTCCTGTCATCCATAGATTTACACTCTCTCTTGCTAGCTTACAGCCCCTCACAACCCCAACCTGTGCAACAAATACTTGCGATCAATATTGGAGCAAACCAGCTGTACAGTTTTGAGCCAGATGCAAAATCAGACGAGGAAAATTAAGACGTACATGGATCTATTCGTCTACGAGGATGCATCAGAGTGATGTGGCTCGTCCTTGTAGATTCTGTATCACACCCACAAGTTTTTTCCAACTGGAATATTTTTGTCTACTTCTGATTGATTGAAATTTTTAGCTTGCTTTTCTTTAAATATGTCCTCCACCATTGAAAAAAAAAGAAAAAATGCTACAGGATCATGTTTCATCAGAGTTAAGCTATGTCCGAATTCCTTCCCTACTCACTTTATAGTGTGTTTGCCATTTTGTAGTACTGTCCAAATCTACAATTCCAAAATCGAGTACCCTAAAAATTTCCCAGAAGTCTTTGCAATAAGCCAGGGTGCATCAATGCTCACTATATTGGTGAATACTGAATTGAATGCCTTTATGGTTATTGTAACCGTTACAACGCAATTTAGGTACAACTCACTCTCAATGTGGACACATGTTTATACAACACACAGTAATAAATATATAAAATATGGAAAAAAAAGATTTCAATAAAAAAAAAATAGGATCAATTATGTGCAGGAAATAAGGCAGGGAATATAGACCCAAATGCATTGCCTTTGAATATTTTTTGTGGAAAAAAATTTGTTTAAATGTATTTTTTTTAATGAACATCCACATGTTCATCATCAGAACACAGTGGAGTCATAAACAGATGTTGTAAAACGCTTGTATTGATTCGATTTCCACGTTGTGAAATCAGTGACATCATATCCATCACTTAAAAAAAAAAAAAAGAGTATTATGTCCAAATTTTGACATTGCCTGAGTCTTTAAACGGACTAATGACTGTTGAAGCACAGGTAACAAAAGAGGTTAAAAGTGTTTGCAGGCCACCAGCCTGACGTCAGACTCTCCCCTGCTGTCCAAAAAAGATGCAGTGCAGACTGACAAGCATTTAGTCTATGCTAAGCTGGAGAGACACGCTTGACCTTTCAGCAAATGTCAGGCTGCAACATCGGTGGAGGATTACACAAAGGAGAGAGGAAAAAAATAAAACTCAAAACATGGCAAATTTACTGCTAACATTTACCAGCTCCAACCGTAACCAGGCCCCCTGCTCCGCATATAATGGCATCTCCTGCCTTCTCACTTAAAAAAAAAAAACGAGGGACACAACCTCCCCTGTATCGCAATGACAAATGATATTCACACGTCATTGTAAAGTCTGCACCTTTTTTCCCGCAGTTATTGTTCCAGGCAAAACCAGAAGGGATGTGTTTGTAATTACAGAAATACATTTCCACCTTCAAATGTTCTGTCCATGGCCACTCAAGCCTCCCTAAATGTTAAAAATCCAGTCTTTGAGGCTGATACGCGTGCCTTTGTTTTCCGTGCAATGATTGCTTCATAGTCATCTTTCTAAGGTTCGCCTCTCACTCCCACCGCTATCACCGCCGACTTTCTCTTCCTGTATCGCCACCGAGAGAGATAAAAGCCAAATGTAACAACATCTTCCTCGCAATGCCCGCCTATGGAGGCATAAAGCACCTCTGCAGATTTCTCTCTGTGTGTTTTGGCCCTGATTGCAGCTGGCATTGTCGCTGATAATCACATCATTTAGATGCAGCCTGTTCTCTCCTACATTAGCAAGTCTGAGCTTGGAGTATGGAAAGGAGACAGTCAAACAACAGCAGCAGTACATCTGTGGGCTGAACATTCTGGTGACATGTGGGGGTCAAAGGAGCTGCTGATATGAAACATTACACTAGATATCTGACATGGGAAATAGGTTCTGGGTTTGTTTGTGTAAACAGTAAACAGGAAAAAGTGAATTTGGGCTGATAGTTCAGGAAACTCAATTTAAGAGATAACAGACAGAGTTAATCTGAGACTTATTTGAAATTGTCCCTATAGGAACGTTTGGTAAAATAAACTTCATTCTATGAAAGATTGTGGCTCAAAACTAATATGACAAAAATATCTAGACAATCTTGGCTGAACTTTCACCTTTAAAAATCCCAAACTGTGAGGATTGGTGCTTCTTCAGGCCTTGTTTGGTTGAAACTATGAATTGATAAGATAAATTTACGACTTTAAAACGTATATTTACGATAAAAAAAAAAATAATAGCATATGACTTTTAAAGTCGTAAATATGTGACTTTATTCTTGCAATTTAAAAGTAAATTTACAATTTTAAAGTTGTAATTTAAAAAAAGTGTTGATAAGTTGGCCCTAATATGCCTAGGCACAACATACTTTCACATAGTTCAAATAAGTGTGATTGTAACCATCATTTTTCTAACAGGTGACTCTTTGTATGGAGAGAAAATAGACTCATCCGAATCACGTGTGGTTAATTCTTGATTTGCAACTCATACAATACATTTTGTGCGTGTGTACTTGCGATTGTGTATTCACATGCATAAAAAAGACATAATACAAAAAAATGAAAAATGTAATTTACATACACACAACTTTGAATTTTATGATCTTAAAAATAACTACGCATAAATCTTTAAAAAGTACGCACCTCATAAATCATCTGATACACGCATAAAAACGTTTAGATTTTTAGATGTTATTACTTATTATTATGTGTTGTTGGTAATTGTATCTAATGTGTATCCCTACAACTAAAAATAACACAATGATCTGAAAGAGAAGTAAAATATGACAGCATAAAACAAGACCCACGATAAAATTGATTGATGTTCAACATTCTTGATTTTAAAACAAAAACGAACATTAAACAGGATAAAAAAGTTGCACAGGTTGGCACTTGGATGATACGGAAATAAAAACAAACCTTCTCCCAACAGCACAATCCTAGCATGACTGCAACAGAGCTTTTCTGTTCATTAAGGCGTTTCTTGTTTGTTTTTCCAGCACATCCCCAGCCTTTCATTGCTTCAGTTCATTCTCCTTTCTAATGCTGCTTTTTTTCTTCTAAATCATTCTTTCTGCTTACACTGGCCATTAAAATAAAAACCTCCCTAATGCAGTTTAAACGAGTTACTGGAGAAAAAATCTATAGTCTCATTCTGTGTTAAAAAAAAAAATGCTGGATTTAATTTAGGGTTTTAGTGGAAAGCGTCACAGAGTATAAGGTGGGGTAACTTTGTCTGATTGATTATCAAAAGCTATTTTTGGGTGGATTATGACCAAATGATGTAATCCTCAGGTGATATAAGCATATGGGGTTTACAGGATTACCATTAAAAGGTTTAACTTGGTTTTTATTTCTTCTTAAATGCTGAATTCCTCCTGACCATATTCATATGCAGCTTGCAGGACTTGCCATTGGACACCAGACCAAGGGTAAAATCTGGTACTGTGCTCGGGGTTGGCCTTATCTGCTGGCGGTTAAGTAACAGACACAGAGTCCATCACTTGCAGCAGCTCTGTTATCTCAGCGACCCAGGCAACATGAGCAGAATGCTGCAGCAGCTGCTTTGGTCTTAGGCCAGTGTGTGTGTCTGAGTGTGAGTGTGTTGTTGAGCCTTTTACTTTACATCATCATACAAAAACAAAAAGGCCTGAGGAACAGGGGCTGTTAAAAACACATAGAGGTGTTTGTTTTTGACATATTCAAACAAAATTAGGTGAAATTACTGACAAAATATGATACATGTCGTTTTATCTTATGCTTTTTATGCCAAAAACTAATAATAATCTGTTTAAAACAACAAATAATATAGATATATAAGACTAAAAATAACATTAGAAATTATTTTTTCATGCTATTTTTAAAGATTGTTTAAGAAATTATTATTTAACACCAAATTTTGAACAATGTCTTTTTTTATGTATCTTTATAAAAGAGCACATCCAAATCTCACCCCGTGGAGGGGGTCATGATGCAGCCTCCACGGTCCACCGTCATCCTGCAGCCACAGCCGCGCTCTGGGGTGTCGTGGTTCATACCAAAGTTGTGTCCCAGTTCGTGCGCCAGAGTCACGGCTGCGCCCAGCGGATTCTCAGAGTGGTCCTGAAAGAGAACAAGCGAATGCTTGGGTTAGAGACAGCCCGGCCCTGGGGGCCTAGGCGAAAAACAAAATTTGGCGCCCCCTGCAGGGTCTTAAATTCAGACGTACCAGCTGGGGCTTAAATAGGGAAACTCGCGCTAAATAACTGCGCCGCCGATCAGTATTCAAGTAGAAAGTAGGGGGACTACAACTGTTAAAGGTGTTGAGAAAAAAAACAAAAAAAACACTAGATTTCAGGTTAAATTCATCTTTTTCAATCAAAATGCAGGGGGGGGGTGAATTTCCGAGCAATTTTATAGAAGTAAAACAGACAAACCTCCGGTTTTAGCCGGTATTTCCGCCTCTTCCTTTTTCATCCTTAAAGTTTTAAAGAAGCACCACACGCCCCTCTCCTCCCCCCAACCCATCATAGACAGCAGCAGCGACAGGAAGGGAAGGTAGGGGCGCTGCACTGCAGAGCTTTAGATTACATCAAACTTTTGAGCAAAGTAATTGAAGTTCTTTAGTTATTTCTTTTGTTCTCTTACATGATATGAGTGGTGCATGAAATTGTTTTATATATATATATGGGGTGTTACAGATCACAAAACTCACAGTTCGGATTGTGTCACGGTTTGGATAATTTTTCGGATCAGTAAAAGGCAAATAAATAAATAAAAATAAAATAATTAAAAGCTAAAGCAATTTTTGGAAACTCTTCAAATCGTATATTCAATAATCATATAAAGTACTTCACTCACAATATTTATATATGCAACATAAAAACATTTGGTCATTTAGGCCAATCCACAAAAAAAAAAAAAAAAACATCTTTAAACTTTGAACACAAACAAAATGTTAAAACATGTAGTTTCTGATTACATTGACATGTTTTTAGACCAAATCTACAAAAACTGAGAGAATAGAATGCTTAAACATAGTGTTGAAAATACCAAACCTATCTGGAATTCCCCTTAAAATACAAATGTTCTCATCCCACCCAAGGCTTAAGTTAAATCATAAATAAAACAGTTAAAATATTTTTTTGGTATTAATTGTTTTATTGAAACTAACTGTGGGAACAATTAAATATTTAAAATAATAATTGTTTTCTGTAAAGCGTGGCACTACTGTGCTCGCTTTTCCTAATGATTTTTGGCCTATTTGGGTTGCCATACAATCGGCCCCTGATGGCACTGGCATGTCTGACCGTTACGGAGAAGAGGTTCTCTCCTGTGCGGGACAGTTGCTGGTCTAAACCAGGAGATTCTTTGAACCCAGTAGTAGAAACGTGTACCAATGCTTTTATTCAGCTCTTAAAATGAAATAAATCTGATATCTATCGATCCGCGTCCTTCATTATGAAGTCGAGAGAAGTTTTTGACGGAAGCTCCTCCCACACGCATCGGGAGCTCAAGGTGAACAGACTTCAAGATAAACATGATACTTTGGCGCTTGTCAAAACAAAGAGGATTTACATGAATTTGATGCAATTTTCATTCGATGTGAACGGACCATCGATTTAAATTATGCTAGCAACATAATCAATATAAATAAAGTTTAGTATAAAATACAACAGGGGTTTATACTTTATAAACCCCTGTTGGGTCATTAAAATATGTCCAACGCAAGAGGCTCTTAGCCCGTATCTGTTTGCTCAGCTGTTGGACGGGACAACTTAAAAAAAAAAAAAAAACAGGCAAAACTGAACTGAAAAATCAACAAAAAATAAATATTATTTTTTTTAGATCTCCAAAAATAAAATAAAATAAAATAAATAAATTATGCTAGCGCGAGACATGTGCACGCAGGGGTGGGGGGAGCGGTCCGTAGTACACACGTGTCCTGAACCGTGGCCTCTGATCCGTACAGACCATGGAATTTCCGTGATCCGATACACCCCTAAGATATAGTCATTGTGATTTGGCGCCCCCTCCAGCTATGCCCAGGGTTGGCCCTCGGTTAGAGTCAAATACAGTATATCTGTATAGCTGGTACTTGACAAACATAAAATAAATAAGTAAAGTTTAGTGTTGTGGCAATACTTCTCTACTATTCTTCTTCCTTATGCCTTAATGCAGTTGTCTTTCAACGACCAACTGTACCAAGTGCAGTCAGCCACTGCAGACTTGTTCTATGGCATCAAATTCACAACAAAAGTCCCCCATGAGTGGGCAGCAAAACTCATTCATCATGAGCGCTTCTCTGTCCCACAACCTCATGTAACAACTCTTGCGCGCTCATGTGAAACTCTACATTAAAAAAAAAAAAAAAACAGTCCCCCGTGAACGTGTATCAAACTCCAGTCATGTAATGAATGCTGCACACTCACAATTCAATCACTTCTCTTTTCTTGTGGGTCTGTGAAACTCTACATTGAAAAAAACCTGGAAAAATCAACCTGCGTGTGATTGGCCACTTTGCAGTTGTGCCCACTCTGTGACCGTTGCTGGAGCTATTTGACGCCATGACGAACACACAGTTGTTGTGCAGGAATACTTCCACAAACGCACAGGAGTAGTTCCATGAGTGCGCACTAGTAGAGTTGAAGCGGTTGAACGCAGCACTGTGAACTTGGATTTGGGCGTGTGGATGGCGTCTGCTTCAAAACACGAAAGTGCCAACTGTTGTAAACATGACCGTGAAGGAGAAATGAATAATTGTTGTTTCTGCCCGGTTGGATCAATGTGACACCAAAATGGACATTTATAAGAACCAAGTCTGGATCAATTTTGTGGGATTAGCATCATCTTGACTTTACACTCCAAATCTCTACCAATTGAAGGTACTGGACGAGCACTAGAAAACAGTTTAAGAACAAAAGAAGAAGAATCCCCTCCCTGCTGCTACCTGCGTATCTGGCGCTCGTTCAATGGGATCACCATCGCCTTAATGTGCATTCATAAAATATGAGGAGCCAACAAACACAAGTTAACCCAGTTTGATCAGTGAGGGACTCGAACTTGAGGCTAGGACGTGTGGGTAGCGCCTTTTCAACTAACGGAAGTACCAACCGTTGATTGATCATGAAGGAGGAATTAATGATTACAGTTTGTACGCAGTGAAAAAATATGACAATAGAGCGAGAACAGAAAAAGCCTGGAGGAAGAAACATGCACTAGTATGGAGAGAAAAAAGTCTCACTCCGATTTCTGTGCGCTTGATTCTTGATTTGTAACTCGTGCAACACATTGTATCAACTCTCTCTGGATGTCGAGGAGGACCTCACGCCGCCTACTCGCGGGAGAGCTCTGTGGCAAAGGCGCTACAGGGAAAGTCCAGCCGCGAGGGAGCGATGATATTAGAGAAACTTTAGTGTTGAGTGTTGTAAAATCGCATATTTAAAGTTTTTTTCTTTAATTATTTTGACATATCTGTTTAAGAAATTGGGAAAATGTCAAGTTTTCACCAGAACCGAGGCGTTCCCAGGCCAGCCGAGAAACATAGTCTTCCAGCGTGTCCTGGGTCTTCCGCGGGGCCTCCGCCCAGTGGGACATGCCCGGAACACCTCTCCAGGGAGGCGTCCAGGAGGCATCCGGACCAAATGCCCAAGCCACCTCAAACGTGTGTAAATTGTATCTTGTAATTTTTTGAATTTCATATTTTTTTAAATGTGCATACACAAGTGAAAATACACAAAGTTGTGCATAAAATGTATTGTATGAGTTACAAGTCAGGAATTACACATACACAAACTGGGGGGTGGTGAGTCTATTTTCTCACCATATACTAGCATCAGGCAGCGACACTCCAGTGTGAACACCTTATGCAAAAGGAACATTCAGAGCGTTTGTGATCACGTATCTGGTACTTATGTAGTAGCAAAGACAACATAGTGAGTAAATTGTGCACATTTGCCAAGGTGACACTAGAAGTGCAATGAAATCTGGAGAAAACACTTTATAAAACTGTGACAATACATCTACCTGAAAAAGCCTATTTTTTATTTGTAAATAATGTTAAATAATCCAGCATTTACAATGCAGCAGAGTTGAAACACGCATTAAAAATGTGATGCGCAGAAAATCCATTTCCACCTTACACTTATTATAAATCCTGCATATAGGGAGGCTGATTAATAGCTGAATCCAGTTTTTGAGTACATGAATGATTCAGAAATTCTAATATGGGTAACCACAAAAGAGACCACCCACACACCACTGTATATCTCACTGTGGCTCCCTGCCACGTACACGAGAAAATCACAGGCTTCCCCTGAAAGCGAGGTCATCTGTCAAAGTTGAGGACAAGCTGAGCCACTTCCTGCCCTGATTAAAGAGCGGCGTCAAGGGAGCCCGAGCCCATGCTCTGAGGGGAAAAGGATGGGAAAATTCTCCATCTACTACTGTTCATGATAGTTTATGGTAATTGCAACTTGTAGTTGAATGTATAACCAGAAGAAATCAACTTTAACTTAAAAAAAAAAAAAAACTTTATGGGATCATTTATTTCTGAGTGCAACCATTTTGTAGTGGTGTCAAAAAGTATTTACAATCAGGCTCAAAGACTTAATAGGCAGATTTGAGGTGGGACACATGGCCGAGTATGGTTTGAGAAACAGATAATCTCATCTGACCTCCCTCTCACTGCTCATTAGGCCCTTTAATCTTGAGCCAGAGCATCTGCTCTTTACAAGCATCAGTGAGGAAGACAAACATCTGGAGAAGCCTGATCACAGCAGTGGGCAGCAGAAAATGCATCTGTTAATGAGGACGACACATCCATCCTGAGATATAATGGGATTGGTTATGAAAGGCACTTTGGACCGGGTGTAGCACATTCACCATGTGTAGTCGATTTACTGCTGGGGGGCGTGAGGCGGAGTTATTAAAAACATATGTCTTTTGACTCAAATGTGTGTTTTTTTTTTTTTTTCTAAGAACTGAAACAAATCAGCCTATTTGTATTCGAAAGCTGTGACCTTTTTATGAAGCTACGTGCCCCCACCCAACCCTTTCACACCCCCCCGAGGCAGGAAAGCTGCATACAATATGATGCAAGCGATCATAACACCCATTCGGACAGCTGGGGAACCGTCTGTGTGTGTCATCCGTCACTCTGAAACTACACTTTTGCTTGTTTGTGTTTAAGAGGCGCAAACACCATGACTTTGTAGAGAAGGATTTGAAGGCAGACTGGTCTGCAGGCGGCCTTCCAGCGAACACCTTCCACATGGAAATCACATCTGGGTTGCGTTAGAATGCTGGATCTGGACAATGTTCTCTCCTGTAGTCAAACTACACTGAGGAAGAGGAGGGCGAGGGTTTGATACTCACCATGACAATACCGCCAGACTGCTCCACAGTGCACATGCTCATAATGGGGGCCATGCCGATTGTTGTGCCCTGGAAGTAAACCCCACTGCAAAGCAAGAAAGGAAGGATCAAGGAACGAAAACTACAATAATGAGAAGGATTCTGGGAAATATAAGTCCTCCTGCTACAATGTCATATGATTAATATTTTACTATGTGAAAATATAAGCAATTTTAATTTAATTTTAACTTATTCCTTATTGACAAAATTGATTAAGTAACAAAAAAGAGAAAAACACAAGAATTAAAATATTTTTTAGACAATTGTTTGTTTCAAATGTTTTTTTAGTTGTCTAAACACAAAGGTAATGGATGTGGAAGTGGCGATGAAAGCAGCTTAGTAAATTAATTTTCTTTTTTATAACTCAACTGTTTATGTAATATTCTTTTAAAGTCCAACCAGTTTAATGATCTTTCTGTTTTTGATGTATCATCAAATGAATTCTGCTCATAAATGAATCAAAGCGAGAGAGAAATGTTTGTTTCTGATTTCAAATAGACTGATAGAGGAGGAAATCAAACTGATGTGTCTCTCTCGAAACTATATAGTCTGCCATGTAAATGAATCCAATAAATAACAAAATGGAATTGTTTATATATCTAACTAGGTCCAGTCTAAGTGTGTCTAAGCAATAAGGAGTTAACTTATATTAAACAAGTGTAATATATTATGATAAAGCAATGTGCTAAAAAGAAATGCACCAATGAAACCTGATTTTTAATTAAAATATGGATAAAAAGTTAAATAAAACAACTGCTGAACAGTAAAACAATGGATAAATAAATGTAGTTTTGAATTTTTGGACTAAAGGATTAAGGCTAAGGCTGTAACAAATACTCATATACTCGCAATCTACTCTTGAAAATTCGAGTACAATTATTTGCGACATCCAAGATCTAAAAATACAATTTGGGAACAATGTGTTTTATTGCTCAAAAATGCAGAAGAATGTTAGATTTTAATTTTATAATCTAAAAATAAGCAGGGCCACTGTAAAGGAAGTAGACAAACCTTCAAAATAAAGTGTTGGTGAAGTTTCCTATTTTCAAAGTAAAAGTGTTTTAAAACGTTCGGTTTGCAGCAAATGTCAGCAGACCCCCATAACCAAGAGAATATTTAAATAAATAGTTTAATGATGAATTGGAGAACATTAAAGCTCTTGTACAATTCCTAAAAAAAACAGCTTTTTCACAACTTAAAAAGGACTAAATTTGTAACAAATCTATTAAAGTTCTAATTTTCTGTGTCACATTAAATGTCCACCTGATGAGCTGAGCGTTGTCATGAGGCCTCTGGGGTAGCAGTTTCACTTTTCTCCAGTCCAGGAATTCATGCAAAGTGTTGAAGGGATCTTGAGAGACGGGACATTTATCCGAGTCGCTCCAAACCTCCAGACCCACCAGAGCCACCCTGATGTTCAGCGCTCTGTAGAACTGAAGAACAACACGCTGGATGAAGAAATTAAAAATCATATTTAGCACCAATCTTTTTTTAAATGAATAAAGTATTCAAATATATATATTTTTGTTCTTATTGCCCCCCACATCAGAACACGTTTCCTCTGTTTTATATTCTCAGAGTAATTCCATGAGTCTTTAAGGTCTCAGGCAGCTGCTTTAGTGGGAAATTGAAATATTGGACAGTAATCCCATTAATCATTTCTGCCAACATTACCTCTGTTTTAAAGAAGTCATTAATCTCCTTTGCAGAGAGCAGAGTATTCTTTACCTTGTCCACATAATTTGCAATCTCCGCCAGTCTCTGTTTAACTTTCTCCAAGTCTCTTCCTTGTTTCTGAAACTGAAAAAAAAAAACAGAATCAGTGGAAGAAAAATGCAACCGTGACAGTATTTCATATACTAAAACTATATGAACGATTGCAGTCGGCGAGTATGGGAGTTATTTGTTAGAATAGCTGCTAACATAATCGGAGGCAATATGTTTATCTGTGTGTGGGATTGGGTGTCAAACTGTGACCATCTGGATCTCGAAAAATCTGGTGTTGAAAAAGACAAATGGCATTGCTGTAGGGAACAGGTGCAATGGAAGATAAAGCGTTAGATCCAAACTGCAGTGAGGTCTGATCATGCACTTCCACCCAACGCTTTATCCATCCGCATGGGCGCTTCATTTCTAATCTGACCTTGGCAACACTATAGCTTAACGTGCCACTACTTTTTCAATAATTCTTTAAAAAAAAAAAGATCTTTTCTTCTCAGTCAGGACAGTGGGATTACACAAGAACTGTCAGGAGGAAATGCTCCACTGAGCTCATCGCTGCTTTCCGGAGACTCTTCTGAATGAACGCTGCTTTTCCTGTTTCCTGTCTGCTCAGCAGGGGAAATGAAAACAGAACTTCCTGTCAGGGTAAAAAAAAAAAACCCAGAAAAGTAGGAAAACATCCAGCGGTTTTTGCTCACTCATCTTTTTTTTAGATCCACCAGGGCCTGCTATGATTACTGCAGCTTATCCTGCCTCTTTCAGCCTGACCAGAGGTTAATTATAACATGAGACGGTGCTGTGTATTATTTGCGGTGCGTTACCTCTCTGTTGTCCGCAACAATGATGAGCTCAACATATTTGGTGGTCTTCTGAGTATTCCGTTTGTGCTTTGGTAGATAAAACAAAGTTGAAAGTTACAAATAAAAGGTTGACTTTTGACAATATATAACTTGATTCTTCAAAAGGTCAAGACATTGTTTTACTTTATAGCTTTTTCGGGGTACAGAATACAAGCATGATCATTTAATACATAAAGAAAAGTCTTTTTTAAAGATTAGAAAAATATTTTATAGAAGGTAAGTGGTATGTTAGCCACAAAATAAATAAATAAAAATAATTCAACAGCATCACTTGAATTATATTATAACCAGATAAATAAAAGGGGATGTCAAAATTAAAAACTTTTTTTTTTAGTGTACACTTTTTGTCAAATATATCTACTCATTTTTCTAAAAAGTCAATATAATTACCTAATTTAGCCAATATGTGGATGATTCTCTACAATCATTTTCATTTATGAAGATTTTATTCATAAATTGCGCAGATTTCTCTCTCCTGGAGGAGAATCCACGTCCCACATGTGGCACAGAGGAAAACCACATTGCTTCATTTGGGTTTGTTATGCAGTGCAGAAGATTATACTTAAGTATAAGCAATACGTTTTTGTTTTTACAGGATTTTTTAAGGTTATAAAACTGATATTTTAGCTGCACGCTAACATAGATGAGCGGCTGCTATTCACGACGTCTCGAGCGTTAGTAATATGAGAATTTAAAGACGCCGTCTTTTCCATATGTCTCCACTTGGAGGGATATAAATATAAATAAATGTAGGGATAGGAAGAAACCATTTTGGGAGAGAAGCAATTTGGATAGATTAATAGGACATTTCAATAATTTATTTATTTATTCATTTTAATTAAACAGCACACAAATTTACTAAATGTTTTACAAAGTATGATTAGAAGCATTTTTAAAGAGTATAGGCGGGTACATCCTTCGGCCGCGGGGTTGGGGGGGTCTCTGTATTCGTGGATTTGGGATACTTGTACCCAGCCCCCACAAATAAGGGGGGGGGGGGGGGGGGTTTACTATACTGTACACAATATTCTAGTCTTTGGTGAAAATCAAAGGGGACATAAAGAAGAAAACATCTCATCTTTTATAAACCAATCTATACAACAAATCCGATAAAGTCAAATAATCATGAATAAAAAAGGTAGTTATTGAAACACCCCTACACTAGTTACAATGGCTAATCTCATTGTGCTTCACATTGTGATAATCTGTATTACATATTTTATCCGACAATTTACAAATTGTACATTATAGTATACAGTTAAAGTACTCAAACTGTTCCATTTCTCGGCAATTAAACGTATTTTCCGTCTTTCATGTTTCGATTTTTTAAAAAGAGAGCTTTAACTTTGATTTTAAAGGAGTTGTTTAATTCATTTTTTGGATTTACTTGTTTCAAGTTTCCATTCTATATTATTTATTTATTTTTTTACTGGAAAATGTCATATTAATTAATATTAACACCAAATAGAAACTGAATGTTGTCAAACTTGCTTATTTTTTTTTTAAAAGCTTCATACAAGTAATAGACTTGATCAGATTTTTAAGGTTGACTTATTCTAATTCTGTGCAGGGAATAACTCACAAGTGTTTTTGCTAAAGTAATTTTCTTTAATACACAAACTTCTTTACTCAGGGGCCAAATGAGCATCCCCGATTACGTGGAGTGGAAGCTGAAGGCAGATGGATGCTGCACATGCTCTATGCAAGTCATCAGCCAAACCTTCAACTGTGGGCTCCTAACAGCAAAATGAAACCCAAAGGAGCCTTTCCAAACTACTCTGTTTACCAGGTTTTCCATTTTTAAGCCCCTCGAGTCACTTAAAAAGATGAATGTTAGTGCTATTGAAAATGTTTGATAAAATACAATAAAATGACTCAATTCAATGTTTTTTTTTAAGAAAACCGGATTGTAATCTCACCCTTTTGTGGAAAGCCTGAAAAGGCTGTGTGATGTGGGTTTGAGAGTCAGCAGAGGACTCGTTGAAGCTGTGGCCACAGGCTCCAGGGGCCAGTTTGAGCTCTTCCACTCGGTAGATAAGGTGGGCCCCGGCGCCGCGGCCTGACACGGGCTCGATGACAAATGTCTCGTTTTCAAGCGCGATGAGGCCTCTGCAGGGACGCAAAGACAAGGACAAAGCTTTGAAACGTGAGCAAAAAACTCTAATGGAGAAATTGTTTGATTGCTGTGGATCTCTATTTTTTTTCAAAATATGAAATAGTTTATAACTTTGGACACAATTCCCTTTCAAATTAAAAGACACGAGGTCCACATAGGATCATCTCAAGTAGTAGTAAGTACTGTAATGTTAGTATTAATAAAAATAATAACAGTTTATTGGACCATTTGTGGTGCATATCAGCCAGAAATTAATAAATCTAATGAACAAAAATTTAATCTGAGCTAATTAAGTGATCCTTATGTATTTTTTTTACTTTAATTCTACATGTAAAGTTCATTCTTAGTGTTTAAATTGGTATACCCAATAGGGGTGGGCTTATCAATCTGAATATCAATAGTACTGATACCAAGGTAAAGTATCGATATTTGCGTGATGAGATCAATACTTTTGTCGCAGTTTTTCCTCAATGCAATAAAGAGAATAAATTTTGGAGTGTTATTAGATTAGACAAAAACAGTCAAGTGTGTTACTATGCACTTAATTATAAACTTAATTAACAAAAAAAAAAATGTATTTCTGAAACTATTCTATAATAAGACATATCAAGAAAAAAATATTTGTATAAATATCCGCAATACTAGCTATGTAATTACTTGGTATCGGTTGGATACCCAAATTCCCAGTATCACTGACCTTAGTGCATTAGTGCATTTTTCCTGCAGTTAGGAAAGACTCAATGTGTAATGTCAAAGAGGTGCAAATCTCACGAGTCGTTCTCCACTCTTTTTTTTTTTTACATCTCTATTCCAATATATGAAAGAATTTGTGTCATTTAATTCCAACTTGGCACAAACAGTAATTTTTAATTTCTACTTCATGATCAAATTTGAAACTTCCATGAATTAAAAAGGAAGCCATACGTTACTCTGAAATCAGAGTCCTTGATTGGTCAGAGTTCAGCTTGGTTTAACTTTCAAGACGCGTTCAATGGCCACACATTTTGTCCGTAGAGGCTGAAAGCTGACTTAAAACTAGCGACAAGTGAATCCAGGAGCTTTAAATGTGGAAGCCCAAAACATGCATGTGTGAGTTTACATAGAGAGGGATGGGTTGATAAAATCCATTAATCAATCCGGATCGATCTAAGCTTAATAAATCAATAATCCATTCATTGATCCAAGGGATAATGCTAAAGTCTGCTAGCTTGATGCTAACGTATAATAGAATTTCCTATAGGAAAGCTAATGCTAATGCTCTGTTTACCTAAACATACATCGCTGACTAAACAAAAACTATTTTCAGAAAGCATTTTTTAGAGTGACCATTTGTGGTCTAAAACAGTGTTTAATTCATATTTTCTTCTTCTTATGGAATGAGGTATAATGCTATAGCGCGATCGCCACCTAGGGGCCAAACTGAAACCGCCTCCGGGATGAGAAAAATTGTTGGAGCTTCTCCGTTTGAGAATCCATGTACTGTATGGTATTAGCAATCTCAAAATTTTACTAATAAATTTTACAGTAGTGAACTGTATGAGATTAATATAAAAATCTTCAAAACATAAATATATAGAGAGATTTTTAATAGATTTCTAAACAAATGTGAAAAACGTCTAAACTCAAAATTTAATTGAATTCAGAAACTCGAAAGTTTAAAAAAAAAAAAAAAAAAATCAAATTGCTTTTGGAAATGACTGGCGACACCCATCCCAACACATGGACATTGGAAGTAGTTGCTTGAACATGTGTTGCTAAGAGCGGTGTGAAATCCTTGAACTTCTTCCAAAAAAAAAAAAATCTGTGCGCAATTTTCTGTTGACAGTTGTACTGAAAGAACAAGAAAACTGATAGTATTTAACTTGGAGCTGTTTCTGTTTCAATTAAGGCTCTCATGGCAAACCAAACACTAATTGCTTTCCTAGTGATTTATTAGTTCAAGATTAAAGTGCAAAGAAGGAAAACTCTGAATTGTGATTGGCCATTTGCAACAGCCAAATGCCAATTACCGCACGAATGAAAGTAAATGTTTACTGGATGCCTGCGTGAACGAAGACATTTGTGTGACATTTTCTCCCTTTCCTGCGAGTCGCACACCATCTTCCTGACAGCTCCCTTAAGGGGCTTAAGAACGATGGGCTGCTGTGCTGAGAGACTTAAGTAAATGCAAACTCTGCAGTGGCAAATAGCTCTTAAAGGGCAGCTTTGAGATGCGGCGTGAATACAAACGGATTCTTGTGTTTCTCACCGAAGGCCCGAGCAGACGCTGAGAGTAACATCAGAGTCTGGATGTGCCTGCACTTCCCCGTGGTAGTAGCAGTTTTTCTGGAAGAGATATAAGGAAAAACTTTTATAAGATTATAAAGAAACTGCAATTAAAATGTACCACTTATATATCTAAATCAATACAGCACTTAAAAGCATGATGCAGTTCCTGTAGCGGTTCTGTTGCTCTTACCTGACTTCAAAGGAACTAAGGACAACACGACTCGGTGGAACTTTGCTGATGCTGCCTAATGCATGCTTATTTCAATTAGCATGCTCTGAAAAGCAATCCCTCCCCCTCCCTCGCTCCCTCACATCGAGGCTGTTTGAAATTAATGCAGTCTGCACCACTAAATGGAGAAACTGACATGCATGCAAGGTAATATGGTAATAGTTTATCTTTCATTATTCCATCAGAGCGGCGCAGTGGAAGAAAAAAAGAGAAAAAAAAGAGGATGTTTGAGCCGCTTCGACATTGTTGTCTGAGTGTGAGGAGAGCGAAGGAAATGAGTCTTGTTGAGAGGGAATACAAACTTCCATTTATTGTCCAGCAGATTTCCAATCCTCGTAAATCAGCTGTCACAGCCTAATAGGCTGAGCAGGGCCGGAATAGACCTGAGCAATATCAATGCAGCTCGCTTAGAAGAGCTGCGAAAAAAGAGAAGCACTTTACAAGTTGACTGCAGGTTTGTGAGTCAGGTGTGGACCTATGAATTATTAGTATGAAAAAAATAGAACAACAACAAAGGCTGATGAGTTTGGCCTAGATTAGTTCACTTCTCATGACCAAAAAAAAAAAAAATCAGGAGGCATTGGTGATTTCCTTTGTGAAAGGAAACTTCTAAAACTCCCGTTGGCTCTGATTTCCGGCTTTCCGGCTTTAGAAAATCTAGCCCACAACATCAGATTTGGCCTACTGCACTCCAGGTGAGCCTGAAGAGAAGCAAAAAAAACCCAGCAGGAGCCGGAATACGGCAAACGAATGAGCTGAGAGTCAGACTGACCAGAAGAAAAAAGGCTTCAACTCCAATGCAGAAAGGATCAGGGCCACACATGCTCTTTTTTTTTTGTTTTCTAGTGGGGGTGGAGGTAATTTGAGAGATTGACTGCCATATTTTTTGCTCAGTCTCCAGCTAACATGTGTTTACCTCTTCATAAAAACAAAAAAGTAAGAAGCTAATTAATTCTCCTTATCCCTAATCACCGCATGACAGATCGGTGGGCTCAGGTTCTACACATGAGCATCTGGGCGAGGCTTAAGACAATACAGCACGTTCCTTTGACAGGTTGATGGTTGCAACATGTTCCAACACAGAATGAAAATAAAGACAGGACCAGAGTGTTAGAACAGGAGTCTGTCACTTTCAACACAGAGAGAGCCGTTTGAGCTTGAAGTCACCTATACGATTATTCTGTGTTTTGGGTTTCGTCTTCTTATTATTATTCTGCATATACTGTACAAACCATAAGAGGTAGAGTTTGTGATAAATATAACAAATTTAAGGTAATTTATACATTTTTCCTAAATAAATGAAAGTCTGCTACTAAGGCAACCTGCTGCAGCATAATTACATGAATTAAAAATGGAGGCAAGCAAAGCCAAATCGTCGATTAGGTCTACTTTTGTGGACTTTTCTCTTTTCAGTACCGCCTGTAACTTAATTACCTGTCATTGATCTATTTGGGAGCCAAAATAAAATTGTTCATATGTGCAATTATCTATTTAAAGTGCATTACCTCTGGACAGAAAGTGAACATTAATGCAGCAGGAGAAAAGAAAATCTGCTTTAAGATGATTATGATAACCAACTGAATTTACAGTAGATGAAACTCTTTATTATCCTTTTGCTCAGGATTTGCAGGTTGCAATGAGCTAGAATTAGTCAGTTTTATATTTGTTGTCCATGGACAGATGGTAATATTGTCTATCTAAAGAGCTAAAAACAAAAAATAAATACTAAAATTGATAGTGTAAATAAATAGGATTTACAATAAAAATACAATTACAAAAAATCAATTAAAATACATATTTTTTTGTCTACTCCTGATTCACAACGATTTAAATAAAGATAAACTCAGAAATCCAACTTTAAGATTAATTTTCTCCTAATATGTCCTTATGAGAAAATTCTACAATAACATAAGTCAGAATCACATTCTTTTAATAATTAATAATTGCATTCACAGTATCTCTACAACTCATTTCTAACACGCTACACATTAGCCACGTTAGCATATTCACAATACCTGTAATTTGCAACCTTGCTTGCAATTCATTAAAAAAAAAACAGACTGATTCCACTAAAGCAAGCATTACTGTGACTCGCTAACAGCCAAACTGACACAGTCTGACACCGCTACACGTTAGCCACATCAGCGTATGTACCATGATGCCCAACACTGTCATCAACACGTAAAAAAGAAAAAAAAAAAGAAGTTGATACGGCTAAAACAAATGTTACCCGGAGTACGCTAACTCCCAACCTTGTTAATAACATTTAAAAATAAAAGGTTCGACACCGCAACACGTTAGCCGCATTAGCGTATTTACAATAACACCCAACCTGTTTTATAACTACAAAAATCTGACTTTTCAATAAAGTGCAGTGTAAGCACAATCAGAATGAATCCGTACATCCCATGCTGTGTGCTATGCTAGCTCACTATCTTGTGGACCCTTCTAGCTTTAAAGTTCGCCGTCCAACTTCAGAAAATACGGTATTTCAACTCTTGGAATAAAATCTAAGATTTGATCAACTTTTCAAACAAAAAGCAATTATTTAGTTGTTTTTGTTTTTTTTTTTAACCCAACTATTCACAGTCATGAAGTGGTCCTAATCTGATTTCAACAAGTCCAGCAGTCCCTATAATTGAAATTCAAGCCAAACAATCTCTTACTTATTATTTTCAGAGGACGAGCACATGCTTCTCTCTGTATGGGTTACCAACACACAGAGTAAAACAAGCACTGGAAGCTGAAAGAGGATTTCATGAGAAATCCCTGTGGCACTGCCGGCTGAACAAAGCATAAAACGCAGCTCCTCATCAAGCAGACCGTAGAGCGGCTGCGTCGCTCGGCAACGACCAAAGCTTTCCCGCCACATTAAAGCAATAAAATCCTTTATATCTAAGATGTTAAATACTTCTTAAAATTGGATCATCTTTATGGATAAAAACAAACACATTTACAATTAGTGTCATTATACCGTGTAGTTGTGTGGACTGCTGACTGCACGTCCATCCTCCATGTAGTGCGTTTCAATATAGTGACTTGCAAACAGACCCCTAAAAAAAAAAAAAAGCAGAAAGGAGAGGAAATACATCAGAAAAGATGCAACTTCTGTTACAATTTGCATTTTTGTGATGTAAGGACAGTGAGTTCATGTGAGAAGGACAGACTTTGTGAGTTGCTACACTTCCATGTGGGTTCACAAACTTCCTGACATACATACAGCGTGAGCCGAATCCCTGCAGATCCCGGCGGTAATCCATGCCAGATGCACGCACGTGCTCGCAAACATACACTAAACTGTTTATGTGCGTTTTCCTCCCTTGAGGCTAGAACAGACGGTCCCACCCAGGGCATTGGCACAGGAACGGGAGGAACACCCATCTTTTGCTGGATTATCTCAACATATGTGTGTTCGATAGCCAACGGAAGGCAGAGGAGGAGAAAAACCCACAAAATACAGCACAGATGTTTCAAAGCCAAACAGCGGTTTTACAAAACTGATGGTAAAACAGGCTAAATGGATAAAAAAAACTTAAATTAATTATTCTAAGAAACACCCTTTTTTTTTAAATATACTTTTGAACCTAATAATGTCTTCTCTGTATATTTAAAGCTCAGTTTTATGACCTCTTTAAAAAATGATCAGCCCCCTGCCCCGAGCTTTACCACATTTAACTTTATTAAATAGTTATCAGCGCTTTAATGTGCCTCATCATGCCATTAGCAACCCCTAAACCAAATCCGATAAGCCGAGAGGCCAGCAATCACTTTGAAGAGCCCGGTGTGTCTCATAAAAAATTGATGACACATGTGAGTGCAGCGAAGCCTCGACGAGGGAACCGAAACGGATGCAACGTTTTCACACTGGAAAAAAGAAGCGCTGAATGACGGCGACGTGCGGTCGCTCTGTTTGCGCCGGAGACGGGATTTGTGTCATGTGAGTGGTAATTCCGGGCAAATACTCTTGTGCGCATTTTTGGGGACATTGGGAAAGCCAGCTTAGAGCGGCGTGGCTTCTGGAAGCGGGCAGCTGAGAAGATGTTGGATTACCATGATGGAATCTCCCTGTAATGAAGCTGCTGGCAGAAGTACACGGAGTTTATGAGGTTGATGATTACTGTGTGGTTGCAGAGAGCTGCAACTGTCCTAAATGCTTATTTCTTAGTTGTATGACTTCGATTTGAAATCGACAATTTTCACCCAAAAACCCGAACGCAGAAAATTTAAATAAATTGGCGATTAAAAATAATATAACAAAAATAATTTACCATGACTTCAACATTTGGGCTGCAATCTTTCTCAAAAGTTCTTACGCCCATCATCAGATGTTCCTATAGTGGTAATCTGAATTACCACGCCCCCCTCTGTCTGCTTGCGATCCCCCGAGAAGAGCATCCCAGGCGAGCGACATGCCTCCTCATCTCAGTTTGTCTTTTTTTTCTCACGTTGTGCAGCTCTTTGATCCGTTTGAACTTGTTTGTTTCCTTTCCTATTACTTTTGCATTATTTATTTTGCAGTGAGACGATATTGCTGACTTAAGGTTTTGTAACTCTGATCTACTTTTTTGATCTTTTAGTTGTCTCCCTCTTACATTCATTTTCATGAGTTCCGCCGTTTTCTTGTGTCAAACACATGTCCTGTTCTTTAGGCGAAAGCTTTTCCACATGGCTTGCATTTATTTTCTTGCAGTAGTGATGGGTGTGAAACCTTCTGAGGAAGACTGCAGGCCAGTCATCAAAGCATGTCATGGTAAACTACGTCTTTATCCTTCCATATGTCTAAAAAAGAAACAAAAATTTGGAATTGCTTGGTTTTATGCATAAACTGGATACACAATTGTGTTCAATAAAAACATAAATTGGTGTGATTTAAGCAGGCAAAATTTTGCTCTATTGTTGTGATTTATACTGAGATTTAAAAAAAAAAACACATTTTGTGTCAATTTCATAAAGAAATTAAGGTAATCCAATAGACAGTCTAATAATTCCTTTTTTTATACAGTCAATGGGGTTCACATATTTTCTTTTGCAACTATAGATGACAGAAAACTGGGTTTTTTTGGCTTGTTAAATTATTTGTTTGGATTTTTAGCGCACAAGATGACCCAAGTTATTATATATATATATATATATATATATATTAGGATTTTTAGACAAAATCAAAAAATCTGTGTTGTTGTGGCAGGAGTTCATTAAAATTATTAAAGATTGTTGGCACTGGTCAAACCTTCCCTCCTTTCCCATCATTCCTTTGTTTGCACTTTCTCCTGCTAGCTTTCACCTCCTCACAAACCCAAAATCAGGATTCAGAATTGTTTCTGTACATCAAGTGTGCTATATAATGCTATATAAATAAACCATGCTTGTGATTGGCCTCTGCCTGTCTGACCCTGATTTAGCTTTGTGGACTTTCAGTTGTGCTTGACCCTTGTCTTCCTTTCTGAACAAATAAACTTACTGCAACAGAGATGCAACAAAATTGATGAATTATCTTTGTGCGTGTCCTCCATCATGAGAAAAATACATGCTAATAGAAACCACAATTTTCATTGGAGTGTCTCTTTACAAGTTATTTTTTCCTCACGTCAGCCTTGTTACTACCCAAAATTCCTTTGTTCTTTGCAAGCTTTAAAAAGACTAAAGAAAACTGTGGTCACGTTCTCTGTTCTTTTTTAATTAACTTCATAAAAATCCTCTGACAGTTTAGCTGTCCTAATAAAACCCAAATAAAATAAAAAGGGAAAATAGGATTTTATTTTGTTGTAAAGTTAAAGTACTTGGAGACTTCTTTGCGCAACAACCTCATTGATTCCAAAGTCTTTTTTAATAGAGCTTCAATTTAGGAGAACAAAGGTTTTTACTTGTTCTCCAGACAACCAAAGTTTTATTAAATGATTCTTTTACAAACCCGATCACACAAGTGTTTAAAAGGGTTGGGATGAGATCAACTTCCTAACTCCCCTCCCACTGCTCAGAGGTTTGGAAAGTACGAGTAAGTTCTAGACTTTAAAGCCAAGGCATTACCACTGTTTGCAGAATTTTGTTTAAATACGTTTCTAAATTGAAACAGTTCCAATGAATGATAACAAACCTTGTTTTTTTTTAATTTTATTTTAGTCTCACACTGCCTCCACCAAAAACATCTTTTTCCACAACTGAGTCCAACAATCAAACCGCCAAAGGCAGAATCTGGACCCATGGGGCCCAGGCTCACGGGTGCTGCCAATCAGGCATCTGATTGGCAGCACCCTGTGGGGGGATCAGCAGCTCAAAACAGAAGTCAATTCAACAACAACAAAAAAAAGGCCGTGTGGCGTCGGCAGGGAAGATGTGGCGAATTTGTTATGGGTACAACCCACATGTGCGGCTTTGCTGCTCATCCCACAAAAGCAGCTCCATTTGAAAGGAAAACAAGCAGGCTTTCTAATGGCATAACATTTATTGCCAAGAAGCATAAATGCAAGAAAAAGAAATCTAGGGAACACGTTTTCCTGCTTGTTGCATTGAATTTTAGTTTTCAATGTCTGAAATCATCCTCACTTTTAGTTGCAACTTTTTTTTTTTAAAAAAAAAACAGTGGCTCACCATCCTATTCAGTTTTGTCTTTCTGTCGCAACTTTAACTGAGAAAGCCGAATGGAGAGAGGTTTCAAAACTCCCCTCCCCAAACTCTGCGTGAACTCTCAAAGTAGTCTTTTGAAATTTCCTCAGGCGTTTTACAAGGTGCAGGTGGTGGAATTTATGAATGGAACCAAAGTGCTCAGCCGCTGACGGATGCTCAGAAATTGTCTTGTCTTTTTTCTTTTTTTTTTTTTTTGTTCCACATGAGGGAAATTATGGTTTCACCCTCAAACTGTCAGCTCCCATCAAAGCTGTTACTGTTAAATAGCTTTCATGGAACGCCTTGAGGCATGACGCTGTTTATGCTAACATAACCCATACAAATGTACTATCTGTGTACATGATAAAGACCTAAAAAGCACTTGTTTATGTTTTATAACAACCTTTATTTATAATTTTTTGTTTTATTCCTATTTTAAGCATGTGGATGTTTAGTAACTGTTGAGATTTTTCATTATAATCAAAGGAAAATAAAAAAAATTTTAAGTTGATTTACATAGTTTAAGCCAGGGGTGTAACTTATACTCAGGAGTGATTTATATATGATATTAAAAACATGAATAGGCTAAGATATTTAATATTTGTGCGCTAAAAACTTATAGCAACAGCTTCTCCCACTCTCGTCTGTCAAGTTTACAAATAGAGGAAAAGCAATGAGCATCATATTTGACGCACGTAATGAAAGAGGCGTAAATGTGAATTGTGTTCGGTGAGAACGTAGCATAACACTATTCAATTCAATTTTATTTATATAGCCCAAAATCCCAAAGAAATTTCCCTCATTGGGCTTAGGAATGGTGAAATTCCAAGAGGACCTGGTAGAAGTTATAGAAACGGAAATTGCTAAACTTCATTAGCCGGAAGCAGAAATTGAAAGATCTCAAACTTTTTTAGTGTTTAGGATTAGCTTAAAATTTGTCAAAAAGTGAGTAAAAATTTTATTAAGGAATTTTAACAAAAGGGTTCAGATTTGTAAAACTGTTAAGACTTTTACATTGGATTTTTAGCTCCAGACCAGTGTTTACGTTGATCGCAGTTAGCTTCAACCCTTTCTGCGGTCAATGTAAATCCGCTCTGTGGTGGAGAAAAGCAGACTAAGACTACTTCATATTAGTAATGCGTTGCATATTGGCGAAAATCCACCTTAAAGTGTTGCTTAACAGCAAAAAAACGATTTTCTCTGCAGATGAGCTAATTCACGTTGATCGTGTAAGGGAGGGGTGTCGAGCTCAAATCGCACAGGGGGCCAAAACACGTAAATATGAATGAGAACAAGCAGAAATATTATTCCATAATAAATAAACCTAAATAACTTTAAATATTTTGCTATCCATAAAATGTATTGGGATGTTATAAGATAATATCAGGCCGTAAATAATATTATAAAATCACAATTTGATGACTTTGACATATGTGGTGTAAGGAATTACGGTGCGTCAAAAAGACAGAGATATCTGCTAGTAAAGGTTCAAAGCTTAAAATGCAAAAAATAAATTAAAAAAACATATCAGTTGGGGTCGCCGCTGGTTATAATTATTATTTTTCGACCAAAAGTCAGAGTATTTTTTTTTCCTGAAATGTCCTGTGGTGCCGGGTGAGGTGTTGATGTTCCAGTTGTGGTCTTCCTTCTGGCCAACGATTTTTAGCCAATATCTTTTCTGCCACCAGGTCCCCCTCCGAAATTCAGTGCAACTTACACTACAGTGCATCTTTTTATTCTTCTTGATTACGTATTATTTTAATGCTAGGTTTACATTGGGCACGCTGCAAAGCTTCCATTCAGCGCCCTTGTTAACCAATAGTGTAGTTCATAACAGACGCGAAGCGCTGCGGTCCTCCGCGGATGGCTCACACTGTGCAGCCATCGTTTCCGCGGATGGTCTATTTTTGCGCGGGCCATGAGCAATTCGTGTCACTCCTGGTAGGAAGTTCTGCCAAGACGCACGAGAAAAACCAAGTCAATTTTCAAATATAACCATTTTTTTCACAATGAAATATCACAATTGACAAATGCGATTATATTTTTGTGTCTAAACAGACTGTAGAGATGAAAAAATACACACGTAGAAAACAAAAAACAAACAGACACACACACAGAACCTGATCAACTCAGTGGGCAAACTACGGAGCGGGACAGCTGGGCGTGGGGGTATGTTGTGTTTTGGGTGTCTAAAAACACAATCAAAGCGAGAGAGGCAGAGAGCAGTTGATGACAAGTCAAGATAGACAATGTCAAATTAATAGTAGAAGCTGCAAATAACCACAGCTGAGCAGAAGCGACTGTCACAAAATAAATGTGCGTCTGGTGTGAATTGGAGATGAAGCAGATTCCGCGCGGATGCCGCACGCATACCACAATGCAGTCCTTCCGCATCCGGTGAGAACCCAGCGTTATATTCCAGAGCGACTTACAGCCCAAAAAAATATAGTAATAGAATAATATATAATTAATTTTGTACATGCATTATACAAAAAAAAAACAAAAAAAGTGTTTTTGGATCATCGTGTGATAAGGCTGGTTGTTCCACGTTTTTATGCCATTCATCAATTACATTTTTAAAGTGGCGAGTGACACATCTTTATATGCAAAAATCAGCACTCCGTCATTTCAACTTTTATACATTGTAATCTCATCAAATAGGTATTTTTTTTAAGGAAACCTTAATTTTTTATCAATTTCTCTCTTTTTTATTAATGTTGCCTCTTGTGCCAATTCTTGTTATTGAGTAACATGGTTTTATCTTGTTTCTGAGCATGACAAAAGTAGTACCGCATTTGAAAATTATTACGTCTCTTCTTTATTATAAACTAAATTGATATTAATATTGACAATTCTATTTTTTACATGGATTTGTGAAAACTAGTTTTTGTCAAATTTACCATCTATACGCTTTTCGCTTCACTTTTTTTTTTATAGAAAATGTTTTTCCTGAGTGTTCTCTGTTTTTAACAGCATTTAACAGTTGACAGGGGATTTGTGGACACTGCCTGAGGCACATTTTCATCAAGTTTGATTCTAAGTGAGATCACAGTCTGGTTATGTTATTAAGAATCAGCGTAGCGCTTCATGCCAAATTACTACCAAGCCACTTCATTGTGGCATCCCCAGAAGGTCCTGGACCAGTCTGCACAATCTAACATCTCATTAAACATTTACTAATAGTTGCCCAGATTAATAATGATGAAGGACAGGTTCATTACCTGCACCTCTAGGATGCAGAAAATCCGGTTATTTGTCTGAAAAAATAATCTCTCATTCCTTATTTTCTCCACCTCACACACACAAGTCCTCTGAGTTAATTTAACTTCTCTGGAACTAAATTCAGAGCATGAATTATTGATTGTTTCTTAAAAGCTATATGAATCACTTTCCACACTCAGTTTTTGAGCCAAGAAGTTTCCTCATGCTTATATTGTTTGAACGTAATTAGGTCTATGATTCACTATTTGGAAAAGAGGCTTTCCAGTGAATCTAAATCAAATCACCCACACATGTTTCGCATGAAAACTCATCGTGTGGATCTCCCACATCAGGGCTACATTTCTCCCCGCTCACCTTCCATCTGTTGACATTAGTGGATTTCTGAAATACAATGTTTCCTACACAGAAATCAATGAATGCGCAGGGAAGATATGAGGGACCCTCCGAGCGGAGATGGAAAAGAAAAAGTCATTACTGTGGAGCACAGAGAATCCTTCATCCTTTCTCTGCTGCATAAAATGCACGTGGAAAAGACTCCTTAAAATAAGACACATATGACCTTTTCTAATATCTAAAATTACAGCAGATGGAAGTGAACCAAAAACAAGCTTTGATGAGCTCTGCTTGAAAAGAACAAACCGGTGTACATCCCCCCCTATCATTTTTATATCCTTTTCTTCCCAGGCATCCAAACATATTTATACACGTGTGACGCTACACCTCATGGAATAATTCACTTCTGCACACAACACCTTGAGTGTGAACCCATTTGAGGGGGCATATGGCTCAGGGCTCCCTGCTCGCTTTGAACGCCGCTCAAGTTTGGAGATTTCTTTTAATCTTCCCCTCACAAGCCCATCCCAAAGCCTTCCTATGGCTGTGATGGCAGCATATGCAAAACTCTAAAGACGGCTCGCTTCCACTGAAGGAGAATGAGAGAGGAGTATCTAAGGAGGTGTGACTGACAAGCCTAATTCCATTACGGCATTCTGCTGCGTTCCAAATTGATTTGCATACAGCTCAGTGTCCCTTTAGCTTATGCCTGGCTGTGGTGGGTGCACTGAGGGGCATGAAGGCGGCAGAGCCAAAGCAAACGGCAGGAAGACAGAACGAAGGCGGGACAAGTCGGGAAAACAACAGGGAAGTTCTATTAAATGGTGTTTTATAACATGTTCTTGTAGCATTTTCGTCATGACACATTTAAAGCAAATTAAGCTAAAATGGCATTTCTGAGTATTTTTTTTTTTTTTCAAATTTGTTTGTATCAGGAGTAGACAAAAAAAAAGCCTGTAGGTGTGATGCAGTCGGAGGGTCACAAGCTCTCTATCCTGCTCCATTCCGATGCATCCTCCTGGAGACAAATATTCATGTACGTTTGTTTTCCTTGTCTGAGCGGGCATCTGGATCAAAACTGTACAGAGGAATAGCTCAGATATTTCTTACTATTTTTGTTGCACCAGTAACTAAAAGCCTAATTTCTGCAGTTCAGTCCGATAAGGACTGGTACGGTACGGTCCAGTTAATTCTGGCGAGCATTTCCACTCACGGTTTGTTTTCACGGCGCATGCGTGGCACAGGCCGCTAGCATGTCATTGCGTCAGTGCAACAACTAGAAGAGCAGCAACAATTGAAGGTCATCCAGCAACATGTCTTTTTTATTGCTTTATATACATTGAGTCTTAATGTTGTTTGAAAGAAGATGAATATCATTGTAAAATGCTTGCAATCGTTGGAAACGTTACCTTCAATTCTCTTAAGTTCTAGGTCACGAGCAGACATGTGTTCCAAGCTCTCATAAATATCTGATCTTAAGTTCTGAACTAAATAATGAGAAAATGTTTAAAGGAAATGGTAAAGTTGAGTCGGGGTTATATGGGGATTAATATAGAATTATATAAATTTCCTTCCTCCCATGCCTTTTTAGGCACTCTATTGTTAAATGATTGTATTGCACATGAATTTTTTTTTTTGATTGCTTGAAATAAACCCCTTCTAATCTAATGTAAATGAGCGCTGTATTGGCGCTTTCTAATGTTGTCATCACTTTCTGCCCATCAACAGGTGGGTAGAGCGGCTCCGCCCCATACTGTCCAGTTCCATTCGTCTATGGACCTAAAATGGACGGAGACCCTCAAAAGGTACAGTTCAGTTTGATGGGTTCATTTAACAACGGAAACGCTCAAAATACCGGACCTTACCGGACCGCTCAGTGGAAATGAGGCTTTAGGTTGGTGTTGTTAGGGCCTGTAACCTTGCGAGGAGGGGTGAGGGGAAATCAGAGCAAGTTTACTTCACAGCACACCAACATTTCCAAACACGACTCGGAAGTGAATTTCTGATGAACTACTGCCGCTCTGCAGACACAATGTCCTGGAGAACACAGGTTTTTTTATTTGGGCTAAAAATGACATAATCATCATTTTTTAATTAGATTAAAAGATGGTAGACAACAATATTAAAATTGTCACCATATTTAGTAATGAAAGTAACAATTACAGTAATATTTGAGCATAAATTCTACTAAAAATCCTTATTTTAATGAATATTTGCTTGTTACCTCAACATAACAAAGAACTAAAGGCTTTTAAGAGCGGTCGGGGTTTGACAGGAAGTGAAACAGGGGAGTGATTGAATCTGACAGTAAAGTAGTATAATCCTTTTCCCATTTAGAAACCCAAGCAAGTGAGTGGCTCTGGGGAATTAGCCAGCGCCCGTCTCTAAAAAAAATATATGTCTACACACATCAATAAACAGAGTGAAGGAATCTATCTGGATAGATCTATGTACTGATAGATAAATCACAGCTTTTTCTCTTTAGCTGCTTCTCGAAACACTGAACACCTCGGGGGGGAATTCTTCTCAAAAGTCCTTCTTTGATAAGATGTGATGAATATTTACATCTGAATAACAGAGAGTTGAGAATTGCAACAATAGTTGCTTAAATATTATTATTGGGGCCTTTTCTTGTTGTGATTTTGCAGACATGACTCTTTACTTTTGTGTTTGTTTTCCTCTGATAACTTCAGCCTTATTTTAATGCTCTTTTATGTTTCAAATTACCTTACTGTTGTCAAAGGGACATTTCTTTTTTCTTCTCAGGAACTGTCAAAAGAGTTTTGATTAAAATAAAAGGCTGCGCCTGCAAAGCAAGGATTAAACATGCCGGGGTGTCAAAGCCTCCGTTTTATTTACTCTCAAAATAAAAGCACACTTTGTTTTGAGTGTGAAACATTGCAATTTGTACTGCAGCGTCAGCATAAAAACAGAGTGGCACAGCACAGCAGTTAAAGCGCGAGCAGGTTTATAGCTGTTGGCCGGGACATCCGGAATATTTAACACCATCAAACGATTCCCACACCAAACATATTTTCCCTCGGAACTGTACAAAGAGCATTATGTCATATTCCCCAGCTCCCCTTTGAAGGGGGAAAACTTAATCGAATCAGTGCGAGAGAAAATGAGCTCATATGAAATGCAGTAAGGGCAAGCAAGGCCCGTGTTCTTCCACCCCTCCACTCAATCCTTTCTGCATATGGTCACTAACGAGAGCGCAGACGCAACCTGTTCATCTTGTTCATCAAAATTAGCCAGAGTCTTCTCCATATGCTGAGCCAACAAGGCGGCTTATTAATTAATGTCCCAAAGCTTACACAGCAAAACATTAGAATGCTGCTGATGCAAAATATGGGGCCAAGGAAGAAATAAATGCATTCTCGATTACCCCAAACAATAGAGCCCGGAATATTGTTGGAGCACCGAATAATTGGAGTCCACTTTCAGTATGCATTGCAGAGAACATCAGAGTCATTAACCATTTAGAATGGAATGTAATTGGAATTGTTGGTGCTGAATACCTGCCTATCAGTGCCGTTCACATTTATGAAAAAATAAATAAATCACACTTTAGACCTTCATGGTAGATTGAAAAGCGCTATACAAGTAAACACCATTTACCTTTTACCATAGGCTATCCGTCTGCACATGTTAACATGACCAAAGGTTGGCAGTTTTTAAAGGTACAAGCTGATCTTTTGGATAGTGTCACTCTGGAGCGACCGGCAGGTCCGAGACAAAAACAAAATTCCAAAGGTTTGTGTGGAGGAAAATGCTGGTGAATTTATTGTACAGCAGGTAACCAGCAGAGACTTTAGAACAGGGGTGTCAAACTCATTTTGGTTCAGGGGCAACTTTCATTTTGTCTGATCTCAAGTGACCAGTAACATAATAGCAAAAAAAAATCTAATCTTTTTCTCAGTTGGAAAAAAAATTGCCCCAACCAACCCAGTATCTTAATCACTAATTACATCGTTTATTATGTTTATTTGTTGATCTCTTGTTATCCCGGTATTTCTTTTCCTTTGCCGCCCCTAGTGGCGGAATTGCACATTGCGATCATTTATTTAAATAACCATAACTCGCCACAGGAATGGCCTAGAGACTTGTTTTTTTTTTCTTTATGACTGGACTGAATTAAACCATCTGGACCATCGTATGTTTGACCCCCCCTGCTTTAGAACCATATTGCTTATGAACTTTTACAAGTCATGGCTCCTCCCCTGGGCCAGGTTGTTCCACTTTGACTTAATCAGCTAATTTTGGTCAGCCACTACAACAGTACGGTGGCCGACATGGCTCAAATAAATACAAAAGCAGAAGCACAACAACAAAAGCCACAACAGAAATGGTTCACAGCAGAACTGAACATCTGACTTTTTTTTTTTTTAAGTTTTATTCAGTTTCAAGCTGTTGGTACTGCTTGAAAAGTTGAACCTTAACCCAAAAGGGAACAATAAAATGAAGCTTGGGGATCTTTCTTTTAATTCTTATAACTAACTATTGTGTTCTTTTTATTATTGTCTTAATCTAAAATAAAAACATCATAGCAATGGAGCTGGAATTCCCCGGCTGCTGGAAAGTGTCTGGCTGAGCTAGCAAATAGCCGCCGCCAAAGCTGTTGGTCCCTTGGCTGCGGACGTCGCTATGCTAGCGAACAGAGAGCCCGTGTTTCCGTTGTGTTGTTGCTTTCGTCTTTGTGCTCCGGCTTTTTGTATTTATGTGAGCCGTGTCGGCCACCAGAGTTTGGGTCTTCTGACCAAGGAAGAAAAACTGAAAAAGTTTGACTTCCTGGGTCAGCAAAAGCTAAGAGTGCAAAACGAAACAACTTAACATGCTAAGCACAACACGCCCAAACAAACCCCCCAACATATTAAAGGAGTTGACAACTTTGAGTGCGCGTGTTTGTCATATTTTATCAAGGAACTCACTCAGATGTTTTAGTACTCGAGTGTACACACACCCAACTAGCATTAGCTTGGTGTATTCGTGTGTGGTATTTCAGACAGGTGAAACGAGCAGATGTTTAGCAAAATACCAGCGCTTAACTTCCTGACTTTCCACCTAAATTTTTGATTGATTAAATGTCTTCAATATATTCATTTATATTTTTAATCGTTTGTATATCCAAGGTGGGGTGTGATTTTTCTTAGTTTTTTAAATAATATTTCATGGTTTTTAGCAAGTAAATTTGTGTGATTGATTGATTAACTGATTATATTAAAGCAGGAACTCCTCACAACACATGGAAGTAGCTTATATTCTCTAGAAATGAATGCATTTCCGGTCATGCTTTTGTATTCTCATCAATAAGAAGCTACTTGTCAGTTCTAATGAGGGGACCAGGGCTCTTCAAGGGAGGTGGTCCATTGTTATTCACTGAAAACAGTAAACAAATGCATAAATGTTAATATCAATGAGTTCCTATCTGTCCAATTAATCTACGCTGGATCCCCAGGGCGACCTCATTGTTCAGCTGTGGTTCCTGCCTACAGGGGAAATATGCAATTAGGGGCAAAGAAGACGTTTAGATTTTCTTTTTTTTTTTTTACTTTTCTGGAGTTCTTGCTGTGACTTGAGAAGAATAAAAATGAACATTAGCAAGCATCAGTTCTGGCTCCTCACCATCACATCAATCCATGTTGCACTTTTGCTTCTTTAAAGAAAAAAAAAGCTAAAAAGTTGACAGATGGACTTCATACTGCAGCTGTGCTGCAACTGAGCCTTTACTGCCATATAGGTTATACACACAGCGGGTCCCACTGACTGCATATGTTCAGTTTTTTCAGAACACATGACTCAATCTTTTTCTCCTCTTAAAAAGCTGTCCAGAGTCATTAAACCTCTCTCTCTACACTTTCATGGATGATGCACTGATTTTTCCAAAAAGATAATAGCATACAATCTGTCATTCCCCAGCCCATTACCCTGCAAATATGGTGGAGAGGGAAACTTTCATTTGGCACTGATGTATCAGTTTAACATAACGATCAGGGTGAGCAATCTGTCACCAATGCCGATGCAGCGTAACTGAAGTCATGGCTGCTGGGTTCTCTGGAGCAGATGTCAATTATTGGACAGACTGCAGGTGCTGAAAGTGCTTTTAGACAAGTCGCAGCTCAGAGGTTGGCTCGCAGTTTGAGCATCTGCAGCACGCTAATGTTTCAAACAAAAAACTCTGTTAGTGTTCAATTGTCTGATCTTAAATGGGAAAAATCCAGCGACACGTGGCCAAATTTGAAATAAAAAGTTAAGTTCTTATTGAGTGCAATCAGTCATTAATGTTGCAGTCACATACACTGCTTGGTGAAAAACTGCCTTTCTATTTGCTGATGAGGTTTTTGTTGCCATAATGGGT
This sequence comes from Oryzias javanicus, assembly GCA_003999625.1. Lineage (NCBI taxonomy): Eukaryota > Metazoa > Chordata > Actinopteri > Beloniformes > Adrianichthyidae > Oryzias > Oryzias javanicus. The sequence continues at coordinate 20,460,379 of CM012451.1, forward strand.
AGAAAGTAAGCATGCTCAGACAGTCGTGTTTGGTGTTTTATTTTTTAGTTGATACCATTGACTGTATATGAGAACTGGACTGAGTAGCCCCTCCTCCTGGTTGAATTCCTAACAGAAAGAACATGAAGCCAAAATCCTATATATTTCCATTCAGAAATAAACAGCTATTACTCAGTCATTTGCCAGAATAATAAAAAAAAAAAATGTCACCATATTTTTTTCTGTGGTGCAAGTTATTTATGTTATTAACTGACCAATCAGATGCCTCAATATAAGTAGGTGGCCTCTAATGACTCCAAAAGAGGCCACTTTCAAGCGGTAGGGGTGTGGACTTCCAACAAGCTCCCTACTGGTTTGCGAATAGAAATGCTGACTCGGACCAATCACTGCTTACTGGTGATTTCTGGTTCAAATATGGCGGCAAGCTTATTGTACTTCAGTACTTCAGGCATTTTCTATGGGCCGGCCCTGGGCTGCATGGCGCTCAAGGGGAAATGTGTCCCTGAGGGTTTGTTTAGCGACTTTTTCATACTTAAAGTTTTAAAGAATCACTTACAGCGACAACTTAGCGTACCTTATCCTCCTACTCCCACTGAGCTTAGACAGCACCAGGCAAAATTATTAATTATGTCAAACCTTTGAGTAATTTTATTTATGTTTTTAATTATTCATTTTTATTTTATTTTAAACTAAATTAGTTCTGTGTCAAACTGTAAAAAATATAAAAAGAAAGAGAAATAAATAAGGAAAAAAAACATTGATGTCTAGCCTAATCATTGCAATTTGGCCCATCCGCCAGCAGACGGCACCCGAGGCAGCTGCCTAGGCTGCCTATGTCCAGGGCCGGCCCTGGTTGTTACATTCACTTGGTCCAGTTCTCATAAGCCTTGTTTCGACTGAACGGTACAATAAAATACGATCCGGTTTAGAATGGACAAGTCAATTCACGTGAGTGTTTCCACTCAACCTTGCACCATCACAGCACACGCAGGGTGAAGCTAACAATAACCCTGCTTGGCTTTTGTTTTTTTTTTTTGTTTTTTTTATATACAAAGAAGTTAATGTTGTTTGAGAGAAGATTTCTGGTGATGAAGAGGAATACAGATGTTTTCTTAGCACATTTTCTTTTTGTCATAATGATCAATTTCAACGTTAGCTCTGCGCTAACTGGACCGTTCCATTTTTTTTTTTAACCTACAGCCAACAGGCGTCCAAAAATGGTACGGTTCATGGGTCAATTTTATAATGGAAACGTTCAAAATACCATAGTGTACCGCTCAGTAGAAATAAGACATTATACAGTCGATGGTTGATACACATTTATTCAAAGAAAAGATGATAATTTAATTCCGCATGAATAATAAAGTTGCAAATCTTTGATTTTGGCTCTAGGGCATCAGCGGTAATCTCTTTAATCCTTGTAATCTGCATCTTAGATTACCTACATGAACTCATGTCATTAGCAATGCAACTACTGGACACATGTCAGACTGTTAGCTTCTCAGATAAGATGAAGAATCTGCGGATTAAACCTAAATTAATCTTTTAGAAAGATTATATCGCAAAAATCTTTAAAATAAAACTAAAGATTCTGGGGGGTGCAAAAGTGATCTTGACAAAGTGCAGGTTGACGCACCGACTGAACAGTGCAGGCGCTCTGTCATGGATAAATGCATTAAAGTCCATGATAATGTAAAGACCACACATCCATTTTATTATCTGGAGTAATCTGTCTATGTACTGCGAGATAATCTAATCACTCTTACACTCTCCAGGACACTTCCTGCTGATGCAGATAAATGATAGCCAGGTTAGGCACAGCTATTATGAATCATCGACATCTCTAGCCCCACTCCACTTTTAAAAACTCATGCAACAAGGTAAAAGTTCATCTGCACAGAGGTCACTGAGTACAACCCAAACTTTAAAGAGCTGCGGCTTTCTCCAGAGTTCACAAGTAGCAATATTTCATAAAGAACATGCTAAAGTTTCTCTAAGAATGCAACATTTTCACCAAAATATATCTTCTAATGTTCTCCCTAATCTTCACCTGAGTCTACAGTCTTTTTGCAACACAGTCACTCAGGACTTGGCATCATTCCCCAAGGGCATGCTTTCTTTACGAAACTCATCACATCACTAATTGAAGATGCCAGGAAGCAAAATACGATTACCGTGAACCTAAAAAAACCACAATGTCATCACAAAAGCAGGTTCTAACCTACAAAATAAGTGGTTTGGAAATTATTTGAAGCAGTTGAAGGAGAGGAAACAATCCTCATATTTTTATTTTTTGGTCCATTCAACATACTTAGACTAAACATTTTCCTATTTTGTCCTTGTAATAAGTTGAGTTACACAGGTTATGAATGGTCTCTTCACCCAGTTTACCTAGCTTCTCTTCATGGTGCAAGAGAAACACATGAGAAAGGTTCTGAGCAAGACGGATGGATGGATGGACGGACGGACGGACGGACGGACGGACGGACGGACGGACGGACGGACGGACGGACGGACGGACGGATGGACAGACGGACGGACGGACGGACGGATGGATGGATGGATGGATGGATAGCCATGAGCAGTTCTAAGATGGTTACCCAAAACAGATTTATATGCATCAATAATTTTTATTACGTAACAACCTACAGTAGTTGGTTGCTACTAAAACCCATAGCTTGGAACTCTAATTTGACAGGTAACATATAATCACTAATATTTTTAATAATGTCTGCATATTTTATTTCCTCTTTAGCCTAGAATCTTCTTTGCAAACGTCGAGACTTCATCTAAATTTAATCTAGAACAATTTGTGACAGAAGAAAGATTGGACATAAAGTGCTTCTCATGTATTTCGTTTCTTTGACAACAACAAACTATTAAAAAGAAACTATCTGTTGAGAGGTTTTTCTTATTCTACATTTTTTTTCTGTCAGACCTTGTAAACAGCACTCAATGCAACAGAAAAGGTTATTCTTTCTTTACACTTGATGCAAAAAAACAAATAAATATGTGCTGTTTTTAGGCTAGATCTTTATCCAAATACCAGAAAATAACGAACAAAATAGAAAAACAACAAATATAAATGTAGCTGTATGCATTGATGTTCTGAATGTAAGAGGCAAAGTAAACTAATGTGGAATCCAACAGAATTTTAGAATCAAATGCTCAGGTTGACACAAGAACGGCAGCCTTATGTTCAGAATCAAATCGCCCCTTTTGAGAGTCCGAAAGGGTTCAAGATTGTATGTTGGCAACGTGGAAGCTAAATGAAATGATCAGCTGGAAAATGGATTGTGAGAATGGCGGGAAGAGGAGAAAGGTTTTAAGAAAGATTTAGAAATACATTCTAATATATTTCCCTTTGGGGATCCTTTGTACCAGGGGTTGCCAGTTCTGTCAGGGGACGTTGGCCTTTTGGGGGCGGTCGGGGTCTGACTTTGCAGCTTGTGGAGTGGACCCCATTACTGTCTTTCTCTGGGTGGGCACTGTGACGATGCTCCAGTGGCTGCTCCATGTGGGGTCATCATGTCTATGTGTGTTAGTAGAGGCGGGGGGGGGTGGGTTTCTCGCTTTTTATTGATTGATTCATTTATTTGCTTGTTTCTGCTTTTAATTGTAAAGCACTTCGAGCTGCACAAGTACGACAAGCACTTTTTTATAAATAAAGTTTGATTGATTGATTGATATTCCACCACTTTTTTGAAACATTTAGTAACAGTTTCTATAAGCTTTAAGGGAACAGAAGAGAATCCAGGATCTTAAAAGTCCCACTCTGATCATCTTTTAATGTTTAAATATTAAAAATAAAAAAAACAGTATCTTTTCTAGGACAGTTTCTGCAGAGCGGCAGGAGTTCACTTGTTGTGTAAGCCTGTCCTCTTTTCCCATCATCCCTTCATTTATACTCTTTCGCCACTAGCTTACTGCCCCTTACAACCCAAATTTAATATTACCGGTGCAACAAAAATGGCGACCATTATTGGAGCTTTCCAGCTGTACAGTTTTGATATCAATTTGGACAAGGAAAAAGATACATCCACAAGAAGATGTATCGGAATGGAGCGGAGCAGGGAGCTTGTGCCCCGCCGACTGTATCATCTATGTACAATCTTTTTCCAACAACATATTTTTCGTTTGTTCTGAATTTCACAATGATTTGAATAAATAATTGCATTTTTAAGCCTATTTTTCCAAGTAAATCATAAGAAAAATGCAACAAGAACATGTAAAAAACACCAAAAACACTATTTTCATTGGACTGGGTCTTTAATGCACCAAAAAAAAATCCAACTAAAACTAATGCTTTTCTGTAAGATGCAACCACTCTTCTTTTTTAATTTTTAAATATATGACTAGCTGTTGGGAGGCCCCCAGCCTCTATCTTTAATTAGATTTTTCTGGCCAGAATCTAATATTCAGAATACACGAAAGGCCACCAATACTCAGGAGATACACGAAAACATGTCTTTTCAAGTATGACTGAGTTTCAAGGCTAAAAACCAAGCAACGCTCCTTGTTTCTCTCAATAAACAAGCAGTAAAAATAACCATTTGTACCACGCTTTTAAATGTTATCACATGAATGTGAAACAGGAACTTTGTGTGGTCTTTTGCTTTTTTAAGATTATGTTAGGCTACAAATCTCAAATTCACTGAAGCCTTCGACATAATGGAAAAAAATGAAAGTCATGGACTCATTAATAAAGTCTACAGAACTGTAAAAGAGGAATTAAATTTAATTCTAATCATTAAAAATTAGCAGTTTCCTCATCCTTACACTGTACATGAATCCCAAAGTAGTCCCTGATGACTATCCAAATATATTTCGAGACTGAGCACACTCCAAAATAAAGCAAATGTGGGTCAGTATTATTTTAGTTAGCGCTAATATAAATTATTTATTTTAACTTAGTAGCTGTCACTAATTAAGCTTAATAAATAAAGACATTCAACAAGTAGACCAAATTAAAAAAGCAAATAAAAAGTGAAATGTATTTTAATTATACATGTATTTTTACTATCATACAAATGATTAATACTCAACCCCTGACTTTTTTCAATTATATGAACATTTGTTTCCATTTTTTTTGTTCAATGTGCATCTGTATTAATTGGAGTTCTAGATTTTAAGGTAGTGATGTATGGTGTGTAAGAGTTAAATGGGCCCTGACCTTTTTTTACATTTGACCTGAAACACGCATAGAGAAGAGAGAGAATAGGAATAAGCTTTCCATCAAACTCATTTTGACAGGTGCCCCGCCCCCAAGATTATGTAGGAATTTTAATGCAATTTCAATGTAAAATTGATATAGATATAACATATATATATAATTTTTACATAATTGGGGTGCTATAATTTTATGTTATGTTAAATTGAATTTATATTAAAATCGTTACATCATCTTGGGGGCGGGGCATCTGTCAAAATGACACAAAGTAAATTCCTATTCTCTCTGAGGAGTCTTTGTAGCGTTATTAAAGTTTTTCATCAAGACTAATGTGGGATCTCCCATGTGACCGTCATCAATCATTTCAATCTGGCCGACTGCGTCATTAATCAACGCTCCACTTCAAAGCTGCAAATGCTCACAAACGTTTGCATATCAGTCAGTGTTTGAACACATCAGCTCAGGAAAAAAAGAATATACGATGAAGACTATTAGCCCTCTGATGAAAAGGTGGAAAAATCTCCCTCATATTAGGCCAGGACTTAAAAAACAGACACAAGGAAAAAGGTTTCAACTTTGGTTTTCTGCCTCTTTTTGCATATTTATTTTAATAAACTGGTTATTTGTACTTTTGGTACTATTGCTTGAATTTAAACAATTTAAAGCGTCTTTCGAGTTTTTTTTCCACTGCAATTTTACAAATTATGAGCAATATGATTTGAAAGCCCTACTATATCAGTTAACCAGGGACAGTATGCGTTTGTGTTTTTTCGATGTCTTTGTCTGCCATTTATAGCAAATATTGCTGTCTTCTGCAATTTCTTCTGCAAATTAGGATTCACAACTTTTTCTGCAATCTGACAAATTCCTGACATTTATGAGCAATATTGCTGATGACTTTAGCTACATTTTCTGGAACTTATGTTAAACTTAAGCTTCTTCTGCTAAATGTTATGCAGTTGAGTAATTAAAATCTCCTCTAATTATGCAAACATATTGCTGCAAGAAATGCAGTTATTCTAGTTTTTTTATGCATTTTAATTTTTAAATATTCAAGACTACTAAGCTAATTTTCCAGTAATTTCTGTAGCAAGTACTGCTTTTCCGTTTTGGTTTTCCATGACTTTAGGTACAATGTGTTGCTTTATGGAGCCAAATTGAGGCCATAAAGATTTAAAACTCAATCAAAAAATAATAAAAATATTGGCGTTTAGCTAAAAAAAAATGTTTCTGAAAATTTCTGTAATTCTAATATGAACTTAATTCTTTTTAGCTTAAATTTTTAATTTTGACATTTCAAAACGCAATATTTCCATCTAAAAACTTTTTAGTTTCAAATCTTTTTTTAACTTTAAACTCTTTTTGGGGGTTTTAAATCCAGAAATTTCAGTCTCAAATTTTTATTTTCAGACTCAAATCTTTTTCTCACTTTCAGCTCTTTTTTTCTGGTTTCGAAATCAAAAATTTCAAGTTTTCAACTCTTGGCACTTTTGGCATTTGGGGGAGGGGCTAACACGAAGGTCCAATCAAAAGCAATGTCCTCAGTCCTGGTGCATTCACTGACTGTGGGAAAAATACTGTCAAAAAATGTTTAATATCTGAAATATGGTGGCAAGCGAAAGGGATCATAAATCACCAGGAAGCGTAGTGTAAAGAAGAACATGTTAGCCATCCAAAATGATGATTTTTTTTTTTTTTTGGATGAAAGGTTTAATCAATTTATTTTATTTGGTTTCAAATCTTTTTGGCCATAACTTAGCTCCATATTACCTTACAATTGAATTAGCACAATATCTTAAAATAAGTCAAAACAAAAATAAAATATATACAACTTTAAATTTAGTTTTGTTGACTTTTGATGATTGTAAAAACGTTTTAGTTTCTATGTTGCTGCATTCCTCAAACATAGGCTTTTTATTGTTCCCCTAAAGGCTCCTGTATTAAAAATAGATAAATAAAACCCTGTTCTAAATATTACTACACCTAAAATAATTGTACTTAAGCATGAATATTTAACTAGGTGCTCCTTTTCTGTAATATCATAAGAAAATGGTAAAACTGTCGCAATTAATTTTGAAAGAAAATTCAATTTTAGAATATTTTTTATCTAAAATTGAGAAAAAAAGCCAATATTTTTCCCTCAACCCCAAAAATTAAGTTACAGAGACTCATTTTCTCCACTGGTTCGCCTAACTTTTTAAAGTGATGCGCACCCACATTTTCAACCACCTTTCATTTAGCAGCACAGTTTCACAGGGTCGCATTTTGTTTGTTGTCCATTCGCTGCTGCCCGCTGCTGAAAAGGAGAGGGGACACTCGAGCAGTGCATTTATCGCAGCATGAAATGTGTTTTATCGAGCTTTTTCTGAGTTTTTACTCAAAATGTCCTTGAACCACTCACAAATGCAATATTGCCATCCATCGTCTTCCCACATTCATTGTGTTATGGATTTGACTGTATTGGAACCGGCCAAGCTATTTGCTTGGACATCTACACACAAGAGTTCAGTATTTCACCCCCCAGCACCGTAAATTACCAGCAAATGTTAGATTTTGGTCTAATCATCGGTCTGCAAATTATATTTTTTCCATAAAAGTTTCTCTTTCTTTCCTCACTGTCATATTTTCAAAATAATAATGAATTATTTAATTGCAGTAAAATAAAGCAAAAACACTACATTTCCAGGTGCTTCAATCCATTTTCTCTTTATTTTCAAAATCTTCTCTTTGTGCTGTCAAAAACAGAAATGTCACCAAATGGAATATTACTGCACAATGCTATGCTTGTTATTATATTATTAAAAGCCATCTATCTTTTTCACCTGAATTCATTTCTGTTTTTGCATAAAACAAAACAACATTCATTTGCGGGAGGGGAAGAAAAAGAGGGGGTTTGCTCTGAGCCCATTTTAATCCATCCATATTTTTTCATGTTTAAATGAAACGACCACATTTCCATAATAAAGGCGCTCGTATTAATTGAAGCAAACAGATGTCTCTTCCTTGTGAAGCTGCAGATTTTCTCCACGGTGTGTTCAGTGCCCCTTCATTTGGACAATGTTTGGTGCTGTTCTACTAACATTTGGTATCTTGCAATAACCACCAATTTTGTGGGATGATCTGCTTCTTACAACAATTGAAAAAAATAGAACCACAATAGACTTCTTGGGCTGCAGTGCCGCTTTCTGACTGGCTGTGGACTGTACTGTTGGGCTTTCATGACTGGTCTGACTGGTTCTATTAGGCCAAATCAAAATTAGTCCTCTTCCCTAAGGCATCTCCTTACAATTGTGGGGGCATTTGAAGCTTTCGTGTTGATTTTTTTTTTTAGGGGTATGGGTAAGGACTTATGGCTGGAGGGTAATCTGTACCGCGGAAGAGAAACGCGCTTCTTTACGTGGGTGTGCTCTGAACAGAGATTGACCAAACAAGGCTGTTACCTTGTGTTCCAGATGTTGCCCGATTTCGCCATTTTGGAACCAAACAACTTTGGTAATCAGTGATAGGTCTGAGACACTGTCAATCAAACCCTTCGGACGCTTGTGATGAGGTCAGCAAGCACGAAATGCTCTTATTCTGGTATCTGATCGGCCAGTTTATAACTTAAACAACTTGAAATAAAAAAAAAAAAAAAAATAGGTTTAGCAAGAACATGTTAAAAAAAGACACCAGATGGTTATTCTGAAAAACAGAATGACTAATAGCTGATTGATTTTCAACTGAAGTCTTATGGGATTTTGTCTTTCTGGGACCAGCGGGTACTGTCTATTTGGAACGCGAGGGGGGAGGGGTTATCCGTCCAGTTCTCTCTATGTCTATGATTCTGAAGCACAGGGGTTTACATTTAAATGCAAGTAATGACTTTTTTGCCAAAGCATTTTTGAAATGATAAAACCAATGTTATGTATTTTTTAAGTGCTGGGAGCTAAATGCTAACGTAGCTAAAGCTATGCTCACATACACCAAAATACCTAAATGGCAGTTTACTTGTAATCGGACAGCAGCAGTCATATTTTTACACGTCGTGCGCCGGCCGCTCGGGTATAAAGAAAAAGTTAAAATTCAACAGCGACACCGGACAATTTTTTAACATTTGTCAGCCACCGCCGTGGCACATTTAGAGGTCGTGCAAGAACAAGCCAAGCAGGAATGTTCCCGCTAAATTTTTATTTATCCGTGCATACACACAAGTTCACATGCCCACATCTTTCACCATCTCTGACTGGTGTCTGCTGTTGAACCACAAGGGTACTTTCAGTGTCCCAAAGATGTCTTTTTTTTATAACTCAAATTGCTAGAAGCACTGGTACAACCTAAAACTTTTTTTTTATTGGTTTCACCGTTGAGAAATTAGGCTGCATGTGCGACCAAATTGGTCCCACTCTAGAGCTCTGATAGAGGTCAGAGACCACCTGTGCGGTGCTGGCTTCCCAAGCAATATCAGAGGACACATGTCTGGCCTGACAGGAAGCAGAGTGAATGAGAACGGCAGAGTGCTCCAGGGCCAAGAGTGACTCACAGCTGAACTGAGTCACATGGAAAACAAAAGGATACATTAGTCCAGACTGAGTTCTTTATATATACTAAGAAGTGTTGAGTTTTGGGACCATAATTGCGGTCACAGCGGTAATACAAACAGCAGGTGGACTGAAAGTGCCTGAAATATGGAGGTATTTAAAGACCCATTCCACTGAAAATCGTGTTTTTAACATGCAATTTTTTGATGATGATGACATTGTTGGCCGACAAATTCGCCGTTTGACGCTTGTCCATAAACATGCTGATAAGCTTGACGTCCCAGACGCGTGTGGGAGGAGCTACCGCCAGATATTTTTATCCTGATCGCTTCATGGAGCAGTGTCTGTGCATATCTCATTTACAATGCATGGAAGTTATAGATGATCTTTTGAGATCAGGCTTATTTATTTTAAGGGGGCCATATCATGAAAAATCTACTTTTCGAGCTTTTAAGTGTGTTAAACTGTTCAATCCTCACAATAAAGAACCCCAAAGCGGTATTTTGATCCATTCACGCATTTCCGAGTAATCCTTAAAAAACCTGCGGCCCCACCAATACCCACAAAAACAAGCGGGTTCTCACGTGCTGATGTCACAGAGTGAGACAGCCCCTTTCAGGAAGAGTCTTCTCTGCCAGCTCCGCCCCCAGTCTAACATAAACACACACCCACTTTATCCGCAGAGCTTACAGTGACCAGCAAAGCGTTATTTTAGACACTTTTAAATTGAGAAAATGTTTTTATGCTGCAAGAGATTTGGGAGTTTGTTCAAAAGAAGAGTTTTTCTTCGGGAGCGCGCAACAGACCAGCCAGAGTTTTTGTTTTTGATCGTAACTTCACTGATGACTGTTTTGTTATCATTTGTCAATATTAAAGTGGATCAATCCTACAATCAAACATGATGCATTGACCAGACACATAAGTAAATACTACAATTAGCTGAAATTATGCAGTAGAAGTATATAATGCTTGGGCTAATGCTACATTTCCACACACGCTGTGCCTTACATGAAGACACATGCACACCTATAAAAACGAAAAGGCGCACAACAATTATTAGTTCTGTAATAAATGCAAGGCTAGAGAAACGTCCTGCAGACGTCTTTGGGGCCGTTGTGGTACCTTGGGCATTTGCAGCCGCCTCGCTACAGCCCTAAGGACCCTGCAACAGGCTGGTTTTCTGTCCAGGGAGCACCCCACCTACGCCCGACAGTAGTCGGGACAGGCTCCAGCAACCGCGAAAGGGATGCAGCGAGTTAAGAAAATGGATAAATGGATGAAAGTTCAGAATGAAAACGCTCAGATCGATCCTCCATATTGGATTTTTAATCCACCCGCTGATCGAGTCACTGAACAAGTTATGTGCCCAAAGCTGAGTCCCTGATTCGCTGGCGTAACACGACGACATCGCCAAGGTTCAAATACGCCTGACACTCAAATTGCGCCGCAGGACCTCAACTATCCTCTGTACCATTGACTTGAGATGAAACTGGATGCCTCTGCCATGCGGATCATGTTTAGTGTGAACGTAGCTGGACTCCACGCCGCCAACTGTCCTTCCCACAGCTCTATTTCTAAAGGACCGCTGCTCTTCAAAAACTATGTCCCAGAAAAGGACACATGTTTTTAGATAAAAACGTCATCATTCTAATCAAAAGACCACTGGGAACTCTTTTAAAATAGATCAAATGATGGTGGCTTCAATGTGCTTTCTTTTGTGCTGTTAAATTCTCAAAACTGTGATTTTTGTGTAGTTTTTTTTCTGGCTGTCAAATTTATATGCAAATTGAACGTCTAGTCAGCAGCTGAATCTGACCAGAAGTCTATAAATTCGCCATCATTATCCACATCCCAAAGCAGCAGAGGAAAATATTATGTCTTTCCCCCACTCTGCATATGAAACACCAGAGGCCAGACTTCAGCCAGTGACGCCAACATTCTTCTGAAATAGATTTTCTACAGAAATGCAAAAATATCTGTGTTGCCTTTGCAGAAATGTTTTGCGCTTTGAGTCTCTCCACGCAAGCGTTTGTAAACACTTTTGAACTCCGCACAATCCCCTCCTTCCAGAGTTCACTGTGTGATTGTCCACAGTGTGGAGAAAGCAGAGACGTCTTCAGGGCTCCCTCGAGTTTTAGTCTTTGTTAGCTTTCATTTTTTTTGGCCTCTCAGAGAGAATAAACTATAAAATAGTTCAGTCGCGAGCGGCTGTATTATTTCTCCCTCCTTGAAAAAACTACATGATAATCCAAACCTGCATGTGTAACTAAATTCAGGAGATTTATGGTTGGTTCTGTGTGTCAGAGCATAATAAATATCCAGATGCGTCTGTCCCAGGTTGACGGGAAGCATGGAGATAGAATCAGAATGAATCCAAACTCACTCATTTTTTTCCAGTAACAGGACCAAGACTTGATTCTCGGCAACTACTTCCAACTGGAGTGACGTGGGATAAATCTGTGGGACAAAAAAGATATGAGGAGTGATGAGGGTGGTGCCCTGGATGTCACACATCCTGCCTGTGGGTTAGCATTTTGTGGGACACTTCCCTGTTGCCCACAAGGAAGGACATGGAAAAGCACAATGGAGCAGGAAGAAAGCGTTCTGAAAATTTCAAAGGTTTTCCCACAAATACATTTCATTAAAAAAAAAGTTCTGTGGTGTCAAACAAATATTAGATCTTTCTATCTGGTCTACAACTATTTCTTAATTAGACGTAATGTTTCAACAGTTACAGTTCTATGAATTTCTCTGACTTAGCTTTAAAATGGAATTGTCTGTTCGAGAGAATGTGCTTTCAGTGGGTCCTCATTATAATACTACAGTAGGGTTGTCACTATTAGTCGACTAATCAACGACTAATCCACTATTAAAATAGTCAACGACTAATTTAATAGTCGATTAGTCGTTACTTTATATTATATGGAGTCAGAGTGTAGCAAAATGGAAAGTTATAAGGGCATTTTCCTAGCATTTTGGACTAATTTAGCATTATTAAAGTTTTTAGGCTATTTTGGAGTTTAGCTAATATTTCAGCTGGATGCCAGCTATTTTGGCTAATTTAGCCTTTTTATGCTTTTTAGGATATTTTTGGGTTTAGCAAACATTTCAGCTCCATGCTAGCTATTTTGGCTAATTTAGCCTTTTTTTGCTTTTTAGGATATTTTTGGGTTTAGCTAACATTTCAGCTACATGCTAGCTGTTCTGGCTAATTTAGGTTTTTAGGCTGTTTTGGAATTTAGCTAATATTTCAGCTGGCTATCATTGTTTTCAGCTATTAGCTTCAGCATTTTTAGCTATCAATTTCAAAATCTTCAGATAGTGTCACTAACATCTTCAGTGGTCAAATTCAGCTTACAGCATTTACACTAGCATTATCGCAGGTAATTCTATATATCTAGTTTTTAGTTAGTTAAAAGCTAATGATGTGTGTTTCACATCCACTTTGTGCATGACCTGATCAGTCAACTAATTAGAAAAGATAATCAGTGATTAGTCGAATATTAAAATAATCGTTTGTGGCAGTAGTAAACTACAGATACACTGATTAATTGACTTTACTGATTAATCAATTCATATTCCTACGATCCAACCAGATTGATCTTTTTGAGGCTAGTTGTTAATCAAATCAACCTATATCATTATAATATCAAAACAAAAATTATTTCTATTGTAAAATACCATTTGGACTGAGGCACAGTAGGTTTAATGTACTATAACGTAAAAACGACCATCACAGTGGACAACACACATGTGAAGGCAGCAAAAATGATCAAGCCAAAACTACAGTTTAATTGTGGAAACACTTTGTAATTTGCAAATGTGTCACTCCTATAATAAATCATCCATAATCAATAAAAGATAATGAAACTACTTTGAGGATTTTGCCCATTTTTAGAGTGTGATAAGTGAAGGACCACTGATGATAGTAATGAGATAAATGGTGATTATTTACACCACAAAAAAAAAAAGAAATTCAAAACAGGAAAAAGTGATTATAAAGATAAAGAAAAACAAATTCACCTAAAATGTCACCCTTCTAGTTTCTTTGGTTTTATGTTTTTTGGGTTCAGATGGCTAAAGAGGAATAAGATGGATGTCCAAAGAGTTGAATCGATGCTCAGTGTCGTTATTTGACATGTGAGCAATCCAAGAATATTAACGGCGAAAAGGGGGGTTCAGTGACTCCTTAATAACCTTTCGACATAAGCAGCAGCTTTGCGGTAGAAATGTGTTTTTTCCTGTGAGATTTCCTTAATTTCCTTAAACAATCAGCAGCTAAATCCGATGTTGGTTTAATTTAGATGGGTCAATCTGTTGGTAACTCACTGTAAAAATGGTGTATCCTCTAAACAAAAAAAAACCCTGATGTCAGCTGTAGCTGATAGGAGTGCATGTCTAACGTAGTGGAAAATGGGCGAGTAATTAAATCTATAAAGCTCAAAGTTTCATTTCCCACTCGCCTGCGTGACATGTTTTTGATGTTGGGGTAATTAACACCACTGGCCCTTTTTCTGACTGACTTTGAGAGGAGATCACAGCTTAAAAACAAACAGCTTACTCAGATGGTGAGTGCCCCCCCCAACGCACCAGTTATGTTTGATTGCTCAGGGAATTCTCAAACACCTACGCACTTTCTTTGTCTCAAAAAGGAAAACGCTCAGACAAACTGCAGAGCCGTGCCAGATTTGAAACTTTCTCAGGCTGAAAAATGCAGAACAAACGTCTCTTGTTAAAAGAGAATTTTAGAAGCAGGAGTTCTTTTTGGTTTGTGTGTGCATTTACATTTTTTCATTTAAAAAAAAAAAAAAGTACAATCTACAAGTTGATAAAAACAGCCTTTCTGCTGCATCGGGTTATGTTCTACCAGTGTTTAAAAGAGTCAAAATGGCTGTTTCAGTAATAATTACAGAGTGTGTCTTGCCTGAGGGGCAAGATCATATTCAACAAACAAAACAGGGAAACAACAGAGAGTGAAGGAGAAGAAACATTCCCAGTGAGAACTAAACAATCTGTACAAACTAAGCACTTGAGAAGGGATTTTAGAAGACAGCCAGAAAACAGGCAAAGAGGGAAAGGATGACACAAAAATACAGAACAGTTTCTGGCTGTTTTTTTCTCCCATCTGAGCCATCGGACCACAAATGTGCTAGTTTGTGGTTGCCTGAATACTTACTCCTGATGTGAGCAGGCTGAGAGGTCTGCGCTCTTTCCCCTTCAGCATCAGAGGTACGGTGGTCTCTCGGCGCTGCGGTTTGGTTTCGTCCCCGAGCTGCTCCGTCTTGTCTGGATGGCTTCCTGTGGAGAGATCATGGGATAAGCTTGGACAACAGATAACACAGCACACAATTTTGGGCTGGGAACATGGCTGCCATCGCCTTTTGATGTAGTTTAAAAGTGTACTTTTAAACTTTTTAGCCACGTTTTCTAGGACATAGTTTCTGCAGAGCAGCAGTAGTTCATTAGAAATTTGCCATCTCCTTACACTCGTTCCCACTAGCTTACAGCCCCTCACAACCCCAACCTAGAGGCTGTGTCCCACTGCTATACTTTGACATTTGGATCTTTCGTGATACATACTTGATTCAAAAGTATTTCTTCCGTCAGTCATTTGTCGATGTGGACAGATGTCCGCCGAGGGTTTTAGCCAACGGGTCTTTACGTGAATTCGATTTTGAGCAGTTCAAATTTTTGGTCGGTTGAGGTTTTACACTTGGGCCCGATCCGAATACTCCCCTTCTCCCTCCCCCTTGATTTGAAGTGGCAGTTGAAGTCCAAGTCCTGTCCGGGATGATTATCTTTTAAGTTTCACACTCCAAACAGAGGGGTCCAAAGTCCGCTATCGCGAGAGTAAACCGCCTCACGCTGAGAAGCTCTTTTCTTCTCATTGGTGTGCTCTGAACCACAGATGTTTACATTTAAATGTAAGTAATGACTTTATATTGTAGCGTGACTTGTCATAAAACCGCTTCAAGCGCTGGCAGCTCCAAGCTAATGCTAGCGGACCGCCGATTTTGATGACGTCACTGAACGAAACTCACATCCGAAATATTAGACACTATTTTTTTCTCACGCTCCGTTTGGAGCAAGCACGGAGGGATAAACAAAAGGGGAGGGCTAAGGGGAAGGGAGAAGGGGAGTATTCGGATTGGGCCTTGGCCTTTATGTTGGCCTTTATGTTCTTACATGTTCTTTGCTTGCTTTTTTTGTACTTCAACTAGGGTTTAACAAGGTTTATTCATGATACATCTGTGAAAATTTTCATGTAAAAGACCACAACTTTTCTCAATTTTTCCACATATAATTCACGCATGACCAATTTTCAAGAGTAAAATATGCGCTTGTTGTGCGTAGCAACAATGTGAAATTGCCTTTACATTAGCGGAGCATCAGAGAGGAAAACAGAGACAAACGTGGATCTATTCATCTGCAAGCGGATGCTTCAGAATGGAGTGGAGCAGGGACTCCAAATGCCTTTTTTACCTCCTAATTCTCATCGATTTGAATAAAGAAATACCCAGAAATGCAGTTTTAAGTTTAATTTTCTTAATATGTGTCCTCCATAATCAGGAAAAATGCTACAATAACGTGCTAAAAACACAATTTCATTCAGAAATCATCAGTCAACACAGTGCTAAAAGGTGTACTGAGTGAAACACATTCCAGAGGTCATAAAAAGTATTTGTGAATGATGCTGGTATGAAGAGTAAAAGCTGACTGTTGTTCCTGTGAGTAGATGTGCTGTGCCTCAGAGGACTTTGTGTGCAGACACGGCATCAATAATAGATGCTCTCACACAGTTCATGAGCAGCCTCTGCCTTGCTACCCAACAATAATCTTAATTTAAAAAAAGGCTAAATAAAATAGCTCTTCCCAGTTTTTGTGTTCATTTTTTTCTGCATTTTTTACTTAAAAAGGGCTTCAGTGTTTTCCATCACAGCTCCTTTTCTCTTTACTAAACAAGTTTCATTTATTTTCTTTGCCTTTAGCTAACCATGCAAGGTTAGAAGATGACAAAGGTGAAAAAAAAAACAGCTTATGTGTGAGGAGAATAATTGAGAATTCATTCAAGCGTTTCATGATTATGCACATAAGACTAAACTTGCAGTAGCATCTCGAAACTGAATTATTAAACCATTTTTTAAAAAATAAAATCAATTTAATTGCTTATTATTTAAAAAAATGTGTGTATACTGTTGCAGCAAATCGAATTTGTAGGAAGTGAAATTTTTTTTTTACTCTTTAATTTGACAATAAGTCAAGTTGTTCAGTCAAATCTATTTACTTTCCATAATAGGCTATCACGGTCATAAAAGAGACCACCTAGATTTTAGTGGAACATTTAAGCAAGTGCTGGTGGTAATTTGTTTTTTTTTAAGTGGTGCATGGAAGCCGTGTTAGCCTGATGGAGCAGCAGGACTGTGCCCACATGCTGTGGTTAGAGCTCTGTAAAAGGAAAAGCTATAAAAAGAAAGTAAGGCAGACGTTGTGCCATACGTCTCCCATTTCATTTAAAATTCTCACATGCTAATACATTTCTGTTCATTAACCAACTCGGAGGAAAAGCCAGGGAGCGTCCAAATAAAACTAGGTTGCAAAATGTGCTTTCAGACCACATCTAAAGAGAAGTAAAACTCGTTATGGTTGCTGTAACAGGGAGCAGTGAACAGTCATGAAACATACATGCAGGGATAACCAACTTTCTTTCCTTGAAGATAGACGCATAAATGATTCACAAGAGTTAATTTAAGTGTGAAAAAAAGAAAGTTTGTGGGAAAACTTTACGTTTTGAAGACACTTAACATGTGAAGTCATGTCTTAAATGTAAAGTTGAGATTTTCATTGCTGTCTAATCTGTCTAGATCATGATTTTCTTAAGCCTTTCAAAGTAAACCTGTTCTTCTAATTTGTCGCTCCCTTTTACCACTGCCTCCATTCTGCAGTGTCTTCCAATATCCCCCATCTGATTGTGCCATATTCCCAGATACATTTAGGATATGGTACAGAGTATTCACCAGAATGTTCTTTGGCGTATGCCGTCGCACAGATTTTAAACATCTAATCAAATGAGAGTTTCTTGGCTATCACTACACTGGCACAGACAGCCTGCGTCTGCATGACTGCACACAAGCTCGTGTAGCTGGCTTATCAACGCTAGAGATAAGCTACCTAGTGATCGAAAAGCTAGGTGATCACCACTAATGACTGGAGCATCATCTGATCCCCACTAGAGATAAGCTAACTAGCGACCAAAAAGCTAGCTGATCACTGCTAGAGATGAGCTAGCTAGTAACAGCAAAGGTAGCTAATCACCACCAGTGACAGCAAAGCTAGGTCATTATGACTAGAGATGAGCTCATTAGTGGTGGCAAAACCAGCTGATCACTGCTAGAGATGAGCTAGCTAGTGACCAAAAAGCTAGCTGATCTGTGCTAGAGACGAGCTAGCTAGTGACCGCATAACTAGCTGATCACCGCTAGTGATCCGCACCAGTTAAGGCAAAGCTAGCGGATCACCTAGAGATGAACTGGCTAGTGATAGTGAAGCTAGCTGATCATCGCTAGAGATGAGTGAGCTGGACAAACAGTTAGCTAGTGATTACAAAGCTATCTGATCACCGCTAGAGATGAGCTAGCTGGCGATCGCAAAGCTAGCTGATCAACACTAGCTCTGCCAAGAAACCGGGTGTTTGTGTTAGCCTTCTGCAAGCGCAGACTCTTCCTGAAAGGGAAGGGGGGGGTTCTCATTTTGTGACATCAGCTCATGAGAACCTGCTAGTTTTTGTGGATTGGAAGGGGCTGGTGCTCAGAGTGTAGGTTTTTAGAGGAACACGTAATGGATCAAAATACCACTTTGAAGTTCTTTATAGTGAGGAATGAACATTACAACACACTTAAAACCTCAACAAGTTGATTTTGCATGATTTAGAACCTTTAAAGCTAAAATAAAATTGTAGTTTCTTAATTGACCACTGGAGGTTAGTTTCAGAAAACTGAGAAAAATTCTCAGTAACTTTTATGTTACTATGGTTACATTATATATTTTCCATGTGTATCACTCTATTTTCACTAAAAACAATGAAAAAATTGCTACACACATTCCCATATTCTTTGTTTTTAAATTAAACTGTGGTTCTAAAGGCACTGAACTATGCTTTAGAGTGTCAGAAACAAAGGGCTCACAGCAAAGAGAATACTAAATGAAGTCACTCTAAAATGCATGCATAAATGTACTTTAAAGGAAGATTGACATCTTACATAAATCATACAGAGGAACCTTAGAGCTCATTCAACTGACATGATTTGAGATTTGAAAAAGAAAGAAAAAAGATCCCGCAGTAATAGACCAAACAGAACCTTCTGTCAGCTGCACATAATAGGTTATTAAATCTTTTCTCCAAATGAAATCCAGCTTTACTCGTGTGCTTTTTTCATGAATCAAAACTCTTCCTTTTCAATAGATCAAAAGAAACATTTTACAGCTTCTATTAAATGTATCTTGAAGAATACTTTCAACTTGCTACCAAAAACAGGACTTGCTGACAAAGTGGAATGTTGACTGTAAAAACTTTTGCTATTCTGCAGTTTATGAATTAAAGTTTGACACTTTTGATGACAAAATAAAATAAAACATTTAAATGTGTCTAACATACAACGCTAGTGCTGGGCGATATGAAAAAAAAAATTGTGTATCATGATATATATTATTTTATATCACAATAATGACATATATCACATAGTAAAGTATATTTTTAGTTATTCTCTGGGAAAAAAATGGTAATTTCTTACTTTTTCTTAGAAATGATTAACATTTTTTAAGTTCAAAAGTTTCAGGTTTCTTGGTAGGAAAACACATTTTTGCAAAAAAGTTCAGCAATACAAAGAAAAACAAATAAAAACGATTGAAGAAAACTGGCATGATACACATTTTTCTATCGCCTACGTGATGTGCATTGTCATATCGCATTACAGCATTTCATAGCACAAAATTAGAGTTTTGTTTTAAATAAGACAGCTCCTAAAATGTGAGCTGTTTAGCTTAATACATTCTAAATTAAAAAGAGGGAGTTTTTGGTGCATGGAAAATCTAGTAAAAAGCCACAGGAGAATAACTCTCCTGGACACAAGATATTTGTATACTTTAAAATGTTATAAATATTTTGCTGTATGATCTTTTCATAATGAAAAATAGCGAAATTTGTCCATTAGTTGATAAAAACAAGTATACTTCAATATTTTAGAAAAAAGGTGAAAGAGCTTTAATTATTTTTTTAAATAAACAATTAAAGAGTTTTAATTTGCCAAAACCAACATCTTTAACTACCTACCCATCAAGACTACAATGTCATCAGTCAATGTATAATTGTAGGAGGATTTCTTTTCATATGGTGGACCATTGATCCTGTGCTGTTGTGAAATGCGAGGCCTACTTTGCATTGCAGACAATGCCCCGTGTTTCTTGAATCTAAAATGCTGCCGTCGTTTTGACAGCTTTTGTCATTTCTTTTGCCCGCCTTGATCTATTTCTCTATTGTCTGTTATTTATTTATTTATTTTTTTGCCTTGAACCGTCCTTCAATATTTTTGCCAAATATGCCTGAATAAGATTTTCTGGCTCTGCTTTGTGCTCTTTGAAGTGGTCGAGGTGTATCGTCCGTGCAGAAACACACAGATCTGAATGTATAGATAAGCAAACCGTTGACCCAGAATTAAATTAATGTATTTTTTCTAGTCAAATTACTTACTAAATCCAAGATATTACAGTACCAAAAGTCTCATTGTTAAGACTGCACTGCTGTATGTACAAAAAGGAAGAGCACCTGGCAATCCCCACATCGAGACCCCCCGCCAAAGCAGCAACAGCCAGGACCCCCCAACGACTGCCACCGGGTCCGTGGAGGGAATCTGCCCATCAGGCAATCCCGCCAAGCACCCAGACCAAGCCACAGGAGCACAGAGAGTACAGGCCCCGGCCCAGCCAGAAGAGCAGCCCCCCCACCGCGCCAGGAGGGCCAGCCGAGAACCCCCCAGCCCTCACCCACTGACAGAATTTTTGGAGAGGCCCAGCACTCGAGAGCAAGGACCAGAACCCACACCAAGACATGGACACCCCGAGGCTCCGATGTAGTTTGATCCCCTGCTCTAGGTCTTAAATCTCAGGGAGGACCGGCACCCAAGAGACAAGTCCACCGCGCCGAGGGCCCCCACCTCCCCGCCAGGGATCGGGACAGAAAGTCATAGGGCCCACCTTTCTTGTGTAATGTATGTGTGTGTGTGTGTAAGGGTGCATAATTTGAGGTGTTAGAGGTGTGTGTACGAAAGGGTACCTTTAAAATTGGTGAGTAGGGCATTGACAGGAGGTCTCCTCATTGCTCACAGTTATGTCAAGTCACCCTTTTGCCAATAGCCCTACATGTCAATGGTGCAGTTAAAACTGAGGGGAGGTGCAAATCCATGCAGCAGCCACAGGAGGCGGGGGCACTGCCAAGTAGTCCACCCCCGTGCCATAATGCAAGACAACAACCCTCTCCATCACCCTAATGCATGTTCGAATGAGTAACGAGGATAGGTTATGGGCAGCTGGCAGACTGACCCCCGATGGTGGACAACTGTCCCCCAGCACTGGTCAAGTCCCCCAGCCCACCCCAATCGTCAGGCTTCTTTAGCTTGCTTGATGCACTTTTTTGGTGCGCTTATATATGAAACAGTTTTGAAAATAGACCAGTCATTGACAGTGCGCCTTATAATCAGGTGCATCCTATAGTGTAGAAAATACAGTAACATACCTTACATAGAAACGCAGATGCATTCACACTGCTGGCTCCAAAGTCAATTTCTAATGGTCCGTATTTTTTTAGGACGTTTGCTCAAACTTTTCATTTAAATCTGAATTGTGTCAGGTTTTGGTGCGAATAGACTCGATGGGACACGCACAACAGTCAGAATACCCCGAATAATGCACATGCCCACATCACTTCCCAAGATAGATTCAGCTAAAAACAGTATTTGTTCTGGAGTTTTTTCCTTTAAAACCAGAAATCAAAAGACTTCTGCTCCAGTAGACCAGTGTTTGTTGTAACTGTTGCACATTAGTGACTTCAAAATCAAATAAATGCGACCTGCATATTCAGACTGAAGTTGCATTGAAAAAGATCAAAAACAAATCTGACCTAGAACCACATTTTCAAGCGACCCAGTTTGGATTTTTAAAAACAGTGAATTTGTTGTGTCTAAACATTCCAAAAAAAAATGGGACTTTTGTCACTTTAGTGCGCAGTATTAAAGCATCCCAACAAAGGAATGAAATCCAATGTACCTGATTGGGTTTCTGTAAACTGAATTCATTAAAGTTCCCAGTTAACATGCTAGATGAACATGCACACAACAACTGAAACTAGAGTAATGTTTGATTTTTTTTTCCTCTTTGATTTCATTCTGTAGATCACAGCATACAGTTTAACACTACACTTGACATTTATTTGAAGAAATGTACATCTGTGCACTCTCACCAATCACCTTTAGGTCTTTCTCAATTTGTTCACCTAATAAAATATTCTTTTAAATCCACCTTTACGTCTACTATCAGAAGCTTTTGCGATATAAAGGCCAATGACTGAAAAGTGGGGCAGGGTTCAGTCAACATCTCAAGGTAAATACACTGACAAAGAGGCGTGTGACCTTTCAAAAAAGTGAAATTATTGATGTCAGGGAACCTGGTGGTTTAACCTGCAGTGCAACCGACTCTCACACCCCAGTGGTGTTGTTGCATCAGTCCCCTTTCTTGTTTTTGGCCGTGCTCTAGTTCAACCAAAGCACAATATAAAAGAATCTCTTGCTGTTCCAGGAAGTTCTTGCATTCTCACCTTTTCTACTGCTCCACTTCCAACAGCCTATTCGTTATGAAAAAAAGGGGGGAACTGATGAATGCATGTTTGCACTTTAAGGTAGCTGCTTAAAGATAAGCTGTGACAGGAGTGATTCCAAGTTTCCTCTCTTTTGACATCTATTTATTATCCTTTTTTTTTCCATCTCTTCTTTCCGCTGCAGGGTAATGTGTTTTTCTTTTTCTTCACGGCGGATGAAATAGCCACGCAAACATAACGGAGCTTCCCAAGAGGCATGGAACAATCAATCAATGCAGTAGCGGCAGGTGCCTTCACAGCTGTCTTCATGTCTGAATGATGCAGATTGAAGGGGGAGGGCAGCCGTCATCTATCAAACACCTCACTTGTGAGGGATATTTAGGACACAAACCTGCAGCTCAACTATTGTACATCTGAAAACAGACGTGCTAATTACGGTATCAAAATTTACAGAATAGCAGCAGGAATTTGTCATTGATAGGTGGACTTCTTGGCGGTCAGGATTAAAGGGAATAACCCCATCTTGAGTACAAATAAGTTCATAAGTCCACAATATGAGGAAAACTAGCGATATTAATGATCAATATTGAAATGACAAATAACAAAAAACCCTAATACATAATTTCCATTGCACTGCAACTGTTTTATTTAAATAAAAATTAATGTAAATTATACTCAAAATGACCCTCGTCTTCATTGGAGGAGGGCATCTAGTATAAAACGATAAATCTGATTGGTCAAATACATAAAGTGGTCCATAGATTCTGTAAATACTTCAAGCTGCTATGAGTTTGGTCGCAATTCACGCTCATCACACAAGCTGAAATCTCAATTATGATAAATTTGTGATTTATTGTTTGGAAGCTACGATGAAATGGATATCTCCACAAGCTCTCTGAGAAGACCATAAGCCAGAGATCACATCACATCTGAGCCTGGAGGGTGTCCGTGTTCCTGTGGTGCTGGTTCTGGTCCTTGTCCGCTTGGCTTCTCCAAAATTCTAACAGTGGGGGAGCCTATTTACTACGCCAACACATTCTCACTCCCAACTTGTCTCATGTTGACATTTGGCATCAAAAATTGACATTTTGAGTATCCCCTGCTTGTCATTTTTTGACGCACTGGCTGTTCTCATTAAATTCCGGGTCCCCAACCTCCGGGCCGGACACCGGACACGTAGCGCACTGGTACCCTATCCGGCACTGGATGCAGTTCCAGATGCAACCGGATACCAAATGCAACCCGTTACCGGGTAAGAGTATCGGTACTGGGTTAGGATATCATTACTGGACACATCCCAAGGACCAGTCCGCGTCCGGTACCGCGGCCCTAGATTTTACGAACAGCCTTCATGAGCGTCCTCCTCCTAGGTGGGGGTGAGTAGCCCCTACCTTGCTCTCACCTGAACTGTGTGGGTGAGTGGTTGCTTGGAGCATTGGGTGGCTCTCCCTTGGGCCCCCTGGTTTATACAAATAGACCCCTTTCTGTGTCCGGAGATTCATTACTCCCTATTGTACGAATAAAATCTCTCCACCACAAGAAGCCTTCAGCTCTGATCTGTTTGCTCAGCTGTTGGACAGGACAAGAAAAAAAATGAAATTAATAGAAGCTAACCAGACAATGTGGAACTGATGCTTTTTAATAACCCTTACCAAGCAACAGAGAAGGGACAAAGATTTATTATGTAATTGATTATACCCAGAAATGAGAACAGGAGGTATGACCTTTTTTATAATGAACGAATCAGACAGAAAAATTCATATGGCGTAGCACAATGAGGGTTTTAGAGTGTCATTGTCAAGACACTGTCAAGATCTAACACTGAATGAAAAAAAAATGAAGGTTGGGGATAAAATAAATGGAAGCTTGCCTGCCTCCCCAACAGGTTTTGGCATTGGAAGTTAAATTTGAAGCCAAGATGTATGCAGATCCGAGGAAAGCTTTTTAGCTTTAAAGTACTCACACACTGGGCTTTTGTCAGCTTTAGTTTGAAAAGATTTGAACTCAGGTCTGCCTGAAAACAAAGATATGAGTGTTAATTCCCTTTAGGAAGAGTTTCTGGAACCAAGCTAGAGAATGGTTCTGACTTGTCTTGACTGCCCAAAGGTGAGGCTCAAAATTTGCGTCATGCGAGCTTGGTAGTAGATGTCAGTGTAGTACAACCACAATAAATTGAGGAACATTTTGCACTAGAGAGAGAATAGGCATGGCAGTCTCTGAAGCTGCCTCATAAAATTAGATATAAATTGTTGTTTACCTTTATGGTCCGTCTTATGTAACAGGTTGATCAAGATGACATGCAAAAAGGAATGTCTTGTCAGTGACTTCATAGCTGTGGAGCATCAAGCCAAACCACACACCAGAGATACTGCAATAGAAACCACCAAAAGGTACCTTGGCTCACCTCTTTGGCTGGCTGTTATGTCCTGCTGCTACTGCTGGACCTTTTTTCCATCCAGTCCTTCTGCTCACCTGTTCGGTGTGGCCGATGTACCTAAATTGGAACCTGCTGGCTATTTAACCCTTCCGCTCTCCTAAGCTTGTTTACATAAAAGTGGGGTCATCTGGACCCCAAAAGACAGTGCGCTGAATTTTTTTTTTTTTCAGTGATTGAGGATCTTTACTGGTGTCCAATGACAGACATGAAGTCTTGTCCACTTTTGTCATGGAAGGGCTAACGCTTCAATGTAAGGGTGGGGTCATCTGGACCCCATAAGAGATCATGAGGGTTAAGACAGGTGAGGCCACACCATGGCAGGCAGGGAGCAGAGCAGCAGACGGAGTTTAGTTGGTGTGGTGCTGGTTTGTTCTTTTTTACCCTCAGCAGTCTTAGACTGTTGGGTTTTGTTATTTTACTTTGGGGTTGGACCTTGGTAGTCTTAGTTTGCGGGCTTTGTTTGTTTTCTTTAGGTAGTTTTGATTAGGCAGCCCTTAGCAGGGAGATGCTGACTCAGATGGTCAACATGGATGGGTGAGCAGTCTCCCCGGCTCAGTTTATGTTTGACCAATGTTCCAATTCCATTTATTTTGTCTTTTTGTTTTATCCAGCACACTCATTGTTTTTCCTTTTCAGGATACAGTCTTTTGTTTCACTTATTCAATAAACCGTGTTCCTTTTTTCTCACTGATTTCCAGTTTTTGTTATGGTCCCATTTTTGGTTTTCCCTCTAGACTTGAACCAGGTCTACCCATTGGGGTCATAACACGAATCAATCAATAAATAAATCAGTTGTATTGATTGAATTCTATTTTTATGTATTTACACTGATGAATGTGCTTTAACAAAGTTCTGTATGTCTGAGCCTGTAATTGTGCTCACGTTTGGTCTGCAGATGAAGTTCCCAATAGATAAAGTTATTTGAATTTGAAAACTTTAGAGACCAGCATTTCCTGACAACAGGTTATTTATTTGACCTTCATTTTGACAGTTTTTGCCAACAATGTGAGCTTAAGGCAAATATCCAAGGAAACAAAGAGGGGAAAAAAAACACAAAGACTGTGTGCTGCAACCACAGAGCACAAAAATATATATTAACACATGTATGTGAATAAATAAAGTTAATGAAAAGATTTGATTTAATAGATAGTGTCTTCTGAAGATTAAGATTTTTTTTTTGTTTGTTTTAACAATGATCTTTTTTTTTTTTTTAGCTCCTGTTAGTGATGTAACCAATCTGGTTCTAGTCACTTTCTCAGAAAACTTCAATCCACTAGTCAAAGGGTTTTTTTTTCACTTATATTGTTCCAGGAAAATCGATTAAGAAAACCCTTTTTGTTTTTAAATCACAGCCCAGTTGTCAGGAAGTGGTGGTTTTGGACCCAGGTTTATCCACTAAATAAACATGACAAAACCAATGAAACTAGACCCTTAAATACACTGAGTATCATTAATACATATCAAGATAACTGTGGATGATTGGAAACCTAAACCTGGTGTTACTGATAGAAGAAAAACAGCAAAAGGGACACGAACAAACCCAAGAACACAACTCAAAAACTAAAGCACTAATAGCAAAGGCTATGCGCCATTTAGCACTATTGACGTATTTTTTATTTTTACATTCTCATTCAAATATTAGATGGATTTATTTGCCAGTTTCTCGTGTGCTTTTATTTTATGATGTTTATTGTTCCTTGCAGATAAAACTAAAGCTCTGATTGACAATAAGTGGCCGTGAGGTTACATCTGAATACATCATTATAAAGTGTCACATGGATTTAACTTTGCTGTTTATTGTTTATGAGGGAAGGTTGATTTCAGGATACACAAAACACTTTAAAGATGCAAGTAGAAAAGCTCATTTGTCTCCACCTTCTCACAACCAAGCTGTGTTCCATGTTGAAGGTTGCCATCGCTTTGAATAATTTACTTTTTATTGTTGATCATATCAATAAGGAAACTTGAACCTTCCGCTCTGGACTGTCCTTCATTTTTCAGTACTTTAGAAATAATAAAGGTTGTGTATCTATTAAAGCAGTTATGAGCACATAATGGTCTTTACCGTGGATTTTGAAGTTCCTAATGGTAAAAAAAGAAAAGAAATGAAGGTAAAAATAGTAATAATAATAATGAAAAGCGCCATTGATTAACATTAAAGCTGTGTAAATACTGTGTATATTATCACTAAAACTTTAAAGAAAAAAAATAATCTCAATGCTTTAACACAACATCCTTTAGATTTGTTTATTATTTTTTTCCCCCAAATTTCTCTAATATGAGAAACTTTAAATGAAAATACATTTTTAAATAAGTTTTCATGTATTCCAAGATGCCAAAAAACAACATTTTTTTAAAAAATGATTTACAATTAATTATTTTATTATCTTTGTTTTTTATGCGATTCTGCTTAAGGCTCGATGTAATGCGTGGGCATCAAACGTTTCTATTGCGAGTTGTTCGCCGATTCGGGTTATGTTGCCCTCCAATACATCCTCTAGTTTGTTTTGTGTGATGAATAGTGACCAGTAACACTTCCCAGTGGGAGTCTTTCTAAGTGGTGCTTGTCCTTGCCTCATGAACAACAAATCAATGCCGGTCTGTCCTCAAAATGTCATACGACAGTCACCCGGAGGATTGGAAAAACAAACTAGAATGAGGTTGTTCCTGAAAAGATAGATTTCCCTTTTTTCCCCTCACTCTACAATAGGATTTGAACACAGATTTGACTTGAGTTTGCATTAAATTATCCTAGGCAAAGGTTTTCACAAACTAATTTGAAAAGGAGGTTTTCTTTCTTTTTTTTAATTCTTAGCACTGGTCAGTGAAGAAAAAAAAAGTCCATTATTTGTAATTAATTTAGCATGGTGGGGCAGTCTGACCTGCTGATATCCTCAAATTAAATCCGGGTCATTTGACTCTGTCTTTAATTATTTATTGAGTTTCCGAAAGCCAGAAAATAAAAAGAGAATCAGACCCTCAGCTAAATCAGATTACGTGGAAAGAAGAAACAAAGAGGCAGAGACAGAAGGACATGGAAATACTTGTAAACGATTGATTTTCTTATAACCTTTTGGGGCCCCTATTGGTTTAGCTGTAAAACTTGACCTGATGCAATGAAAAACATGCTTTTTTGTGTTTTTAACATGTTCTTTGGGCATTTCACTGATGATTTCTGGGTATTTCTTTATTCATATCATTGTGAATCAGGAGAAGAGGAAAAAATGTCATTTGAAAAGAGATTATTTGTGACAGAAATTACACGGTTAGGCTACAAGGTCCTTACATGGCTTAAACTGAGAGGTTTAAACAACGGTGAAGTGAAACTGGTTGATCTGCATCAACAGTTCAGGAGCAAATTCTTAATGGTGTGAATGCTTTGTTAGCATTCACATTATTGTTATAATTACTCCTTATTAATTCTTCCAAACGTTTTTTTTTTTTTTTTTTAATCATAAAAACTCATCACACTTTCAGCAAAAAAAACATTCCGCTTGTAAAGGACATTCCTGCTTGCACTTTTGGTATTTGTATATTTTATAGTTTTTAAGATTTTACACAATTTATGTAGTTTTTCCATCCCATAGAAAATGGATAGGAAGTTTTTCAAATTTATGCAATTAAAAACCTTCAGCATGTTCAGGACATTCATGCTTTCACTTTTACTTACGGAATTTTTGAAATTTTTACACAATTATTGAAATTTTACATTATCTCAGGTAATGCAACATTTCTAGTGAGTTTTTGCCCCTCAGCAGAAACTATGTCCTCGAACAAGACACAGAAAAGATGATTAAAATTATCCTGTAATATTTGGCCCCCAAATGCTTAAAAAAATTAAGATGATCAGTCTTTAAGGTCTTTAAGGACCCAATCAAGAGACTCATATCGAAACCAAATACAATTAATATTTTGTATTTTATATTTGCAGAAAAAGCGTTTATGCAACATAATTCCTTATGAAATTATCATTTTAAAAACCCCTGCTATAATTTTTTAAATTTTAGAATAATATCCATCATTAAACTTTATTATTTTGAATTTTCTTCTAGTCATTCATAATTTTCTTTGTAGAAGTGCAAGATTTCTGAGCACTTTGAATAGATTTGAAAAAGATATATTAACTGATTACTAACATCAGCAGCACACCTTTAAGGTTTCTCTCAAAAGACGTTTTATTTTCTGATGCACATCTTCGTTCAGCACTAACACATCAACGTTTGAAATCTGGCCAGGTTGCTGATTGCGGCTGAGTGCTGGCAAGCTCAGGAATAATCTGGCTCTCAACGTCAGTCAGCTCAACATTAGGTCTGCCTGCCAGCATTAATAGTACGACTGACAATGGCACAGTTTTTGGGCGATACAGATTTAGGCTAAAAAATCCATTTCAGCCTGCAGCACTCATACTTGCTTTGGGACAAACCACAACACTGCTCAAATTTGGCTCAATCTGGCAACGCATTTGTCACAAATCTGGCTTAAATTAAGCAACTATTTGTTCTGGATTTAGGGCACGATTAAACCAGACCATTATGGTATTACAGATATTCGCAGAGGGAATATGGAGTTCAGCTAAGGCATATTTTTTTGTAGCCAAAGTATATATAAATGTATTACTGCTTAATATATAAAACAAAACTTTCATGGTAGATTTAAAAAGTCATTCATCTATTTTGAAGAACGTAAGTGAGCCAAACAGTTTCTTTTAAAGGAAAAAAAACCAACAGACATTTATCATATAATGAATCATCATATTTTTACTTTACATTTTCTTTTTGGTTGATGTGACTGCAGGAGTTCAGACAAGTAGGATAAAAGTGTGTTGGTACTCTGAGTTTCAAAGCCTGTCATATTAACGAGAAGGGAAGCCTGGCTATGAGGGGTCGACAGAAGATTTTCAAATGTGACACATCAATTAGCAAACTTGAAAACTTTTCCACAGCGTCTGCTAATGTCGCATAGATTTTTTGCCTTTTGACTTTAAAACATTTAACATATTTTTTGAAGAATTAGTCGCAGTTCTGTGGATAGTTTGGCTGGGAATGTAAGGTGCAATCATTGATTGTAGGGAAATGGACAGAGAACCTTCCGGTTCCAACCATATTAAGTCAATTCAGTGACCATGTGTCCGTCGCCATGTTGCAACTAGACTTCTCAGTAAGACGCGATTGGTCCGTGTCGGTCTTACAAGTCTACATTTCTACGACAATCATGCTCTCCAATCAGTAGTGAACATATTAAAAAGCCACACCCCTTTCACTGAAAACATTAGATCTGTCAATCAAACGTTTCAAACTTTCAACACTAAGCCACCTGCTTTTATTAAGGAATCTGATTGGTCAGTTTGTAACTTGAACAACAGCAAAAATATTATGAAAAGAACAGATTAGCAAGAACATTCTAAAAAAGATGTAGCAGATCAAGAATGGATATTCTGACAAATATAATGACAGCAACAGCTGTTTATTTTTCAATAAAAGTATTTCGTCTTTTTTTGGAACTAGAAGTACTTCCTGTTCGGAACATGAGGGGGATGGGGGTCACTTAGTCCAGCTCTTATATGCAGTCAATGGATGTGACTTTCAACAAAGTGCGACTTATGTGATTAAAATAAAGGCACAACCACTAGAGGGCACTCTAGCTGTGTATCAGTCTTTGCTACTGACAGCAACGCAGAAGAAAAAGTGCGCCACTTATGCTATGTCCCTAACTCCTAACTACTAAAAAACTATAACTATATAGTGCCCTAGATTTTAAAATCCATTTAGAACACCATTACTTCTCTTTTGTTTATCTAAACGAGGGATATGATGTCACTGATTTCACGAGGTGAAAAATCGAACATTTTACGTCTTTCCACAGTGTATTTTTATCAAAAAAATTACATTTAAACTACTTTTTTTCCCGAGAAACATAGTTTGACTGCAATGCATTGTGGTCTATATTCGCTTTTTCGAATCTTCTGGGAAATTTCTATAGCACTTGATTTTGGAACTGTAGATTTGGACAGCACTATAAAATGGTGAACGCACTATATAGTCAGTAGGGAAAGAATTCAGAAATAGCCGTAGTATTATAATGGCGAAATTGTTGCAAAGTGACCCCAAAGATGAATAAATCAATATATTTAGTTATTTAAAGTTATATAGAGAGTTTTGTTGACTTACTAGCATGCTATGACTTTTCTCTTCAAAATAAAATGCGTGTTGTGGTTCTGGAATTTTTCTAAAAATACATTTCTTCTTTATTATCCTTTCTTTTAATTTTTCAAATCACTTCTGCGACTTATACTCTGAAGAGAAAATAGTCAGAAAAATACAATTTTTGATTCTTGACTGTAGTTCAGCTTTAATCTGTATTGTATTTGAACATGCTTTCCACTTAAACAGGGCCAGATTGTGGCTCACTGCTGTGTAAATCCAATTTACTCCATCGCAGGTGCAACTAGTTAAGATAACGAGGTCCTATCCAGAAACTTCCAACTCCAAGAGGACGCAGAGGAGCCTTAAAACACCACATTTTAAGTGTTAATATCCCTCATTTGGCGCGCAGGACAATTAACTTTGTTAAATGCCATTTATGTGCCAAAACATTAAAAGATTAAAATAAAAAGAACAATTTAAGGTCAATTATCAGATTAACTTTTCAGCACAGCTTGCTTTCCAATGGACGGACGCCATGATAAACATTTAAGACAAAAGCAGGAGTCCATATCCCGCTGACATTAACAAAAAGCACCCTCTCATAAAAAGTAGATTTGTTTATTTATTCTCCAGAATTCATACACAAACAATTACCCTCTCAATGAAAGTTTAAACAACAGCGTGCTGATTTCTGCAGCATCTGTTCCAGCTGATGCACAGAAGCATGTCACCAATCCTGATGCGTTGTCAGCACCACATTAAAAATGAGACATTTGCAAAATAAAAAGGATGAAGTTGTCTCCGGAACGCGCAGCATTTTATTTCTGACAGCTGTTTATTCCTAATTAAAGCTGCCTGTCACCTGCTGACGCCCAATAAATAAATAAATAAATAAAAGCTCCACTTTTGCCTTTTTATCCACCTGAGTATTTTTGTTATCTGTCATTATGCCTCACTTTGTGTTTTTAAGCTGCACATGAACATATCTGTCTTCCCACAGTTATCTGTGGCTTGTCAATTCAGCAGATTAAATTTAGATGAACAGAAGAAAAAAAAAAAGAAGAAAAATCCTGTTTTGGTTTGGTGTTTACAAGGCAGAGGTGAAGCTGCATCCTCTTGGATGTTGAACTCATCTGTTCATCCGACAGCACACTCACTTCCCTTTATTGTTTCATCTGCAGAGGCTCTGCTCTAAAAAAACCAAACTGTTTCCCTTCTGTCTTCCTCTGCTGCAAAACAGAGATGGAGCTTGAAGAAAGTGGGATCTCTCAGCCGCTCGAGATCGAATGAAATGCAATGAAATAAAGCAACTTTGCACTGACCGGTGCTTTTTCATGAGCCACACTCACCTTCTGTCAGGCTGTGGACCTTCTCCATCTCCACGGAAAGGCACCAGACGCGGAGAGCCAGAAGCAGAACGGCAAAGTTCTCCCTGCGCGTCCAGCTCCTCATGTTTGGGCTCCGATCAGCAGATAGTTCAGAGATGGCAGATCAATCAAAAAAAAAAAAAAAAAGGGGGGGGGGGGGGGGGGGTTCTTCCTTTCAGACTCCGAGAGAATTCAGCGAGCTGTCACACCAACCAAGACAAGGATGAGCTGTCACAAACTTTTCCCTACCAGAATGAAGGCGAGCGAGAGGAAAAACGCACAAACGATCACTAGATAATTATTGTTAGTAGAATATTTTTTTGGGGGGGATTTCTTGAAATGAGAGTTCTCATAGGTTAAAAGAGCGAGAGTGAAGGCAGAGGATGAAGGAGAGCAGAGGAAGCCGCGGACTCTCCATCCCCGCTCGTAACGGAGAAGCCACACCAGCCATGTGCGCTGTGGACTCCGCTGGGTCCTAACGCCGGTCACGTTCAAGTGAACATTTCTATAAGTAATTTTCTGTAAAATTATAATTAGAGCTAGAAGAAAATGATAATTTTTTTCATAATTACATTTTTCCCAAATTCTTTACTTTATCACTTGCAAGTCCTAATAATAAATATTTCATTGAAGTTCTACCCCAACAAGTAAAACGATTTATTTAAATCATGATTCTAAATAAATGCACAAATGCAGTTCTTAATTATATTAATATATGTCTTTCATCACGAGAAAAGTGCTGCAAAAACATTTGTAAAACACCTTTCTTTGCAGTGGTTCTTTAAAAGAGCTTTAATTTTATTTTTCAGTTTATTTCTTTAAATACATTTTTAAAAGTTCTCTGTGTTATCAATTTTTTTTTACAAGTTTGGCAACAACTATACAGATAATATTTTGTTCTTCAGCTGTGTGTGTTTAACAGGACAAAAAAAGAGACCCAGATCAATTTAAAGTTTACTCTTTTTATTAGGTTTGGGCAGCAATTTCTTTTCAAAATAAAAGTAGAAGTTGGAACTATAAGCCTGTTTTTATAAACTAAAGAAACTTTTACTTGATCATTTCCTAGTACAGAAAACCACAACTTACAGAACTTATTGAAATTTACATCTTTACATCTATTTTTGTTCCTTTATTAATCACTGATGCAACCAAGACAAAAATGAATTAGTTTTATTAGTACGTTTTGGACTGAGGGGAAACCAAATAAAGAAAACTACATCTCTGATTAAATTTCAATAAAGACAAACTCTAAATTTCTTTGTCTTTTTTTTTTTAGTCCTTGATGACAAACTTTCCTCTGATGAGTCTCTCTGGTAAATGCAGCTACAGGCAAGAAAGCAAAACAGAGCAAAAGAGGAACATTAAAAGACAGAATTAAAGCTGGTTCAGAAGAGTTTTCAAAGCTGCCAGATCAGATGAAACTTGATTTTTTAGTTTAATGCTAAATTAATATTGTTTTGTCCTATGTTTGCAGATGACAGTACTTTTTATTCTCAAGGCAAAAAGTTTGGTTACTTGTCTGATTTTGTAAAATTAAAAAAAGCAGGAAAACTAAAAACGTGATGTGAACAAAACTATATCTGGAAAGATATTTAGGTACAAAAGCAATTTCAAAGATATCTATAAATTAACAAGAAAGTTTTTGCATTACAAAAGAAATGTTTTGATTGTGAGATTTGTTTTTAGAGCAAGTAATGGCAGAATACAGAATAAACTAAATTTATAGCATTACTTGCGATAATGCCAGTGTGAATGCTGTAAGCTAAATGAGACTGCAGAAGATGTCAGAGCTGTAAACGCCAAAGCAGAAAGCTTGCCAACATGTTTGCTAAATGCCAAATTAGCCTCCCAAAAAAAAAAAATATGGAAAAGAAGGTTAATTTTGACAAAACGGCTAGCATAATTTCAAAATATTATCTAAATTCAAAATTTGCCTAAAGAACTTTTAAAAAGTCTAATGTTGACAAAACAGTTAGCATAGTGCTAAAATAGCTAAACTCCTTATTACTCTGAAGAGCTTCAAAATGTCAAATTTTGACAAAACAGCTAGCATAGCGCTTTACTATTGGCTAAAGTACTAATTACCCTTAAGAGCTTTAAAAAAGTCAAAATTGACTAAACAGCTCAAATTTTAAATTGTGGCTAAAATCTAAATTAGCTTAAAAATGGTACAATGTCTAGAAATAGTCATAAACAGTTAGCATGTAGCTAAATTTAAAGCTACATTTCAAATTAACCCTAAAAACCCAGTAGTTGCTGAACAACAAGGCTGTCTCCATCTGAAAGTACGCACAAGTTTCAAGGAGCACACAGTTTTTCGAGGATTTGAGCAATTTTTCATTCATTTCCTAAGGGACATATTTTAATAAATATTTAAGAAACAATTAAGTTGATCAATACCAAAATATAAAAGCAGCAAATCCAAGTTTTGATACCAAGATCTATGAAATAGCAGAAAGTGTGATAGAGTTTTTACGTGCCAAGGAGCAAGAGAATGAATACAGTGTGAATTCTGTAAAGCATTCACAAAAAAAATAAATAAATAAGGTCTTGCAAGTATGTAAATCTTTATTTATACAGCACGACTAAATGACTGTAAACTTTTTTTCTAAATGTATTTTTTTGTTTAGAAATTATAATGCCCCAAAAGTAAAATATTTGAATCATGCCTTTGCACATTAATTATTTTTGGCACCTTTTTATGTCTAGAGAGAAGAAAGTTGAGCTTTTTTAACCTCAATAAAAATATGCATAACCTAATCGTTCTATCTGTATGTCATGAAACGCATCGATGCACATTCACTTTGGAGTCTTTGCTCTGGTCCCATCTGTTCTATATGTCCTGGTCCACCTGGTTCAGTTCAGTATAATCTATTTTTTGTGTGTGTCTGTGCTGCAGGCAAAAAGTCACAGTTGTCTACCTGCAGCACTTCACTTCACCACATTGTTCTACAGAGACAACACACCATTGAAACAAAAACCACTTTACCTCTGATGACCTATGCCGGAATTGTCCTTAAAATCCCTCACAATCCTTTTCTGTTTTCTCAGAAAAATATTACATCCCATCCTTGAACCGATCCAGATATCTAAGGAAGAACTTCAATTTACTTTAATAGTCTAAAATGTGTCACGATGAAGCTTTAAGTGTATATATTTGCTCTAGTTACAAACTTTTAATCTGTGGAAGTATGGCTTTCACTCCAAAGCCACACCATAACCCCGAGGCAGCTGAGACAGTAAAGCCAGTAAAGCCTCGGAGCACATAGATTTCATTGTGCATAGATTGCACAGTGACACAGACACAAGGTGCCTCAGAGAAATGGAAGCCGCCTGACAAGAGGCTGTCTCCTCGTATAAAGCTCCTGTCAGTCTATTCTCATCATGTGAAACCAGCCACAGAGTTCTCTGGTGAGGAGAACTCCAAGAATCTTTCTTTGTAATTTATGCCTGAGTGAAGTCAGTAGATATCAATAGTGTTTACCCCTCTAATGAGGGGTAATTAATCATTTCTGATGGAGGACGGGGCAAATAGCCCAAGAGGGATTGAAAAGTCAAACATTTATTAATTGATGTTTCATTTTTAAAAATATATGCTTCTTTCAGGGCAGAGGTCCGTTTGTTTTTCTGAACCAAATGTAGTCTCCGTCAGCTCCCAGTTTTAACGCTTGTCAGTCACCTTTCCGGGGGTATGCGTGGAGCGAGGTTGCAGGCTGGGCTCAGGACTCTCCTACCTTATTA
Organism: Oryzias javanicus; assembly: GCA_003999625.1. Classification (NCBI taxonomy): domain Eukaryota; kingdom Metazoa; phylum Chordata; class Actinopteri; order Beloniformes; family Adrianichthyidae; genus Oryzias; species Oryzias javanicus. The sequence continues at coordinate 20,496,616 of CM012451.1, forward strand.
CAATGTCATCTCTGGTTTGGAGCCGGGCGACAAAGTCCTCTTTTGCAGGCGCCGCATGCCTCCTGAGATCGATCAGCTTGAAATTCCACTGCTGTGGCTGCGGTAGCTTCCAAAGGCCTTGAGGTGGAGATGTTGTTGACGGCACAGGAGGAGAAACAATCGCACCCTCTTTCTCCATGAACTATTTTACATCCATGACATTGTTATTACATTACAATGCATTTCCTGCGCCACTCATAATATACATAATTTGACTGTTTTTCCTTAAATGTTTTTAAATTGTAAAAATAAATCAAACAAATTAGCTCATTCTTGAATTACAGTGACCGAGAACCACCATTGCAGTATACAAAAAGAAAACTGTGCACAAAAAAAATAATCTGAAAATAAGTGATTTCTGCAAAAATAAAAAAAGTTTCTGTGAACAGTTATTAAATATTCTTCATGCAGCAGAGCATATGGCAAACACCGTTCCACCTCTGGTGTGTCCGTCGACTTCCACTGCATCTTTCTTGTTTGCATCGCTTCTTTTTGTTCTTAGTTACTTTTTTATTTTTGCTCAGATCCCTTTTTTGTTTGCAGATATTTTTTTATCTGTTTCTTTTTCCCTGCGATGGCAGTTCTTGGCTCCACATTGAATTATACTAAGAAATTCAAACATTAATTAAAAAAAAACCATTAATAAGAATTTGTCAACTTTATCAAACTCAGTTTTACTACACATCATTTTACAGTAGGATTGCACTCCATAAATGACAGAATTTAAACAGCTATTTCTTGTGAAAAAGCATAATTATTGTCATTGTAAAAGTTCAAAATGGTTCATAATGTTTTTTCCAATTAAAGGTTTCTTAATAGTTACAAAAAAAATCTGATTTAAGTTGTTGAAGACAGTGAAATTAAATTTGGTTTTAAAAGAAACTAAAAAAAATATGATCTTAATTCCTCCGCGTCTCATCTTTGTAATATTTGGTCCAGAAGTTTCTGCAAGATAATAAAAAAAAAGACAAAAAACACCAGTGAACACATTAAGAACACATTTGTGACTAGGTCTTTTAAATGTATTGATTAAATGATTTGAATCGATCTAAGTATAATAGATCGATAATCATTCCATAAAAACAGAGATCGATCTAGTACATAAAGCTAAAGTCTGCTAGCTTGATGCTAACGTTTAATGGTAACGCTCAGTTCACGTAAACCATGTGTGTCAAAGTCAAGGCCTGCTGTGTGATTATATCCGGCCTACAGATCATGTTCAATTTTTGTTATGTTATCTAACCTAGTGCAACATATTCTCTTCCCTAAGTCGTCACATATTGACGCATGGATAGGGAGTTGATGTTTTGGATGTCACCAACTCACCATTTTTTTATGTCCAATTAAATCAAGTCTCCCCTGTGCTGCAAACCGGTACCGGTCCGGTACTGAGACGTGGACCGCACTGGTATCCTAACCCTATATAAAATCAATTCATCGATTTGAATCAATCTCATTATTACACTGATACATTTTACAGTATGTGAACTGTATCACATTAATATAGATATATTCAAAACTTAGATTATTAATGCATTTCTAAACAAATGTGTCTAAATGTGTAAACTCAAAATTGAATTGAATTGAAAGGATCGAAAGAATAAAAAGAAAAAAAAAATTGGGAATCGAATCAAATCGTTTCTGGAAATTATTATCGATACCCAGCCCTATAACCCTAACCTTAACCCGGTACTGGACAGTCGGTACCGGATGCAGATCAATCCTGGTTCTGGATAAAGAAATCTTCGAAAGAATCGAAGAAAATCAGAACTGAATCGATCCAAGCTCTAGTTAATCGAACCGATTCTGGAAACTTATTATCGATACTATTCGTGAGCACACCTTTGTGTCAACCGTTTACTGCGCGGTCCACAAGTGTTTCCCACCATTAAATTGGTTTCCCCCCCCTATCCATCTATCCCCTAGGTGGCTAAGCCCAGGTGAAGGGAATAAATCTCTGTCTTTCTATCAGGCTGCTATGCAATCACCCTCCTATGATAGCATTGGGCAACAGCTGGAATCTCATTCCAGGCAGCATTCAAAGCCACCTTCTATCTACCTCATGCTATTAGACCCCTGTTGAGTCTTCGCTGGGCTGCCCCTCCGTGTGGGATTAAAACGAGCCCGTTTGCAGAGCAATACTTTCCTTTTTTTGCAGTTAGTTTGGTTACCCTGAGCTAAGAGATTTATTCCACACATGGCAAGGTCACACTGGCTTGAAATGCACTTAAAAAAAAAAAAAAAAAATCCAAAAGTCTTATTTTTGCTCAGTCAACAAGCTGATTTAAAGCAAATCGATTGTTAGAGGAAAATTAAAAAGACAAATTATTTCTGATCATTTTGGAACGTATGTCTCACTCCCCCTCCCTCTCTGAGCCTGTCATGATAATCACTTTCCAGAGAGTCGAGACGTCTCTCTGCATTTCACATCTCACCTGGCTGACAATAAATCAATTCTTCTGGTATAATTGGAGAGACATTAGCCGCTCACCCACAAGTGGATGTGAGCGGACCCGTCTCCAGCTATTTGTCCTACGTTTATCAGTATGTGCCACATACCTGTGCAGCCCCAAAATGTTGGACGAAATAACTGTTAAACAGGTCACTTGTATCATTGAATTAATGCTAAAAGTAAAAAAGTCGTTTTTTTTGTTCCTGGCTGTGTGTGATTTTTCACTTTAAAGCTCACGAGTCAGAAAAAAACAATGTGTTTTTTATTTGTTTCGATTTTTTTAATAGAATAATTTTATATTGAATATTTATTTTTTGACTTTGTTCAGGTTGGTCCACTTTTTCAAGGTGTTTCCCCTTCTGTTGTTGAAAGTAGATACACATATTGTTATTGTATTCATTACAGTAATAGTTAAAAAAATATATATATTTTTTAGGTAAATTTCAAAAGGACACCTCAGAACCAGGCTCAGGTGACACTGCAACCTTATGAAGTGAACTTGTAATAGTGGTTAAATGGCGACCTCTGCTGGCCAAAATTAAACCGACATTTAAAGGATTTGCCTTCTCTGCTTTCAAATAAGTAACATTTAATGCCTAATGTGCTATTAGTAAATAACACAGAACACCCTCATATTTTCACATGTTGTTGGTGTGATGTATAAAACTTGAATTTCTATTGATTCTATTCAATAATATTTCTTGTTATCCTTCTTTCTCAGAAGGTCTTGCCCTCTGCCAGGCCACCGTTGTAAATATGAATGCTGATCTTAATATGTCCAGTCTGGATAAATAAAGTTAAAAAAAAATAATATTAATTTGTAAAAAAAATCACAAAAACAGCATCAAAATAACTTGATGTGTCATTTATAGAAGGTCAGCAAATATTTCCGGGAACGTTTTGTTTTACTTTGATTGTTTCTGACTTAGAAGGTTTTTCTAAACATAGTTACAATGAACATGCTGTTACTCTGCTTTTAAAATCTATGCATTACGATTAATGGTGTACAGAAATGACGAGATTACAGTGAAAAAGGTGGCAGACTGAGACTACCTGAATAGTCCAGATCCACATAGTGTGGAAAAAGAGGTAAAATAAATATTCACCTCCACTCCACATTATTATCCTAAATTAGAAGTACCTGTTTGAGACACCTGTCCACTTCGTACAACCAGTAAGACTCCAACTACTAACATGGCCAAGACCAAAGAGCTGTCCAAAGACACCAGAGACAAAATTACAGGGGTCTCAGTGATCCTAAAGAATCAGCCCAGAACTACACGGGAGGAGCTGGTCATGGATCTGAAAAGAGCTGGAACCCTCGTTTCTAAGGTTACTGTTGGTAATAAACTAAGACGTTGGTAAAGCATGGGGGTGGAAGCATCATGCTATGGGGGTTGTTTTTCTGCACACGGGACAGGACAACTGCACCATATTAAGTAGAGGCTCTCCAGGGGTATGTATTGCAATATTTTGGGAAACACCCCCCCTTCTTTCAGTTATTGAAGATGAGTTGTAGCAGGGTCTTCCAGTATGACAATGACCTGAAGTACACAGCCGGGAGAACCAATGACTGGTTCCATAAGAAGCAGATCAGGGTTCTGGAGTGGTTTAGAGAGTCTTCAGACCTAAACGCAATAGTCTTTGGAAGGAAGTTTAACTTTTTGTTTCTCAGAGACTGTTCAGAAACCTGACAGATCTAGAGTAGATCCATGTGGAGGAGTGGGCCAGAATCCCTCCTGCAGTCTGAGCTACTGTACCAAATTAAGATTGATTTTATAAGGTGTTCGAATACTTATTTGCAGCATTACCATACCAATAAATTATATATATTTTTAAATCATGCAATGTGATTTCCATGTTGTTTTGTTGTTTTTTTTAGATTACATCTCTCACAGTAAAGATGCACCTAAGAGGATAATTGTTGACTTCATATGATTTCAAAGATGGGAAAACATGAAATTCACAATGTGTTCAAATACTATTTAAATACTTTTTTTACATTTACAATCAAGTTTTTAAAATGAGCTGATCTTACATTAGTTAAACATTTTTTTAACCACTGTCTGCTGATTTTACTCTAAATAAAGAGGTATTTTGTGCTTTATCACTCCACCAAAAAGCAGATGTCTTAACTAAATAAAGTGATGGTTAAAGATGTGATATAGTGTCAAAGCTAATAAATAAAAATAAGCTTCAAGTCGATATTATCTTCAGCTGCACAATAGTGTTGTTTAGCTGCAACAGAAGGATCTTATTTGACACAGAATGTACAGTTGAAACAGAAAGTATGTCAACCATTTTGGAGTACTTCATTTTCTGTCCGAAATGGACACATGAAGTGTGATTTTTATTTTTATTTTTTATCGAAATCTTAAGCACAAAAAAACATTGCCTGTTTAAGTTACATCAGTTTCTGTTTTCATGTTTTTATTGAACACAAGCCTGTGTCTAGTTTAGGGTAAAACCAAGAAACTCCAAAAGGCTCACATATTTCCTCCTGCAGCTGTATTTTATTTTGAAAGGAACATGTACATGCTGCTTTAAAAAACAGAAATTTTTGTCTGTAGAAAATATTAACACTGTTATAATTATTTTTTTTATAAATAAATAAATGCTACATTTTATAATTAAATGCCTTAATAGTCAAACAATGTATTTTTCTGAATGGTACGGTGGATTTTGCGGCTCTTGTTTGGTTCAAGAAACTGTTTCCTTTAGCATTAAACTTCCGGGTTAATGCGATGTTTCTGGATGTCTTTCAAAAAAATGAATAAAATTTTAAAATATAATCCAACTAGAGCAGATGGCATTTAAAATATAAAAATATGAGGAATATTATTAAAAATTTAATTAATACAATTATTTATAAAATATTAATATTCAGAATTTTAAAAAATGATCATGTTTTAGCTTCATGATTTAAAAAAATTATTGTAATCATAGTAATTTTTAAGGTTTCTGTGTTAAATTTACTGTAAAGTTTTACGTAATATCTAGTTTGGGTTGTAAATGATTAAAATAGAAATAAAAATCAGAGGAAATCACTGTCTTTGTGTAAAACGCTTTGCAAAATCCATGTCCACTTAAAAAGAAAATCAAACAGCATGACTTATTTTTTCATTTTCTTTATCCATTTTTGCGCATCCTCTTCTCTACTTAGCCTCCTGTATCATTTTTTTTCTTCTTTTTTTTTTGTGTTTACCTTTTTGAAGACCTCTGCTCGCAATCTGTTGGTTTGTGATTCGGCCCTCTTTTTTTCCTCCTCTTTCTTCTTTGCCACTTCTGGCAGCTTGTTGTAAATCCTGCCAACGCGAAAAAAGGGAAAACTCACACAGGGCAGGAAAAAATTGAATCCGGAGTCTGAGGGGCGGATGAGCCAATCCGGCCGACTGTAACTGTAGAGATGAGGTTTTATCAAGTCACACCACAAACTGGAAAAAAAAAAAAAGAAAAAGGGTTCTGCTGATAAACAGGTGGCACACACACACACACACACACACCCACACCCTTTTGTGGCTTGTGCAGCTAGAATCAATTTGTTAAGAGATCTCCCAAATCTGATAGAGTTGCCTTTGAAAGACAATTACAGTAGGAAGCCACCATCTGATCTACTGCGCCTTTCCAGATTACAAAAGAAGAGAATGATTTCATATCAGATGATGTATACAGTATGTAAATGCCAACTGAGAGCTGAGCTTTCACTCAAAGCATCTTTGTTTATGCTAGATATGGAAAGTAAACCCAAACGGGCGTGCTGCACGAAAAAGAAGACAGGAAAGAAGAGAAGAGTGACACACAGCGACGGGAGACTCGATTCACACAAACTCACCGTCTGGACCTCAGCTGCATCTCTCTGCCTGATATAGACCTCTCTCTTGGCTTGAAAAGGTTATCTAGGACACACATGTACGCCCGTCAAAACACAAGAATAACAAATAGGAATAAATATGTTAATGAGTCTTGGAAATGCAAATGAACACCCAAAGCAGATTCTTCTTTTTCAGACAGAGTTAACAATAAATAGAAACTGATCAAATACTGAGTGTATGGAGCTAGATTGGGGCCAATATTATTGGAAACCCAAGTAAAACAGATTGAAAAATGTATTGGTTTTTCGCCAAAATATCAACAACTTTTAGCTATTCTAAAATTCTATTCTAAAAATGTAACATGATAAGATGGCGCTTTGAACTGTGTTTTGGACGCTCGCTTTGTACGGGACAAAACTCTGCTTTTTACACCCGTCCTGGAAATTAGTCTAAAAGACTATAATCTTGTATATTTGTATTTTTAAATGTTTTATTAATATATTCTGTCCCTGTCTTAAATAAACAATCAATCAATCAACTTCAGACTACAATGGTACAGACAATACAGCCATTTTCTGACCGTAATGATCCAAGTTCTCAGTTTCAGTGAAAGCAACGGGACTTAAATTACCATCCTTATTGATTTTAATTGGTCCTTCGTGTTAGCCCCGCCCCAACGCGCCACAACAGGGCCAAACATTTTGAAACTTAAGCTTTCTGATTCAAAAATGAAAAAAAGAGTTGAAAGTGGAAAAAGATTTGAAACAAAAAAAAAAAGAGTTTTGAAATTGAAATTTTGCATTTTGAAACCAAATAAATATGAAGCTGAAAATATTTAAGTTCATTTCAGAATAGCAAAAAGTTTTGGACATTAACATTTTTTATTAAGATTTTTCTCAATTTGTTTTATTATGGTTTCAAATAATATTGGCTCCAATTTAGCTCCATACTGAGTTGGCTATAACCATTAAATATCCAGCTCTATTAAGTGCGTCCTAAGAATCTAGCTGTATTTAAAGGCATCACGACTTATATTATGTTTATTCTACAACCAAAAAAAAAGCAATAAAGATGTTTCTTAGTAGCCTGCTCAATTTTTAGCTAAAATTATGCTTAAAAAAAGTACATATTTTGAGAATTATTCCATTATTCCTGCATTATAGGAAAAAAACAAACAATTCCAGAGTATCTGCAGTACTGGATTATACCCAGCAGAGAGCAAAATTGGTTTAATCTGCTGCAACATGAACAGAAGAAAAACCTGAAATTCCCATTTTTGCTCTTTCAAATTCACAGAAGTCATAAAGTAAAGCAAACATCCATATTTGAGTGAATCGATATGACAAAACTGGGTCTTAGGTTGTTTTCTCTGCATGTTTGAAGGTCTAGAATGTTTGTGTAGCCTCTCCTAAATGAGCTGATGTCCCAGCAGTCCAGAAAAATGTAATGAATGTCTGTGCAGTCAGAAGATGGTAAAACATAGTAAACAAAAAAAAAAAAAGTTAAGAGGATGAGAGGCCATCTGCTATTTCTGACTGAGCTATATTCTGAATTTATTTCAGTTGTCAGAGGGCCTGATGCCACATTTGTATTTCCACAGGATCCTTTGTCATGTAACCCACAGCTGTTGGTGCGCTGCTGTCAGTTTTGTTGCCCCGACAGCAAAACTTAAACGCTAAAAGTCTGTTGGCGTATTTCATTTTGCTTGGGAAATGTCCCATATTTTACAAAATGAGATGGACGTGTGACAAGAGTTAGTTGAAATTTATGAAGTCCTAAACTTCCTGAGCTATCTCGACTTAATTGAACTCTGGATTGTGTTTTTATGAAGGTCAGAGGAAAAAAACAAACACTTTGTTGGACACATGCAGAGGCCTGAACATGACTATAAAAAATGACAAATTGTTCCCTCAAAATATTAAGTTGTGGCCACAAATTGCCATTTTGTAGCTATATCTTCTATTTTGTGTGCACAAATGAGAATATCAGGGTCATCAACTTCTGTTAAAAAATGTGGGCACAAAATACTAATTTGTGGCCAAAAAAAACCAAACAATTTGTTTGTCTAAAATGGTAATTTCTGTGCACAAAATGTTAATTTGTGGGAGCACAATTTGAATTTGTAAGAACAAAATACTAAATTGTGGCCACAAAACATCGATTTGTGGGTGAAATGCCAATTTTTTCCCCAAAAAATGTTTTTTGAGCACAAAAATTTCTAATAAACTGTAAATTTGTGGCCACGAAATGTTCATTTGTGTTCTTAAAATGTTAATTTATAACCACAAAATTCAAATTTGTGGGCACAAAATTTAAATTTATAAGATTAAAATGCAATTATTTAAGAACAAAATGCCAAACTGTGGTGACCAACCATAATTTGTCAGTACATAGTGCAAATGGTAAGAACAAAATGCTTATGTATATAAACAAAATGTTGGCAAGGGCCCACAACATGTTAATTTGTGCATAAAATTGCAAATAAACTGTAACTTTCTGGCTACAAACTGCACATTCGTGAACTTCAAATGCTCATTTATAAGCACAAAATGCAAATCTTGGGGTAAAAAATATTTATACGTGAGAACAAGATGCAATTTTTTATAAACAAAATGCACGTGGGCTCAAAATGCAAATTTGAAATAAAAAATGCTAATTTCTAAGAACAAAATGTGTATAGAAATTGCTAATAGACTGTAAATTTGTGGCCACAAAATGCTCATTTGTGTGTTGAAAATGCTAATTAGTAAGCACAAGGCAAATTTGTTAGATCAAAATGTTAATTTTTAAGAACAAAATGCCAATATTTTCACACAAAATGTTTCAAGTGCCCACAAAATGTTAGCTTGTGCACAGAAATAGCCAAAAAAACTGTAACGTTGTGGCTACAAAATGTGCATTTTTGCCCTCATAGTGCTCATTTGTGCACATAAAATGCTAATTTGTGGACACAAAAGTGCTAAGCTGTGACAACAAAATACTAATGTGTCCACAGATATTGCTAATAAACAGTAAATTTGTGGCCACAACATGTTAATTTGTGTGCTGAAATGCTCATCGGTAAACGCACAAATGCAAATTTATGCACACTATAGTTAGTTTGTGCACAACATTGCTAATAAACTGCAAACTTGTGTCAACAAAATGCACATTTTTGTCCTCAAAATGCTCATTTGTAGGCACTAAATACAAATGTGTGCGCAGAATGCTAAACAAATGCTAATTTGTGGACACGTAAATGCTAAACTGTTGCAACAAAATGCTCATTGGTACTCAGAAATTGCTTATGAAACAATAAATTTGTGGGCACAGCATGCTAATTTGTATGCAGAAAATGCTCAATAGTAAACAAACTAATTAGTAAAATTAATGAAATGCTCATTTTTGGACGAGGATACTAAAATTGTGGCCACAAAATACAAAATTACTACAGAATATTTGTATTATTTACTAAAAAATTTTTTTTTAAATTTTGACTTTTAATTTTGCTAATTTAAGAGAAAAGTCATAACTGTTAAATTATAAGAATAAAGTAATATGTTTATTACTTTAAAAGTTATAGGCTATATTTTTCTTTCACAAATTACCTAAATTAATAGTCGTAAAATTTACTAGCAAAAACTCATAATTTCACTTTTTTTTCTTTCTTTTTCTGGTGGTCCAACTACTTTATCGTACAAAATACTAATATTTGACCTGAAATTAATTAATAATTTGAGGGAACAGTTTGTCCTTTTTTACGTTCAGGGCTCTGTAATTTAAATTTTTTGTTTTTTTTTTATTTATTTTCTTTTCCTTATTGTAGTTTCTTAATTATTTGAGTGTAGTCGTGCTGCTAGACTGCACAAAAGGTGCATTTAACAATACTAGAGATGCTTCTTTACTCAGAAAAATGTACGTTAAGAATGTAAGACATTACAATTTAGCAATTAAACGCATTTGCATTTTAGCAAATTTAGCCTGTGTAATAGCAAGTATTTTAAGTTATTTTCTGTAAAGCATAGAGTAAGCCGAAGTCAGCCATGATGTTAGAGTCATGCAACAACACCAATTTCTGGTGATAATTGACATATACATATTTACAGGAGCCAAATCTCAAAAAAGATCTGACTGATATTTCCTAAATGTTTGCAGCCCAATTCATTTGTTTAAAATCTGATTTAAAATTGTATTTCTAGTGTTTAAAAGATTTTTTTGTGAATTTTTTTCTGATATTGTCAGACATAAATAAAGAAAACATTGCTTAACATTTCATTTCTGAGTATTTCTTTATTCAAATTGGAGATAATAAAGACTGTAGTTTGAAAAAGATGTGTAGAAATTACGTTTATTTGACAAAAAAACGACACTATCATAATTAAAAGACCACTCTAAAAGGTTTTAAAAAGCAAATAAGATAATCAGAGGGTTTCTTTCAGTAGTTAAATGCAAACAGAAACATTTTTGCTCGGTCTTGTCGTTTGAATGACAGCTCACTGTGAGTCTCCTGTACTATTATTGGGAAAAATCCCTTCTGCTTTTCTGGGATTCACGCTGGGTTAGTCCGCAGAACTCACTGCTGAGGGGATCTGGCGTGGTGCAGTTCCTCTTTTGTTTGCCTCGCTCTTCCCTAAAGCCTTGAAGCAGGTCCGGGTCGGACTTCTGCAGCGCTTTTCTTCGGTTAGCCCTCCGCATCAGCTCCCTCACCCGACCCTGAGATCGACTGATGAAGTCTGGCCTGAAGAGCTCCAAAGCCTCCTGGGGTGAAAAGGAGGATACATGCAGTAAACTTGGTATTTGTAGGAATATTACAGAACAATTCGCAGACATTAATCCTGTGGAGAAAAAGAAGCCTTTGCAGAGATACAATCTTTTTCTGAAAACACCCCTAATCTATTCCTTAACCTTGGAAAATCGAGTTCAGTGCTGTATTAGTGATAAAGAACACTTTCTCAAGTAAAGGAAGGCTTTAGACTGAGATGGAAATGCTTCAGTAAGACTTCATTGGGTCTGTTTTGGCAATGCAATAATAAAATGTTACAAATACATCTATAATTCTTAAAGAAAAAATGTAAATCCCTCTATAGGAGATCCTTGAGCTTCTGCGATAGTTTCCAGGAAGCTGATTGGCGGCTTCAGCTGTGCGTGGATGATGCTATCATACATGAGTTCAATCTGAGCAGAAGTGCCGCACTGAGAAAGTAATATCTTCTTTTGTTTTTTCTGTGCTTTCCTCTCCGGTGCTTCCATCCCTATTCAGTTTGTTCTGTTTGAAGAGAATTAAGGAGGGATGCATGGGTGCTCTAGCATGACATCATGGATTACAAACAATCAGACAGGAAGACCACGGTTCATGAGGCTTTGGGACTTTGTTAGCTTTGAGCATTAGGCTGCTCTGCAGGGAGTTGGATGCCAGGGCCAGCACAGAGATATGCCATCTGCAGAAGATGCTACTATTCTTTTTTAAACCACAAGTAAAAGGACAGAATTTTAAAGGGAAGTTTATACATTTCTGAATAGATAGTGGTAATTCTCGCATACTGGTAATGTTTTATGTTCGAAGCTCTCTCCAGCTTTGACAGCTTGAGGCGATTATAATCTTGAAATATCACAAAATTACAGCAAAAAAGTAGTATATATATATATATATTGCTGATGTTTTATAATTTATTTATGTTAATGATTTTTTAAATAAAAAATAATCAGCACATTTTTTTCTGAATTTTGATCATAGATCTGCATATGAAATGACAAAGTCTGAAATAGTGTTATATCTACGTACATCGTCATGTGATTTTTGTTACCTGAGGAATCCTAATAATCTGAATCTATGTTGGATCTAATTTAATTTAATTTAATTTAATTTAATTTAATTTAATTTAATTTAATTTAATTTAATTTAATTTAATTTAATTTAATTTAATTTAATTTAATTTAATTTAATTTAATTTAATACTCTGTTTTGGTGTATCTTTACGTGTTACACCTCTGGGTTTTTCAGCAAATTCGGAAAGTGTAATCAGAAAAAGTTGCAATTTTATGGCTACAACACAATTTTTCTCTAAAAGTTGACATCAGTCAGTGGCCGCACATTTTGAGGTTAATGGTGGTTTTCCGGTGACAGCTATCGGGCGATAGTTGGGTGGTCACAGGTCAGTGGCAGCCGGAAGCATCGCTTTGACTGGACGACGTATCAATGTCTCCGGGCGGCATCCATCCATGTCAAATGCCACCGGCTGCCATGTAGCCACCTGGTAGCCCGGGGCACATCTAGCAAAGTCAAAGTGGGCGGAAAATGTGGGCCCCAATTGGATTTGTTTCGTTTCCTTGGTGGCTCCGCCTGTATTTGCCCATACTGCCTCTGCCGCCATGGAACCGACAACCTGGGCGGCGACCCAGCTAGCTCTCACTGGATGACTGGCTAGCGTAGCACGCCATACCCACTGAGAGTCCGGTTATGCCAGGACCATGGAAATTGCAAACAAACCCAATTGGGGTCCACATTTTCGGTGCAATTTTAAACCATGGGGCCCACTTCACCTTGCTGGCTGCGGGGTATATAAAACACGGGTCATTCTGGACACCCGACGCCCGCCTGAGTACATCCATTTACATTTATGATGATTTTCAAAAAAATTAAACAGCTGCATGAAATCTTGAAGAATTTACAGATATCACGGTGGCATTTTTATTATCCTTTTTGGTAACACTTTATAATAAGATTCCTTAATAAGCTTTATTAACACACTAACAAACATTATTAATGTGTTTATAAGGAGTTAGTAATACATTCATTAGCACAATAAACAAAATAAGGTTTAGTAACAAACTTGCTAAGATTCATTATCATCTAAAGTGAGACCGTTGTCTTCAAATTAATATTAATAAACTGCTTACAAGCTTAACAAATGTATTAATTATCTTTGTCAACATTATATAGCTTGTTTTGCAGCACCTCATGTAAAGTGTTACCTTTTTTTTTTATCGTAGCATAACATTATCAATTGGGTCATTTTAACCCATGAATTTAAAAAGCATGTGAACACCGGTAATAGTTCAAAGACGACACACACCTACACACACTCACACAAGCATACCCCCCCCACACGCACACTCATAGACCTATACACACAGTTGCTAACCCACACACCTGCACCCCCCAGACATACGTAAACCTGCAAAGCCAAACACACTCACACACATGCACGGACACACGCACACACATACGTACACTTGCACAGCTACACACCTGCTTGGCTACACACACGTACCTCTACACTTGCAAACCTATATACACACACGCACCAGATCCACCGAGGCTGCTGCTGGGTCGGTCAAAATAAAAAAGAGCGCTGCTTTCCTACATGTGAGAAATACATCTGCAAAGCCCAATCTTACATCTGCACATACATGAGCTAAACAGATGATACGAAACATTTCTCATGTGGTCAAATTTGGTGTTTTGTTGTGTAATGAGTTGCTTGATAGATCAATAATCAATTCACAAAAGATATAAATCGGTTAAGCACAGAAAGCTAAAATCCGCTAGTTTGATGCTAGCGTTCGATAGAATTTCCCATAAGACTGCTAATGCTAACGTTTGGCCGACCAAAAAATAAAAAAATTACATTCCTGACTAAATGAACATCTTTATCTCCCAAAGTCTATTAGGGAAATATTTGTTAAAATAACTATTTGTGGTCTAAAAAAATCATAATGTTCATGTGGTTGTCTTCTTCTTGAATTAGGTGCACTTCAATAGCGTGATCGCCACCTAGTGGCTAAACAGAAACGCCCTCCAGGAGAAGCAGAACAATGTTTCCAATGTTAGTCTAAACATTTTTGTTAGAACTTCTTTAGAGAATCCATCTAACACCGTATGATATTAACAATCTCATTATTTCAATAATACATTTTACAATATGTGAATTGCATTAGATTCTTATAAATGTATTTAAATTACAAAGTCGATTTTTGCTGTATTTCTAAACAAATGTGTATAAATGTGTAAACTTGAAAACGAATTGAATTGAAGAATCAAAATAATCTAAAAAAATCAGAATCAAATCGATTCAGGCTCTTATGAATCGAATCGAATCGTTTCTGGAAATGATAACCGATACCCAGCCGTAGTTATGAGAAACATACTTTGATAATTCGCCTCCATAAAAACACAAAAGGATAAACTGTTGAGAAGAATAAATTCCAGATTGTTAACAGTTTTTGTTCATTTCAAAATAATTAGTTTAGATAATTAACTCATAAGTATATTTAGCAATAATAAACCTTTAATGTGTAAAAGAAAACAGATATAACTGTTGGTTTGTGATGGGAAAAATAAAGTGTAAAAATGTTAACTGGTGATCCATCATGTAGAATAGATTGTAAATCACCAACTAAATCTTACAGATTCATTACTTTTTCCAATGGAATCAACACATTCTGCGTCTCCGTTAATAAATATTAGCAAAGAAAATAAACTTCTGTTAAAATCAAATTATCCATACTGTTTTGCAAACGGATACTGCTGAGTGGCATAGAGGAACCGTATCACCTCGCTCTGCCATAGCAGGAGTCGTGTTTTTGGAATGGAGCTGGGGGAAACTGATGAAAGTATGCTTGAAAAACACAACCTGCTCATCAGTGTGGCACGCTTTTACGCCGCATTAGTCTTTCAACAGGCGAGATTTGGTGGTTGAGAGGCGGACTTGGTCCAAACACAGAACTATTGTGGACTCATGCTGCTCAGTGGGACGCGTGTTGAGCTGGAGATTACTCCTGCTAAAAAAATATGTGGAACGGAGTGCTGCGGGAAGTCCTTCCCGCCAGCTGTGAACTCCCTTTGCAGCTCATCCAACACTTGGAACTGACAACTGCATCGGGATTCGGATAAACTTTATTGAAATAATTAAACCTGTTTTTTTTTCTATCCACGTTTGTGAGAAGCTAAATAGAGCGGTCAACGACTTCATTAGCCTAATTCCTAACTTTTGGTCAGAACTTTCTTAGACTTTTCTGTCTTTATGAAAACGATACAGAAATGTGTTTCATACTTTGAGGCTGAGAGTCTCGGGAATAGCTTCCACAGAGTCATTTTTCAGCTGGGGAAGGCAATGACAGGCTACATCCAGAGAGGAAGCCGTTTGAGGCTTTGTGGAGCTGCCGTCTGCTTGTTCTCCATCTGTCTTGTTACTTCTCGCGTCCTTGCTCCGTGTTTGTGACTCTGGTTGAGAGACACGGAAACAAGAGAAGTTTCAAAATCAAAGCGCAGAGCAAAGAACAAGGTGATTTTCAGGATTGCATTTTCACTGTCACAAAATAATTGTTCTCACAGATGCATACATTTTTTTTTTGCTATCTGACATTCATATGTACAATAGTCTTCTGTTTGATTTGAGCTTTTATCCTCCTAGGAAGGACGGAAATGAAAAGACCTCAACCTGAACTTACGTCAGACATGCACAAACACACACAGTGAGGAAAAAAAACCCCTGAAAGGAACATGAGTGTAGCTGATGAATAATGTAAAAGATGGCGGCGCATCCGTTCTGTTCTCGTAACTCGACTCCACTTCTACAGCAGTCACTGAAAACCCCGCCATCATCATGAAAGCATCATTGCTCTGTAATATTATCGGTCAAGCTGCTGCTACAGAGTCAATTTTGCCCAGTGGCTGTCAGAATAAACTCTCAAACAAATGACAGAAAAACAACTCGGAGATGGGACGGGATCTATCACACAGCCTGGACACTTTGTGGAGTGCAGAAGCTTTTTTTTAAGACAGAAAATGTCAAACTGGTGTTCTTAAGCTATTTGTCTGGGAATCTCCCATTCCATCACTGCAGGGGTGTGCTGTACTGGAATTTAGGTTTATATAATCGAACACTGACTGGATTTTTTTTTTGGTCCTTAAAAACTGAAAGAGTGAAAAAAAATAGTTTTGGATCAACATAACAATAGAAAAAAAGATTAGAAAGAAGTTAACAAAATTAAAGGAGAAGACATTTCTCAATTTAGGAACATGTTTTTTTTTTATTGCTTATAAAAAAATTTGAAGGAAAATTTTGATCGGTTGCATCAAAAAACAATTAAATGAATAAAAAAGACCACCCTAATGCAACACTGCATAATTGTATTTTGTTTTTTTTACAGACAAAGGAAAATCTCAATGGCAGTCACACAGTTTGGAGTCCTTCTCTCTGTTAGTTTTATTTTTCATTTGTTGAAAACAGGAAAAGATGAGAAGTGAGCGAGTTTTACTCTGAGGAGTTGTAACAGACTGCTGAAACTGAAATTGCTGTTTATAACGTGTTTGTGTTACTGGAAAAAAATAAGGTTTCTGTAAGTAGTGCTGTATCCTCTTAACTTGGGGAGTAAACTGCTATCTAACAAGACAGAAGAAGAAGAAAACATTTGTAGGCTGTTTGTAGTCCTTTGCAAAATCGTGATCCTTAACGGGTCTTTTCCTTACTAAAGTGAAGGTTTTCATTATGATAAACATTTTCAGCGTTATTAACCTTTTTAGGTTGTTATTGTTGTTAACATCCAAAGGCATACGCTGACTTTAAGATGCTTTGCAAAAGGAACGCAACATCCGCATGACTATCGTTACAGATGTTTTAGCAGAAGTGACGTGTAGTTCGCGCATGCGGGATGAGCGGTGCAACCGATAGAGTGCCGCGTACAGATTGTGATGGAGGGATTTCCAGCATTCGACATGCCGGTACCACATGCTCTTAATGATTGGTCAGTTTATAACTTGAATAATTTGCACTAACAAAAAAAAAAAAAAAAAAAAAAATATATATATATATATATTATATATATATATATATATATATATATATATATATATATATATATAATTAAGAAAAAATGAGATTAGCAAAAATATGTTAAAAACAGATTGTAGAGCACTCTGACTAAGCAATGACAGAGTATTATCTGTTTATTGTTATATAGTAGTCTTAGTGCTGCCACAAACGATTAATGTAATAGACAACTAATCACTGATTACTTTTTCCGATTAGTTGACTAATCGGGTCATGTGCAGCCTAAAGTAAAATCTTAACCATCATTAGCTTTAAACTAACTAAAAATGAAATATAGAATAGAATAGAATAGAATAGAATAGAATAGAAAATACTTTATTAATCCCTTTGGTAGTCCTCAGGGAAATTCAGGTACCAGCGTCCGTACAGCAAAGATGTAAATAACAAAATAAATACAATAGAATAGCAATAAGTGAAATAGACTGAATATGACTAGATAAGCAATATAGAAGTAATAAATACTGGACATTATTGATATTGCACGGTTCCCAGAGAGTTGGGTCATGTTGCCCTGATAACAGTATTGCAAATAATATATTAAATATAAAATATAATACCATATATATATATATAATACCAAAATATATTGCATTACCTGTGATAATACTAGTGTGAATGCTGTAAGCTGAGTTTGGTCGCTGAAAATGCTGGTGCTGAAAGCTGAAGATGCTAAAATTGATATCTGAAAATGCTGAAGTTAATAGCTGAAATTGCTGAACCTGATAGCTTAAAACCCTGAAGCTGTAAGCCAGCTGAAATATTAGCAAATTCCAAAACAGCCTAAAAAAAAACAAAAAAAAAAAAAACAAAGCCTTGGTTAGTCAAAATAGCTAGCATGTAGCTAAAATATTATCTAAACCCCAAAATAGCCTAAAAAACCCCCCAAAAATAAAGCCTAAATTAGCCAAAATAGCTAACATGTAGCTAAAATATTAGTCTAAACTCTAAATTAGCCAAAAAAAACCTTATTAGATGCAAAAATGGTCCAAAAAGCTAGCTAGCATAATGCCATTATAACTTTCAACTTTACTACACTCAGACTCCATATAATATAAAGTAGCGGCTAATCAACTATTAAATTAGTTGTTGACTATTTTAATAGTCGATTAGTTGTCGATTAATCGAATAATTGTGGCAACCCTAAGTAATCTATGATTTTTGGAGCCACTGGGTGCTTTCTATTAGAACACCATGGGGAAGGGTTACTCAGTCTCGTTCTCTTCAACAGTCATTGTCAAAATTTTTTTTTTAAATGGAAGGTTTTTAATAATTTTTGCCATCTAACTACTGTGCACATACTTTCAATTCTAAACCTCAAAATCGTTGTTTTATAACACAGTTAAGTCTTGGGAGTAAAAATATTTTTTTGTAATTTTAAAGTCTTTGAAAGTCTTCAAAAGAATAAATAAACTTTGACCGAAAATTTTTGAAAGGATCCGAGAAAAATTAAAGATTGAAAATTTGTAACATTATTGTTATGTTATTGGTTGCACTCAAGGTTTAAAACTATTTTTATCCTTATTGTGTTTGTGCCACAGAAGTACTTTGTGTTAATTTTCAAAAACTGGCTTTTTGAAAATCTTTTTTTTTTTTTTCGTAAACTATAAATTAAAGCAAAAAAATATTAATAAAATACTTAAAGCCCCCTTTTTATAGTGTCCACATTTCTCATCTGCTCACTAAAATATGATAAAAGTAAAAAAATATGCAGAAACCCCCCAAAGAGGTTGATAAAGATGAGTGCTATGCATTTCCTCGTGTGATCTTACCTTCAACCTCTCCTGAATAAGCAAGCGAGTGACAGGAATGAATATTCAGATCAATTGCCACGGCTACCTGAATGGGATGGTGATGAAATTCATACCTGGTCCAGCATTGAAAGAGTGCTGCTTGGGCCTGAAATTGCGCAGCGGAGTGAGGACTGTCTCATCTGCATTCCTCTTCTGCCTTCTAGCCTTTGTGCATGAAGTGTTTGGTCCTTGGAATGACAATAATCCAGAGGAAAAGCTTTGGCTCTGCGTGCCTGACTCATCAGCTTTAATCTTAACACCATAAGTGAATGCTCTTTCCTCTTTGTGGTCACCGACCGCTGATAAAGAGCCTCTGTAGTGACCCGGGCTGCAATTTGTTTCCCTGCTTCGGCTTCTAGGAGCATTGTTTGCTCTGACTGGTTTCTTTAGCGCGCTGGATCTGAGGCGAGGCGCGACACCAAAGCGAATGGAAAGAGCGGACCGTTGCAGGGGAGGCCGAACTCTTCCCTCTAACTCTGTGAGGGAAATGCAGAGCGACTTGTCCCAGAACATGACGGAGCTGACGGACCTCAGAGGTACCTCGTGATGAATGCACGACCTGTAGGAGGTCTTTGAGGGAAACAACTTCATTAAGGAGACACTTGTCACAAAAGCCGGGCTTTTTTCCCTGTAGCTCACTTGTACAAGTTGTACTTCTCTGTTTTCTTGCTCTTTTCCTGCCAAGTCATCATTTGGTGAGTGGGCCAGCCTGAATCGGTTTGACATAAAGATGGCAGGATGCGTACACACATTTCAGAACGTCTCTCGTTGCCAGTATGGATGTGGCTGTTGTCCCAAGGGCTTTCGTTCTTCCAGGGGGATTTAATATCTTTTCAGGCTGTGTCTCACTGGACAGATAGAAAGATTTGTGTGAGATTGATGGCAGGGGTTTCTTTGTGAAGGAGGAGAATACTGTCTGTAGATTATTAGAGCATCTTGGACAGCGTTTGGAAACCCCGGCGCAGGATGATTCTCCTCAGCCTGAGTGTAGGTGGACGGTGTTATTGCGAGATGAAGGACCGTCTCCTTCAACTTCCGCCCCCACCAAACATCCCATGTTAGGACATCCCTGTGCAGCGAGGCGTGGACGTCCTTATCTAAGGGCTGTGAAAAGGAGAAATATCAAAGAATTCTGCAAATGAAAAGATTGTAAAATCAAGACACTTCAAAAATAAAAAACTATTGTTTGTAGGTACCTTTTACCCCCTCCTCTACATTATTTTTGATGGTGTTGCTATGACAATGAACAGCATGTGGGAACAAATTAGACATGGCATTTAGAGAGATAAAATATGTCCTAGAGACAAAAAAAAAAAAAATACTCATTTGTTTCTGTCTCCTAATTTTGTCCAAAAATTTTTAAGCTGGTTTACTGGTTGAAGTTCAAAACATATTCATCACAGTATTTTTAGGTTTAAATTGTTGTATTTAAAAACTATCTTTAGTATCATTAATCATGTTTAAGTTACATATTAGATGAATAAACATATCTGTGAGTTAGAAAAATCAAATAAAAAGGTAAAAAGCAAACATTTGGTAACATTTTATAATGAGGTTCCCTTTATTATTTTTAGTTAATGCATTATTAAGCATTATTTACCTATGAAATACTGCTAATATTAATATTATTATTAAACCATTAATTATAGTTCCTTAATGATAATTATTTTATTTTAATTAACATATATAAAGCATTAATAGAGGCTTCATATAGCTATTGTTTTGCATTCTTTATAAATCAATACCATGTTATTTAATATATATAAAGCCTTAATATTGTCTAAAGTAATATTTTACTATTGTTTGAAGTTAGGAAGAAAAAGTAAATTTTTTACCCTTACAGAGTCCTTCATAAATTATATATATATATATATATATATATATAATATATATATATATATATATATATTATATATATATATATATATATATATATATATATATAATGATTTTGTTTGTGCAAACAATCTCTTCTAAACACAGTGCGAGATGGACTATATTTTCCAAATGCTGCCTGTATATATTTTTTAACTTTAATAAAAATGTAAACAATTATCTTTTGTCTATCATAGTCATAATTAAATTTTAATGACAGCTGTCCCGCCGGCAGCACAGCTGACTAGAGAATGAGTGAAGATCAACAAACCATGTCAAAATAAATGGATGTAACATCAGATAAAGAATTGAAAAAGTGAATCACCGCTTCACTGCTTAACATAAATTAGCTGCATCATTAAGACAGAGATGAAAGTCTACCAGTTAATAACATTAAAATATCGTAAATCAAAAATAAATTAAAAAAGAAAATGTTGTTTGATCTTAAAATGTACATTTTTTTTCGGTGAAATTGATGAATTACACAACAAAAAGTAATCAATTAGGGAACGTTTAATCGACATGCCCTTAAGTACAGTAGCATGGCTGACATTTCCTCCTTTTAATCCGATAAAAAAAAAAAAAAAAAGACTTCAAAAAGTAGTATAATTCGTTAAGCAAGACAGGCAGCTCCTTCCTGATAACTGAAGTCTCTGGGGCCAATTGACTTTTTCTGAAACTTGAGTGGCTACAAGTAACCCAGCAGTTTGAGACGGAGGGCTCTTCAGAGAAAATTATTAGAACAATTAGTGTGGGTCACTGGAATGTGGTCCGGTGAAACCTGAGTTCATGTGAGACTATAGACGACAGAGAAACAAATATAAAAAAAATTAGCAAAAGCAACATTTGCGGGAATTGGAATTGCAAGAGAAAAATCTTTACAGATTTTTTGTAGTTAAGAAAAAATAAAATAAAATTTGGCAAAAAGGTTTATAATAGCTCTTCAAAACCTGAGGCCTGGTTCACACTGGACGGGGAAGCGGAATGGAGGCTGCTTCCATTTGGCGCCCTTAACCTATGGTGTTGTTCACACCAGGCGCGAAGCGCCGCGGTCCCGCGGAAGGCTCACACCATGCAGTGGATCATTACAGCTCCGGTCGATTTTGTGAGCGATCTGCGTCAATTCTGGCAGGCAATTACATCAAGATACATGAAAAAAGCCAGTATTTTTTCAAAGTGTAACCAATTTTTTGCAATAAAACACAGTGATTGAAAAATGCGATTATGTTTTAGGACTTAAACAGACTGTAGAGATAAAAATAAACATACAATCACAACACACACACTTCTCTCTGTGTGTCTGAACAACAGATAAATTAAAAAAAGTGTAAGTCTACTAACTACTTGCATCTTCTTAGCAGAAACACAGGGTAATAATTTTAGGCTATTAACTTACACATGACAGCAAAAGCAAAAAAAAGCTGTAGGAGAAGCGCCTGTCGACCATTCTGGAAAAATCCGCGTCTGGTGGGAATTGCATGACAGCGGATGTTGCGCGCAGTCTGCTCCGCGGGGCTTCCGCGGGACTTCCGCAGGGCTTCCGTAGGGCTTCCGTAGGGCTTCCGCAGCCTGTGTGAACCTAGCATGTGGCGTCGCCGGTGACCCCTAAACCCAAAATCTTTAACGCAGCGCAGGTGCTAAAGGGTTAAAGAGAATACGTATGTGTGTAGACAGGAAATACTTCTTACCTGATAGACTAGAGTGCAAAAGCAAAGTCTTTGTTTGTCCTTCTGTAACCTCTCTGTTGTCGTCTCTTCCAAAGTCCCTACAGCAACCCCCTCCTTCCAACGATTGGGGCTCAAGGAGAAAAGCAAAACCTTTCAACGAATCCAATATGCTCGCCCAAATTTCAACCCCGTGAGGTAGTCATCCACCAGAGGGTTAGCTGGACGAACACAAAAAACACTCCTTAGTAGAAGTTTAATAGTGACGGCTCTCCTGGACACACTTCAGTGAATCTTGGTGTTTTTCAGTTAATTAATTCCCCTCTCATGCCTCTGGCTGGTTGGTTAAAAAACACCCCTCGGGATTTGTCCTGCAGCTTCCAGCAGTAACTCCTCGGAGCCTCCTGACGAGACGCTCGAGTGTCGAGGCTGTCTTTCGTTTCGCCACGGGGACTCAGGTCAGGTAGCAGAGCAGGTGGCTTGCTCTCACGTTTCAGAGTCCCATGGCAAAAATTATTAAAGGTGTAACAGAAAAACAGCAGATCCTATGGTTACCAAAAAAAAAAAAAAAATTGCATATTTATAGAAAAAAAAACGTCCTTTTTAACACCTTCCTCTAAAAAAAAAAACTTTCCAGGTAAAGTTTTCCCAACTCCTTTTCGCTTCAACATGCTCGTCTTCTCAGAATAGACAGAACTGGATGTGGACAAAAGAATGGAGCGCACAAAGGGAAAAACTATAAATAAAAGTCTAAATTCAACAATGCTGAGAGGTGCTGAATCTTCCACTTATTGTTTCTTCTCTCTATGAAACCTTGCCAAACTAGGTTAGGTTTAAAATCACAGCGAGGACAAGAAACTCCACGCTTTCTCTATGATGAATTACCCAATTATTGAGATGAAATAGTGAAAATATTGCTGAGTGTTTTTCTCGTGCCTCACCTCATGACCACACGGGTGTGTTGATTTGATAATTGAAATTATGATCTTTAATCGAAAGTATGTGCAGCAAGTAAACAATATTACGTATAAATTGCATTGTGCTTTTATTCATTTTACAAATAAAATACCCCCCATGATTGAACTAAAGTGGACGATTTATCAAAATCCAATAAATACATGTCAGCGTTTTTGTTTACATGAACATTTGCGGAATAGTGGTGTTCTCTGCAGACGGAGAAACTAAATAAAGATGGTAAAACGGGGAGCCGACATAATCGTGGAGTCAATGAGACTTCTTTTCTAGACTTTGAGCTCCTCCGATTTGTAAAAGAAAATATAACCATACTCTGCAGTTTCTTCATGTGGAAATGCCCCAGATTCTCATTTCATCCTTAACCATCTGTGTGACACACTGTTCAGTCAAGTCTTCCCATGTCAATCTTTGTGCTTTGTATAATTGTGATTAAAAAAAATCCTAAATATAACAGTTTAGAATATGATGGAGAACAGCATTTACTACATTGACTTTTAGAAGCATTTGCTTGTAATAGCAATGAAACAATCACGATGGATCACATGCCAAACCAAGTTAGTTTCCAATATAAAGGATTTTGTTTAAATATTATAATAAATAAATAGGTCTTTTTTGTGTTTTGAACATGTTCTTGTAGCTTTTTTCTCATAATAGAGGACCTACAAAAGACTTTATGATAAGACAGCATTTGAGTATTTTTTAATTCAAATCATGTTGGATCAGAAAAGCGGATGTTTGAAAATTCTTGGACTAAAGGCATACATTTACACCAAATGTGATTTGCGTAAAAAATTTGAAAGGTTTGCCCCTATTTAGCTGCGTTGTGGGAGGAGCTACCAGCTTGTTCGTTAGGATGATTACTAAGGAACGGTTTTTGTGAATATCTCACTTAGAATGTATGGAAAACACAGATGGTGCTGCGAGATTAGGTTTAATTAATGTGAAAAGTTCTAAGAAAACATTTTTATTATTATTTAAAAAAATTCCCAGTACCGGGGGCTTCTGTCTCACTCTGGGGTGTGTGTCTGTATGACAGCCACTTCCGCAGTGTTTCTGTGTCTCTGTGGCTGAGCTTGAAGCCTCACTGTCTCTTATTGATCCGACGGGGGAAAAATAAAATTAGAAGACCTTTTTTATTCTTTTTTCGATACAGCCCAAGCTGGAAGCCCCCGCACCCCGCAGCGGCTCACTGTCTGCTATCATATCTAGCTAGGAAGTTCCGTTGCAAGAGCGAAAGCCTTGAATTTGCTTACTGAGTTCACTGTTTATCTGTCTGCAATGTTGCCAGATTGGGGTGAAAAACTAAACAAAAAAAACAAAACAATCCAATTTCATTAACAACCTGCCTGATTTGTGAGGGAAACTAAACAAATCTGGCAACATTGTCTGTCTGTGGAAACAATGCACCACCTCCTCACAACTTGCCCCTCCCCTCCCCGCTTTATCAGAGAGCTGAGAGTCATTAAAGAGAGATTTTGTTGTTGATATTTTATATGTATTACATTGTAGCTTTTGCTTTGTTTCTTTTTTTTGCACTAGTGACCTTGATATTTTTATTACTGCTTTATTTTATATATATAAATAAATGTCTGTGGTGCTTTTAAACTTACATTTAGCTTTTTTTAAACTCTTAACTATTAATTAATCATATTACTAGTTAGTGGTATTAACAACAGTCCGAATTAATGAGCTACTCCCGCTGTACATAAAAATGTTTTTAATAAAATGTCAACAAATTTTTGTCACTTATAAGGGAACACATTTTAATTTATACCGAATACATAAACTTACTTTTGTATTGTGGTTTGCAGTGATTTCCCCTCTGATTTCTCAATAGGCTACAAGAGTCAGCATGAGTTCTTTCACTGCACTGTACTTTCTTTTTATTTCCTTCCCTCTTTACGACCTGCAGCTCAGACAGGAATAAACAGCAGGAATGTGTTTTATTTTATCTTTCTAACATGATTTTTTTTTTTTTTTTTTTTAACCAATGTCCTTGACCTGACTTTCTCTTTCTTTCCTACGTGGGAAAAATGCACCAGCAAAACAACCAAGCAGTGTTCCTCTTGGCGAGCTTTTATAAATGATGTCTGTCAGTCCTTTTTTTTTTTTTTTTGGAAGGTTCCTTTGGGTTTGTAAATAATGTATATGTTTTTTTTTTTTTTTAAGTCTTTTACTGCACTTAGCAGTTCCCTGCTCTAACATCATTTAATTATCTGATCTGGATCTGTCTTATCAACCACCCGCATTTTGAAAACTTAATGGAATGTTGATTACAGTCATAAGAATAAAAGGATCCGTGTCTGAAATCGCATTTCCACTCAGGAGGAGCTTCTTCATCACCACACAAATAGAACATCTACAATTCAAATGGTTTTATTATTTTTACATTTTTTATAACATTGAAAGATAAAGTCACATTGTAAATAATAATAAAAAAAACTCAATAAAAGTAGAGTACCTGCAAAAAAAAAAAATAAAATAAACTGGTGTTAAAAAAAACAGCTAGGATGAATTATGAAAAAAAAATCATATTATCAGTCAATACATTTCAGTAGCGGACCCCACTTGTTTACTATTGATGTCATTGTCAGCACTAACATTTATCTGGGTGGTTGGAACCTCCTCTGTAATTGGAACGGCCAATCAATGCAGTGACTCTTTTTAAAATTGCTCTAATAATACCAGCTCAAATTCTACAAAACAACATTTAGAGTCTGAATGCACAACAAGAACAACTGCTTTTAGAGTTGTTTGGAAATTGATGTTTACATTTGTTTTTCTTCACGTAATGATGGAGGATTCATTTTGAGCATACATATTGACTCAGAATATAAATAGATGCACTCTCTGATCTATCCTTTCATTATCTATACCAGCCTCCACATGAACTGGGTCACTGAGGTCACTGTAGTCTATCTTGGGTAACCTCAATAAATGACAGGGTTGGCATTTATATTCTACAAAGAAAAAAATTTAAAAAAAATGAAAGTAAGGCTCATCTGGCATATATTTCTTTAAAAGAAAACAACTAATAATTGATTAAATTAAAACTTATATTTCATTGTATGGTTGTGTTTTCTCTGTACAAAACCATAGAGGCAGAATGACCCTCACAGAAAAGTAATCTGTTTCATTCTCATCATAATATTTCAGCAGTCTCTTTCAAAGCTGTATTTTTTTATCTATTTATTTTTTCACATCTCTATATGTTGTTTTTGCACATGGACACTGACTTCTTTTGATTTTAAATCCTACCTTTTTACTAGTGATCTCATTTTATCAGTTGTTTTATTGTAATGTGTCCATGTATTTGGTGGGATTGTCAAGTTTTTGTTAAGTAGCTTGAGTTTTAAGCTCTATGAAAGTACTATGAAGATAAAGTGAATTGATTGTTGAGAGGAATACGATTTAGAAAAGTCTTTGTATGAAGGCATCCAAAGCTAAAAACCTGCAAAGATCAGCAGCTGAAAGCAACAAAGTCTGGTTTTGTGCAGAGTTTTTTATTGAGATACATCATCCTGTTCCATGTTTGATTCATTTTATTCTTTTCCTAAAAGAATATAAATTATCTTTATTGCTGTTATTTTTAATCCAATTCTGCATTATTAATTTAGCATATTATAGAAAAATGTAAGAAATAAATGACTATAAAAATGTGGTGAACTTTTGCTTGTCAGAATTTTTTCAAAAATCTTTTACATTTCTGCAACACTGGGTTCACTTTAAATTCCGATCAGTGTCTTTACTGCTGAGATAAAAGATGCTGCCTTTCACTTCTTCTCATTTTCTTCTGGCACAAAGCTCTAGGAAATGTAGGTTTCTTTAACTTCAGTACTACTTTTAATCTTTACATAAACACAAATCTCATTAAAATCCTGCTTTTGAACACAATCCATGTGGAGATAATGTTTGGTAATGACTTACTTCGACATGGGACGGTGTGTACATTTTCTGAGTGTGGAAAATTAGGGAAACTGATTTTTTCTCACTTTCATGCTTAACTGTAAGTATTTCACTTGTGCAAAAATAAGTTTTACTCTTTCAGTCTTTCTTGAAATTAAGAAATAAAAGTAACCAAAAATAAATCTGAAAATATTTTGCCCAAAAACAGAAAAACTGGGAATGTTCATAAAAAATCTTGACTCATTGTCTTTAATCTAAAAATATGTGCAACTGTAATAAATAACAGAATAATTTGTAAAATATCTTACTCTCTATGAAGTGAGTATAAATTATTTTTTTCCAAACCAGATAAGAAAGTAAATGAAACAAAGCAGGAGGGTTTTTAAAAACGTTTACACCAACATCGCATGGTGTCATTTCTCAATGTCCAACTTACTTATCAGCAGCACAAATCTTTCAGAATAAAAGACCAAACATAATTTGCTTGCCTTTACAATTGTAATCATGTTTCTGGTTCTGCAAATAATCTTTGCTACTGAAGTGTTGAAATTGTTGCTAAACTAAACTTCCAAACATTAAGTGTTTTTTTATGCATGCAATGAAATAGAATCAATGTTTTATTTCTTTTTATAATATGAATGCATAAATAAAATGTTTAAATTTCATTCATTCAATGAATGAGAAAAAAGTTAAATCTAATAATGCGTTAGAAACACTAACATTTATCAGGCTGAAAAAAACAAGTAGTACTTTATTGTTTATATTAACATAAAGTAATTCATTTTTATTTATATACTTCTACCAATCAAAAAAAATAAAGTTACAAACATTGTCATTCTACCTGTATTCATACATGTTGCAATGACATTAAAGTGAATTAATTAATTAGAGAGTATCGGGATGTACTGTCCGTCATACATTTTGACTGCTGCACCGCCCCCTATTTCGCTTAACTTCCTGGACCAACTTCCTGTTGGATTTTGATTGGTCAAAATAGGGGGGGGCGGATACCTGTCAAAATTTTTGATGGAAAGTATATCCGTATACACTCTCATCACTTATTCACTCATTAATTCATATAACTAATTCAACTGTAACAAATTTCAAAATTTGATGATAAGACCGGCCCATAACGGGCGCTAGCTGTTTACGGCGGCCCCCACAATCAGTTTTTAAATACAGACAGAGGAGTCTAATAGTTTGTGTAAATCTCAGTCTGTGTGTAGATTTGAATAAAATCCCAACCATGTATCAGGTATGCATTGCGTTTCCTATATAATAATCTATTTATTTATAAAAAAAAAAAAGTTTGAAATGTGGTTCACTTGTTGCACTTTGTACAAAAACATCTTTATCATGATCTGATAATTATTTTTCTAATGAACAGAGTTATTTTCCTTTTTAAAATCGGACAAAATTGAAGCATTTTATGGTCATTTTACTGTCTGTTAAGCCATGTCTCATTGTTTTAATACTATTCCAATATAACGTTGCTCATTATGTATTTTGGACAATAGTAAAAAATCTGTGTGTCATCTCTAGTGATATATCTCATTCCCATAAACTCCATCACCAGTAATCACACGCTAATCCTGTTTAACTTGTGTAGCATTTTCATCCTTCACATGTCCGGTTTCGGGTCACGAGTATCAGACTTTTGTCTCCAACTCTCCTCAACTTTTTAAAGTCTTTTAAAGTTGCTCTCAAGCAACTTTAATCTCTAAGCTACTGCAAAACAATTACTGCAACAAGGAGAGTTGAACATGGCACAGAAGAAAAACTTTGAAGCCGATTTGACGGAGCTCAAAATCCCGCTTGATGATATTCAAGCTAAGCTAACACCGCTAATGCTAATGGACGCTAAAATTACAACACTGATGGAACTTGAGGCTAAGCTATCACTACTGCTACGACTCATGGAAGATTTCCGACAGGAAAAGGCACGCAACGAACGACGAGATAATTGCCAAGATTTCCCATGGAGAGAAGAATGCACAACGTGGATCAACAAGTATGGATAAACAATCTGATTCTCACGGGACTTCAACTACAACCCCAGGTTTGGCCTGGTGCTGCTAACGTTAGAATGGATGCTAACAGAGCTGTGTATCTGAAGGGTACAGCTGTCTATCTTAATGATCATCTCTCGAAATATCATGTTGATCTGGCAAAGCGCGCGAGGCCCCTATGAAAGAGGAAACAGATTCACAGTACGTGGATCCAGAACTCCAGAATCTTTGTCAAACTTCTTGGACTTTAAGAACTGTGGGACTACGCATGTTTAAACCTTTAATTGAAGCAAAAATAAGTGTGAAATGTGACCTCAAGAAACAGCTGAATCATGTAGCCTTAAACTTGTTCCTAAACTGTGATGTAGCACTGCTTCTGCTCAAATTCTTGATCTTTTTTCTTTTCAACTTATTTGTATAATTATAATCATTCTTTGAGGAATACAATCTGCAGAAATTGTCTTTTTTTAATGAGAATATTTAATTATTGGAACTGATTAATATAAATTACTTGTCTGTGGATGTTTGAAATTTGATTACATCACTAATATTAATGATCCTTTATAACCTAATCTATGATCGTAGCGTATAAATATTTGATATTAAGTCCTGAACCGGATATTGATAATTCATGTAGAGAAAATGGTATGATCGAGCCGGGGTGGGATTATATAAATTTGCCTCCTTCAACTCCCTTTCAAGTGATCTACTTGTGATTTATTATGCAATATGTTATTTTCATGTATTATTAACTGAAACTAACCATTTCATTCATTCATTCAATGATAATTGAGATTGGTTGTGCTGTCACGAGCCCCAACCCTCTGGACAGGGTGGCGTGGGGACCGGTAGATTGAATGTGAGCGGTTTTAAATTATTTCAACATTTTTAGTTACCAACTTGTAAATTGTGTTTTTAAAAGCTTGGTGTGGTGATTTAACCCTAAAGTGTTTAATATTTCGGACGTGACTTTCGTTGGATGACGTCACTGGTCCGTTAGCTTCAGCGCGAAGCTTTCATTGCTTGAATATACATAATAACAGCGGTTTTATTACTTTAAAAAACGTCACACTACAACATAAAGTCATTACTTACATTTAGATGTAAACATCTGTGGTTCAGAGCGCATCAAAGCTACTGTGGGCTGTGTGTCTGTCCGAATGAAACTTTTAAGCTAGCTACTGCCTCATCACACCTGCGGTTCACTGTGAAGTCTCATTGTTTGCATAACACTTTCCACGACTGCTACATTAAAATATAAAATTAAAAAAAGTGAAATGGCCTCTCAACTTATCACTTAGATGACTTACAGATCTCATATTTCAAAGAAAATAAGATAACTTAATATTTAAGAATATTCCTCCCTTGTTTGACAAATGTTGCAGAGTTACAGTTTTCAAAAAGATCTAAAGAACACAGCATGTAAAATCTGAAGTGAAAAGTTTACAGATGCCATTGGGTCATTGCCTCATGGGTCAGAAACGTTGCACAGGTGACAGACAGTTTTAAGTGACTGGAGTAGCTTACAGCTCCTTCAGACGCTCAGGATGTAACAGTCTGTCACTGAAGAGGCTGCTTAGTGATGACACCGCGTCACACAGTGGGTGGGCGTCGTTCTCCGTCATGGATGATAGCTTGGCTGTCATCCTCTTTTCTTCATGCGCTGAGTCAGGGGGCATCCCCAAGACGGCGCTGGCGTTCCTGACCAGCTTCCTCCCGTCTGCTGCGGAGACGTATGTTCTGCACCAGCAGAACATATGAGATGACCAAGGTCATGACTATGTTGTAAATGGTCTTTAGAAGTTTCACTCAAAAAGATCTCAGTCTGCTCAGTAGAAAAAGACAACTCTGTCCTTTTTTTGCTTTTTTTTTTAAACACATATCAAACACGTTAAATTCCCTTAAATTTAACTTAGAACCAACAAGCAAAGCATTCAAATTCAGGAGTTCAGGATTCTTAAAGATCAATTCATTATCAGTCCATACCAGTTGTGTCTTAGGTTTGGATTTTTGATCTGGATTGGAATCAGACCAAACAGACATCCAGGTGTGAGAGTGGTGAATGAGGTGAGGTGGGTGTTTGTGTTTTACATGGGCATGTCTGACCTGGGTGGAGACTGTATCTTTGGCCCGGGTGGAGACGATCTCTGGGAAACTGACTGAACGTGACAATGAGTATATTAAATATACCACAACTACTCTCAGCGGGGGAAAAATTGGCAATGCTTTACTGGGCATGCAAGTGACCTGCAGAACTTTTTCACATCGTAGACAACCCACGTTAGAGCACTGTTTTTCTTCTGGACATGCTGCAGGTGTTGAGTCGTAATAAACACTTGAACAACCCGCAAAGGTCAAAACGGACCCATAAGAAGTTGAGTCAATTTTAAATTTGAAAAATAAATCAAGCGAATTTATTTCAAAGATGTGTATTAAACTCCTTAGTAAAATTCAAACAACCTTTATTTTATTTGTATGATTCTCTTGATGTTATGTTTTCTGTTTTTTATTGAAATCTGGAGGAATACTTATTTGTTTAAAGGCCCAGAGACCCACAGAAAAAAAATAATCAATAAAGAACCAACATTTCCATAGATAAGGAAGCCTAACAAGATTGATTTTAGTGTGTTTTAAAGCTGGTTTAAGTCATGAACCGACCTGTTAACATCATGAATGGTAACGGAACACTAACACAAAAGGAAGGTTAAAAAACAAGTAGCTACTCCTGTCTACAACCTTCGACAGGCCAGAAAAACCCAAAAACCTGAACCACCTTTACGGATGCATATGATCAAGACCTTAAATGTTATCAAGTTATGAACTATGAATGGTCACAAGACAGAAACAAAAAGCTTCAATTGGTGCATTTACAAATACTTCTTTTTGTGATCAAAACCTCTGGAGATTTGTCAGACAGACTTGAGGGATGTCAAAAGCCTCCAATCGAGTCGTGAAGCATAAATGTGCTGAATCACACAGAAAATCTTCAAAAAATCAGTAAAAATCTTTTTTTTTTCCAGATTGGAGGTTCACCACCACTGCCTGTACTGCTACACCCATCGCTCAGAATGCTGTTCACTTTTTTTTTTGTTTTTGCAAGAGAAGTCCTTAATCTACTCATCTTTTAAACAAAGTTGACTGTTGTTCCATTCCATGCTGCACTAAAGTTGCTTTTCTGAACGTAAACAGGTTCATTATTTTCACTAGATGCTGAATTACAGATGAAACTCCAGGAAGAAAGAGCTGCTTTTGGAGGAGCAACATTCTGTTTGGTTCTATGTGTCCCTGCAGCAAAGTATTGATTACAGCATTTGTGTCTGTCCTATCTGGAGCCCTGTTTGTACCCTCAATGACCATTTGTCACCATCCCCTCTGGATTACTGTGTGTTTGTGTGTGTTTGTGCATTGTCAGCACCCACTTGAGATTGCTTTTCTCTAGTGCAACTTTGCATGATTGTGGGACTAACACGTTCTTATACTTTTTAAAGCACTTCAGTAATTAGCTCAGCACGACAGGACCGATCGATATGCCTCATACAGAAAGATAATGAGGAACTGTCTTTGCATTATTAGAATAACCAAAATGTTTACTTTCTGTTTATTTGAAATATTGATTTGAAAGAAAACTGTTCAAGCTAATGTATAGATCTACATTAGAGAGGAGAAAATGAGGCATGGGTGGGTGGGAAAGTGCTGCGCTGTTGCTGACTGCAGAATAGCAGAAGACAGAATTTCTGTCAATGCGTTTAAGGTAACAGTGTGAGGTCTGAAAGATTGTTACATGGATCTGTGCTATCAAGACATCATGAATAGTTTACTCTTTTCTCTGCTGCTGCATCCAGTTTCAATGCAGGACTTGTTGTGAGAAAGTGGGGGTGTCGTGCTGTTGCTCTGCCTCGCACAGCATCTTTCACAAAACAAAAGAAGCACTGGTGCCTGAGCATTTAAAAAAAAAAAAAAATAGCTGGCTCAGTGTTTTCCAGACCTGACAACCATAACTGGGGAAATTCTCATAAATGCTGCTGCAAAGAAATTGGCATCAACATGAAAAATTATACTTAATCTATTTGGCTTAGCTATTACCATAAATCCAGCAGCTATTTATGTCCGTTTTGACTCTTGCTTTGTTCCTTCCTAAAGCCATAATCTTTTATTTTATTATGGTTCTGAAAGCTTATTGATTGAAGTGAGAATATTGATCAAATGCATCGCCACCTCTTGGTAATATTCTTTTCATTGTTCTATTTAATCTAATCCATTTTTATTCTTTTCTATTTTGTAAAAAACCCTCTTGAAATCTTTTGCTGTCCGAACTTGAAGGATTGTTTGAATCCATTTGTGTTTGAAATTCATCTGCAGCAGCGAAACATGCAAAACTCAGGAGAAAGACGTTTTACAAACTTTTATCTGGACGATTTAAGGTAAGAGAAGTTTATTTATGTAGCGCATTAAGTCGACAAAAACAATTCAAAGTGCTTCGTGTAATGTGTAATGTTAATTAAAATAAAACTTGTATATGTTAAAAAGAATTGAATTTAAAAGAAGCTTTGAAAAATGAGTTTTTCCGTTTCATGGAAGTCGTTTACAGACATGTAGAGCATAGAAGCTGAAAGCAGCTTATCCATGTTTGGTTTTGACTCTAGATCCAGATTTGAATTATTCTCTTCTCCCTACCCCTATATTTAGCCCTCCAAATGGAGAGTCATGGAAAAATAGTGTCTCAGTATTCGGACGTCACTTCCACCTGATGATCTCACCAACAGTCGCCGATAAGCTCGCGTTAGCACGGAGCCTCCAGCTCTCAAATATACATAACCACAGTGGTTTTATAACTTTGAAAAGTCATGCTAAAACAAAGTCTTACTTACATTTAAATGTAAACTTCTGTGCTTCAGAGCGCATCCGCTTGACGAAAAGCGCTTCTCCTCCACAGGACAGATCGACGTGGAACACCCTTGTGACAGAGGGCACCGTATCCCTCCGCTAGGTGGGTTGGCCCTTAAAAGAACTATTTTGGACAACCCCAGCACGTCAAATGTCCCAACAAATGGAGGGGTAGGTCAAATGCGGAGAACAAATTTCACAAACAACTGTGCGTGACAACTAATGGAACTTTAACTTAAAAATATTGTTACATTAATTAAGTCAACTGACTCCTTTTCCAAGTCTTGCTTAGACATCAGATGTTTAATCTTTGAAATATTTTTAAGATGATAGTGGCCTTTTTGTGACAGCCTTAATCTGTTTATTAAAATTTTGGTCGGTTTTGCTCACTACTTCAAAGTTTCTGGCCTGGTTAGTGATTTTTAGATGAATAGATTTGAGCTCCATAGTAACCTTAAACTATTTCTCTTTAGCCCCATAAAAATAACCTCAGTTTACTTTTTCTTTTGCTGAAGTACCTTCTGGTACATCAAGTCTTAAATATCCACAATGCATTTCCCTAGAACCTGTACAGGTCTTTAGTCTCCTACCGTAAAAGTAAGATACACCTGTGTGTCATCTGCATAGAGACAGTAACAAATGTTCATCTTTTAAACCATCTTTATTAACAAAATATATACAGCCTCAAAAATGGGTGAGGGCGTTACGGATCTGATTTGCCGACTTCCCTTATCTCCCTTGATCTAACATGCCAGAGGCTGTTCACCTTGGAGACTTGCTGCGGATATGGGTACGGCCTGGCGTGAGATTTACACCCTCTCCCCCGGATTTACAGTCTCCTAGCGTAAAAGTAAGATACACCTGTGTGTCATCTGCATAGCTACAGTTACAAATGTTCATCTTTTAAACCATCTTTATGAACAAAATATATGCAGCCTCAAAAATAAAGAATAGGGTTTATTAGCAATCTACAAAATTGATATTTCTAGTCAATGATTTTTTATCTTTCCACCCAATAAACTAAATGGTTCAGTGTTGTCTCGTATACTATGTGAACATGTGATGTACATTCAAGTATATATTAAGCGCAGGTTTTTGAGCACGCTTTTAGCACAGTGTTGTCACCTGAGACTAAGACATGTACTCACATTAGAACGGAGCAAAATGTTAAAGCGGTGCAATTCTCTGGAGTGTTTTGACATTTCCACTGTTTTTAGCAACAATTTTGTTCCATATTTCATTTTAACATAAAATTGGAATTTATATGCATTATAATAAACTGTATAAAAATGGGGCTTACAAAGCTAAGTTGCACCTATAAAAGAAGCATGTTGCCAATATGTATGTAAATTCAACTAAAATACCTTTTCAGCATTTATAGATTGATAGTCTAAATGAACCTTTCAGGTCAGATCCATTCTGTGTATTTTATCGACATCAAGAACACATCCATTAAGATTTGCATTTCTGCACACTAGTGCATACTCGCATTCTAAATGCAGTTGTCTTTGAAATGTATGTATATACATAATTTCAAATCAGGCAGAAGATCAGAGAGGAGGGAAATTAACAGAAGATAAAAAGATAGAATACTAAATGAAGTAAAAGTGTCATTTGACATCAAAGGCATTTCTAAGGCCCAGAGGGGTTATTTTAATAAAAGAATTTAGGATCTGTAACATTATTAGACATTCAGTTCAGGAGTTTTATTGAAGCCTGTAGAGAAAAGCATTTGTTCTTGATAGTTTTTCTTTTTTTTAACTTTTTTTTTTTTTTAATTATTCTGAACTTGAAGGGAACTTTACTAAAATATTAACTATAACTATAAGTGAAATCTGACAAGAAAGCAGTGTGAGCTTTGCATTTTCTCAGTAACTGAGTGGGTTTTTTTTCTCTTTCTACAAGTACTTAAGCTTCCTCCACAGTTCAAAAATATAAAGATTAGGGTAAGTGCTGAATATAAAGTGTCTGTAGGTGTAAAGCATGCAGGGTTGCATGTCTCTGAGGTAACCTTGGATGCACAGCATTGCTTGACTGGTAATCCATCTAAAGCAGCCGGACAAATCCTAACCCTTACATGCTCTTTTGCTCATCAAACTGGTAAAACTCAAATTTAAAAAGACGATATAATACCTCTATTCCTCTTTGATATGATTCTGTAAAGTCGTTGGTGCCACATTGTTAACATTTTGTGTGTAAGTTAATTTGTTTTGTCATGTTAACACAGACCTCTCATATTCTTTTAATAAACTTGTTAGAAGGTCAAAAATGTGGCTTGTTTAATTATGTACTTACTCCACTGAGTGGAATCAAAATATATTGTCCTTGTATTAAAGATTAAATGAACTTTTTGCACAACTGCGTCCTTCCAAAAAGATGCATTTGGGTGGGATCATGGACCACCTATCTGCCAATCAAAAGGCACTCTCATCACTAAGCACAAAGATAATCCAAATCCAAATTCTTCCCCTTCCGCATTTAACTAAACCTACATTTGAGCTTCAAATGGAGAGTCAGCAAAAACAGATTGTCAGCAATGTTAGCTCGTGCTCAGACATAATAGATTTGGTTGGATAACTTTAAAAAGGTCATGCTAAAACAAAAAGTAATTACTTACATTTAAATGTAAACTTCTGTGCTTCAGAGCACTTTCACGTGAAGAAATGCGCTTCTCCTTCGCAGCACAGAGCAACGTGGAATACTTCTGCGGCAGAGGGCTCTGCATCCCTCAGCCCTTCAAAAAGCGGTTTTGAACATCCCTATCACTTCAAATGCCCCTACAATTTGAGGGGTAGGGGAATAATTCAGATTTGGCCTTAGACTTGAATGAAAATGTTGTTTTAGGTGTTTTTATCATGTTTTTGTAGCATTTTTCTCATAATGGAGGACATATATACACTATATATAGATGGATTTTATATATATATACATATTCAAATATTTATTTGAATTGTGATATTTTTGTTTCTCTGCTAATGTTAGCGGGGGCTGTAAGCTAGCAGGAGAGAGTTTGAACAAAGGGATGATGGGGTATCAGTTGAGGCTCACTTCTGCACTAACAAGTTTTCATATTAAATAATGGGCTTTTAACATACTATGTTACATTTGTGTACTTTGTTACTAACTTAGTAATTATTGCACTGTTACCTTAAACGAGATGCAGCCCCAAACCAGTTAGAAGAATTTACAAGAACCTAATCAGTAATTTTCCACTGAAAATCAAAGCCATAAATTACCTTGTTAGTAGGAGTAGGGATGCACACTGACCACTCGGGATTTAGATTTTGTAAAGAAGACCACAGAAGGTATTGGTGCCTCTGGGAGGTTTCTCCTGTCCTGATAAATATTGGCCTGAAGCCAAACATGGCCCGCCTCAGGAACTACATTTCTGGAATCCATTTTACGTTGCTTTCCCTTTTCATGGCGGAGACCCAGAGTAGTCTATATGAGTCCAACTTTCATCAAAATGACTAAATTCCATTTGAGTTTCTTGGTCTTTTTTTTGCCATAACCTCACACTCCCCACAACTCAGAGACGACTTTCTGATGAACTCCTGCTGTTATGCACAAACTTTGTCCTAGAAAAAAAAAAACTGTTTTTTATTTATTTTTTTTTTTATTTTGCCATATGCATAACTAAAAGACCATCTGGAATGCTTTCACAATTGTTCAAAATATGATTGAAGTGGGGTTTTAAGAAGGTTTTTCACAATCTGGCTGTACATTAAATTGATTTCTTAAATTATATAAAAAGTAAAACTTTTTAATATGGAAGGAAAACCAACTTGTCTGATTCTAAAACCAGCATCCAGTGGTCATTTGTGGAACTACAACAGTGGTTAATTTTTTGGATTTGCTTCAATTCTGGGGAAAAACATATTAGATAGCTCCAAACGGAATACAAATAAATGTGTTCATTGTAGATCAACTTTTTCTGACTAGATGTGATCCTAAGTTTCACATTAGTTCACCATACTCACCACAGAAAACCATCAAATTTCCTTTCAGCATTTTATGTGAGGTGACTGAGGCAGCTATCACTTGTGAAACAAATATTTAACTTCCCTTTGTTCTTTCCCAGCAGCTGAGCAAACAAAAGTTGCATTTCCTTGTTGTTTCAATAGAGGCTTTACAAGGACTGGGCAACAGATTGGGTCCATCCTGAACAAATAATCATTTGATTCCATCACACATATTGTATACAGTTGTGCTCATGCGTTTACATACCCTGGAAAAAAACCATAGTTTCAAAGTCATTTTTTAAGGAATATGACTGAAAACACAAACAACTTTTTTTTTTTTCATAGTTAGAAATTAGGTGAAGCTTATTGACAAAAATGATGTTAACCCTTTTTAAATCATAATGACAACCAAAACTTCCCAAATAAATCTTATAAAGTCTGTATACCCTGATGACTTTGTTCTGAAAACATGAAAGCTGATACAAAAGGATTTGAAAGATACTTTGACACATGGACCCGCAATCCAGGAATTGAACCTGCAATCTTTTTATCAGAGGTCGACCGCCCTACCCTGAACCACGGCCACCCCTCACATAAACAGTCTTGGAGTTTCAGAGGTCCCAACAGACCCTGCCTCCTTTATCCAGTACTGCACTGACATTTCTGGAACCTGAGTCATGGGGAAAGCTCAAACTGTCAAAGGATCTATGGGAAAAGGTAACTGACCTGTACAGAACAGAAAGGAAGTGAGAATGCCAGTCAGCAGAGCTAAAATTTTGATCAAGAAGTGGAAAGCGATGGGTTCTGTTGAAAACAAACCACGGTCACAAGAATTTACGTCACTTACACCAGAAAACTTGTTATGAATTCAAAGAAAAATCCACAAGTAACTTCAGCTGTGATCCAGGGTTTTCTGGAAACTGTGGTGTGGATATTTCAAGACGTAAAACAAGGAGGAGAAAAATAGGTTGCAGGGTCGAGTTACCAAAAAA
Source organism: Oryzias javanicus (assembly GCA_003999625.1). Lineage (NCBI taxonomy): Eukaryota > Metazoa > Chordata > Actinopteri > Beloniformes > Adrianichthyidae > Oryzias > Oryzias javanicus. The sequence goes on from CM012451.1 coordinate 20,535,787, forward strand.
AAAATATATATATAAAAACACTTCACTTTTAATACACCAAACAGCACAGAGACAGGCTTACAGACTTTTGGGCCAAAGTAATTTGAAGTGATGAGACCAAAACTGAAAAGCCACAACTAGAATTACTACATTTTAGAGACAAGTCAACACGGTCTATGATGAAAATAATACTATTCCTACTGTGAATGGCTGATGGTTTGGGGATGTGTGAGCTACAAAGGCACAGGAATTATAGTCAAAATTGATGGTTATATGAATGTAGCATAAGATACTGGAGGAATACTTGCACTTAGACATTTCAGCGTGACAACAATCCAAAACGCCTGTCATTGGTTCCAACAGAATAAGGTTAAGGTTCTGGAATGGCTGTCTCAGTCTCCTACCTCAAAATGATTGAGCCACTCTGGGAAGATCTCAAACAGGCCAGACACCCCAGGAATGTACAGGAACTTGAAGTTTACTGCCAAGACGAATTTCACTCTTTAACATTAGAGAAGAAAAGCAAAAACAGATTTTTTGACAATAAAAAAATGTCAGTGTGGACAAAAAATTTTACCAAAAACATGTACACCGTTTTCAAACTGAACAATATCAGAAATAAACTCTTCAGAAAAGACCTGAGTCATTTGTCCGTCCAATGCATCCTCGCTGTGAGGCAACATTGTCTCACATCTCGTCTGATCGCGCTGGCACTGAAAAAGTAATTCACTCGAACATATGACAGATGAACCTCCAAATGAACCACGAAGCCAGTAAAATAATTATATTAGACACTAAATTATTCTGGTAATCATTATGGCTACAGCATGGCCAGTTTATTTCAATAATGATATTACATTGTGTATCCGATTATGTATGACAAGTCATTATTTAGAGCTGAACTGAAGTAACTTTCTAGGAGCTCCAAAATACATTTAATTTAATCTGTTCAGATTTTTTTTTTTTTTTTTACAAAAATGTTTTTTTTTAACTGTGAATTTTTTTCAGTTTTTTTTTTTTTAGATATTTTGTTCTTTTAGATGATGAGTTTCAAAGCAAAGTGAAAGATAACATTTAAAAAGTGATTATTTGTAGAGCGACAAGAAAGCATCTCTTTGCAGCATTACTTTAAGAAATGAAAAAAATATACTATATCATATTGCCACTTAAGGTAGCTGTGTAATGGATAATGCTGAGCACACTTGGATAGGTTGTACAAAGAAAAATAAAGCTGAATGTGCAGTTTGACATGTCAAACATGCAGCAAAGGGACCATCTGTCCATATAGCTCACAATTAAATCACAGCTATAGCTCGAAAAATGTGATTAGGAGGAAGAGAGGCATAGAATGACACTCTGTTCATGATTTTATATTTAAATATTTTTTCTGAGCTACTTGGCAGAGAGAGTTTTTTTTTCTAACATCGACACTTTTCTCCATGTTTACTGTCCAGACAAGTGGAAAATCCCTCTTGTGGATGCAGAGCACACATGCCTTTCTTTTCCGGAGCTTGTGTTCCAACTGAATGAGATTTGTTACAGCGAGCATGTCATGTGGCGAATTGTGACAATAATTCACGGGGAACACTTGCCCCTGTCCTGGCACTGTAACACAGGACGGCCATCTGCAGCCCACGTGTCAGAGAGCAGCAGCCAACACGCTGGCAGATAATTGGTGAGGAAAGGAGGCCGGATTCGAACTCACCGAAATCAATTAGGAGGAGCCGAAAACAACAAAGCCGCCTCACAGTGGAGAGTGCAGAGCATGAAAGCGCACCACGATTTACATGTCTGCGTCAGAGCAGCGGGGACCCTTTAGATAGATTCACTGACTGTGAAGGTCTCTGAGATATTGATAGCTGCGGGGGACCATCATTCTTACACATTTTACTGCACCATTTGCTGCTATTAAACATTACTCATGTGATGTGATAACAAAACTCCATGTGCAGAGAGCTTCTCACTCATGCAGTTACATTTACATTTAGAGCACTACATTCACAACGACACATTTGCATCCAGCGCGGAATAATAATACATTCTCTTGCACAAATAATATATTACTTTTGCTGTATCAATATATTGTTTTTTTTTTCACTAAAGCAATAAACGTGCATTTTTCTACATTTTCTGCAGATTTACAGTCTCCTGTTGTGATAGGAAATTGGAAAAAAAATTCCCCAAAGAGTGAGCAGATTAACAAAGTCCTATGTAGAAAGCTTTCACATACAAAATGACAGACAGTCTGTCAAAACCTGCGTATATCTCATTTGTCTGGGAAAAGGGAGACAGCTGAGGAATCTCAGACAGCTATCTATTCTCAGACATCGGGCTTCCACCACTTGTACGAGTCCAAAAATTAATGCTGTCAATGCAGAACGAATGAATAAATTCCGGACTTCACTGGGTGCGATGTTTAACCTGAGTTAATTCTTGCATGAATTACTGTGTACATTTCAACTTCGACGACTGAGTATGTATTTATTAGCCACAACTACTAAAGTGTATATTTGAAAAAAAGTGTTTCTTAGATGTTTTGTTTAGCCTTCGGTGATGCATCACTCCCACTGACCTTTAGTGTTGATTAATGTTACTGTGTCTGTCAGCCTGATGATGACAAGAAAGACAGGGTGCGCCTCCTGCAGGCACCGTGTCAGAGCTGTCAGAACTTGAGGGGCAAGAGCAGTGATACGCCAGAAACAACAAGCTGTCATCGTGTTACACCTTGAAGCATTTTACCCAGAGGACAACAGCATGTCCATTTAAGAACTCAAACCTTCAGGCGTTGTAGGTTAAAGCGGAGAATATGGAAACCCAGAGTGAGCCACTGGTTTGTTTTTTGTCCCTTTGTTTACTGGATTTATGTCCCACATCTTGGACATTTTTGTTGCTGCTGAGAATTAAATCTGCCATCCTGCTGCCTGAACTCGTCTGTTACAGTGTTTTCTCTTATTTTGCCTGCAGATATATGTCACAAAATGTACCATTTTGAAAGAAAAATAATTGTGTCAATACTGCTTTGGACAACCGACAATGACAAATTTTGCTATAGTTTTCTTTGGGTTGAACGTAGGAGACCATACGATACAGAGTACATTAGAACAAGCTGATTCCATTTTTAGTCTGAAGAATAGACACTTCTTAAGGAGACATAAACAGAGTTTTGACTGTGATTGCAGCATGGAAAATTTGATATTGACCGTTAAGGAAAATTCTTTGATCATTGATCAAAAATGTCATGAAAATTGTAATTTTAAATTATATAAGTTCCTTTTAATAGTATTTTTTTATTCTTATTTAGTCAAGTTTTTAGTTGCTTGTATATAATGAATATGATGGTGGAATACCTTTCAATATTTCTCTCCAACCACTGGATACCTTGATAAAAAAATAAAAAAAACATCCTTAAACATGTTGGAACTGTGTTTATATAAATAATTTTCTTAGAAATGTTAAGGGTTGAGCAGTATTTATACTTAAATTATCTATATTTATCTCCTTTTTCTTTGTCAATATACAGAGATGCTCAACAACTTTCTACAGCTGTTTTGCTAAAACAAATTGAAGGCAAGGAATTTGAATTTTATCCAAATGTGTAACAAGCAGAGTAGCCATTACTTGGCTTTTTTGTGTCATAAAGACATTGTTAAATCTTTTCAGAAATAGGATAATCAAAAGCAATATACATTTAATTTCCTGGAAACATAAGTGTTTTTTGGAAGGTAGTACAAATAATTTTTATTTTTAAATCAGAAAAATGTACCCCCAATGAGAATTTTCTGTCGAGGAAGTGATGAGAAAATCATAAACATTTTTTAATGGAAGAGAGGTGGTTGTTGATGCCCAAGTGAGAATATCTGTTGATAATATTAAAATACAGTATACTATTTATTAGTGCTGCCAGAAATGATTACTTTAATAGTCGACTAATCGCGGATAGTTTTTTCTGATTAGTCGACTAATCAGGTCATTCTCAAACTGGATGTAAAGCAAACATCTCAACAATCATTAGCTTTAAACTAACTTAAAACTAGATATATAGCACTTCCTGCAATAAATACTAGTTTGAATGCCGATAGCTGAAAACGCTGAAGCTGATAGCCAGCTAAAATATTAGTTAGATGAGAAATTAGCCTAAACAACTGAGAAAAAAACAAAAATAGCCAAAATAGCTAGCATGTAGCCGAATATTAGCTAATCTCCAAAATAGCCTAAAAAGCCTGAAAGAAATCCTGAATTTGCCAAAATAGCTAGCATGTAGGTGAAATATTATAAACTCCAAAATAGCCTAAAAAACTGAAAAAATTCTTAGGTTAGCCAAAATAGCTAGCAGGCAGCTGAATTACTAGCTAAAATTCAAAATAACCAAAACAACTGAAAATAATTTTAAATCAACCAAAATAGCTGAAATATTAGCTAAACTCCAAAAATGCCTAAAAACCTTAATAAATGCTGAAACAGTCCAAAAAGCTAGCATAATACCATTATAACTTTCAGGTTTACTGTATTCCAACTCCATATAAAATAAAGTTAGTTTTCAACAATTTTAATCGTGGATTAGTTGTCTATTATTCAGTCAATCATGGCAGCCCTACTATTTATACAATGCAAATCAATATTTGACATAACAGGTTCATCACCTTTTTTTTAATAAAGAAGACTGTGTAAACTTCACCATTACTGCTGTTAGACCCCTGAATTTAATCTTTAGTGTTTTCAAAACTTCCTACTTCAGTATAACTACATTCAGATTTGCGGTTTGGTTTTGTTGGTGTGCTTTTACCACACATACATACACACACAAAAACAAAGGGGACCAAGAGTCATTAAAGCAAGATATGAAACCATGTGATGGTAATAAAGAAAAACACACATCTTTAGTCTTGGGACTACATTGTTCATTTCATAAAACAAATCCCTCTTCTAGTGTTATTACATGATTGGATGAAGGCTCACTCTAGCTATAAGAGGAAACTTTCAAAACAAAAGTTTTACCCTGGTTAAAAAAAATAAAAAAAAACTGTCCAACCATTAACGTTGAGTATTATTTCTCTGGATAAAGTCAAACGGCGCTGAAAGAGTTCTTCACTCTATAATTAAAAAAATTCTGGCTTTTTGCTGCCTTTAAACCCTTAAAAAATCATAAGCCTTTAAACGTATATGTTAATTGAAGGAGACACAAAAAGCCTTGTATTTAGAGTAGTTTATGCCACTTGAAACAAGGTTATGTAAAGTACGCAACGAACGAGGCAATGTCTGTCATTATTCTACACTATTGACTTTATTTTTGACATCAATTCTATATCTTTCAAAACATGATGCTTTTATTTTGGTAGAAACAGGAAATTAACTTTAAGGCATTCTTACATGGGCCATTTTTTGCAGGTTCTTTCATTGTTGGGAGGGGAGCGAACTGTACACAGAAACCGGTACGTGTTGTAGCAAATGGAGGAAAGGCGGAGTTCTTTAATTGACAGGCAAGATGTAGTTTACTTTTCGACATTTACCGTTGGGGCAGCTGACACGTCAGAGCGAATCAGCTTTTACTTTAGCTAAATCGCAAAATTTGCCAGTTTCACGACAGAAATGTATGTTCAGAGTAAAAAAAATTGATTTTTTAAAAAAGTATTCCACAATCACATTTGTTGCCATGTTTTTGAGATACATTGTGTCAGTTGGTCTATGTTTATTGGTGTAATCATGATTTAATGGAACCAGTGTGACTGCGATATTGTGCTTTTTCGACATTTCTAGAATTTCAATAAAGTTTTGAAAGACATGTAGCACCCATGGCGCCTTCTGGATTGAGATGGCGGGTGCTCGGGTTCAGTATTATTTAGTATACAACGAATATTTAAAGCAATAAACCCAGAGACAAAACTATTTTAGCCAAAAAATAAAAACGGCGTTGTTTATTAGTTACAGATGAAAATATTATATTGTTCTGTGAGGAGATTAGTTAAACAAAGAAATAACAATCCACAAACATATTGACTATAGTCCACCAAATAACCGAAAGTGGTGTTTTCCCCAAAGTCCAAAGTCCCCTCAAACTCGTACTCACTCACGGTACCGGAGGCTCAAGCAGGAAATAATGAAAGACACAAAAAAACGTTGCAGGCCTGTTTCGAATTGAAGTCCACTTCAATTTCGGGCGGGTCCGCTGCTCGAAAACAAAAGGCTTGTCCTGACCTCTCCTCCGCAGCGGCGCCCGGTCCACTCTCTCTCCGCTCCTCTCGGCCGCTCGTCGCGTTTCTTCACGGCTCAGCCGCGCGGAGTTGCTTCTCTTCACCAGTCTCCCGAGCCCGCATTAGCTCCGTCCGTCCGGAAAACGTCCCGCTCAGCTCCCGACTTGCAAGGGTTTTTTTTTTTTTCACTTTTTCTCCAAGCCTCCAGGCGGCAGCAAGCTAACTCCCCATCCGTTGGGGTTTTTTTCGTCCTCCCTCGCTCAACCCCGAAAACAGAAAAAAAAAAAACAACCAACTGCCCGCAAACGGCTCGTTCCTCCTCTCTTCTCAGCCCCAACCAAAAAAACTTTTCCCTGCTAACGCCCCGCCTCCTTCTCCACCACAAAACACTCCCACCTTTTCATCAACTTGTCAGGTCCTGTTAGAAACCCAAACTAAAAAAAAAACAACTCTCATTTTTATAAACTAATTGAGATAAAATAATATAAACTTTAATCTTTAACCGCATCATGAACCTTATTCATCATTAACATTTTAAATTCAAAAATATTTTTTAATCAATAATGTTTTAATTCTTTAGAATCGGATTATGTAATCAAACAAAGAATCAGGTTATTATCTTAACAAAATAAAACTAAGATTTTTACTTTGCTAATCTAAAACTTAATAGCCTACAGTTTGCCACTGGGCTACACCCTCCCCCTTCTAAAGGATTTTGATGTCCTCATCAAAACAACTTCAGATTACTCTCGTAGATGGATAGCTAAGATTAACGGCCAAATTAAAACAAGTGACGCACAACGCCATGGGGTGGCACCAGAGAGTTTGACAGGGGCTTCGTCTGATGTCTCTGTAAACTCCGCTCCCCACCAACACACCATGGCTCAGGACTGTCACTGGATGCTCGCATGGCTTTCCGAGTTCATCATAACTCAGTCTGATCACTGGACGAATAACTCTTCTTGGACGGCCAACTTCTTCCGTCAGGACTTGAGTTTCAGAGTTTGAATTCAGATCTCCTCCATGGACGTCTGGATCAGTGTTTGTTGACAGCTTTGAATCCTCAACCACAGACTCATTCACAAATGGATCTTGAGCGAATATTTCAGGTTCTGTTTCAGATACGATTGGTCTAAACTGCTCAGAGGATACATTTGGACATCTCTGCCTCGTTTCCCAGTCAAACACTACTGGTCTTTGCAGGTAAGTATCCTCATACTCTGATTCAGAGGACATGTCATCATTGGTGTCATTACTTTGTCTTTGATCTTTTGTTTGCTGGACTGCTCTGGTCACAGGTCTTGCTGAAGGCTGGACTTCGCTTTCATCTTCAGGGAGTCTCACGAGATAACCGATGGGCAACAGGTGGTTACGGTGAATTATCTTTTCGGCTCCCATACCCCTTTCAGGCTTTATCTTGTAGACTGGTAAGTTGGGTAATTTCTCCACCACAACATACGGGGAAGGTCTCCACTTGCACTTCAGCTTGTGTTTGCCTGTGACTCCCAAGTTCCTCAGCAACACTCGGTCACCTATCTCAAGGATTTGTTCTTTTACATGTTTGTCATGCGCTTTCTTGTTTCTTTGATGGTTCTTGTCAGATGTTTCTGTTGCTAACTGGTAAGCTCTTTGAAGATCTTTCTTGAGCTTGGCCACATAGTGATGGTAGGATTTTGTCTTGCTGTCTTCATCATCAATGCCAAAACATATGTCAATAGGGAGTCGAGCTTCTCTGCCGAACATCAACCGGTAAGGTGAGTAACCAGTTGCGTCGTTTTGTGAGCAGTTGTAAGCATGCACTAGATTACTAACTTTTTGGCTCCACTTTTGTTTCTGCTTAGGGTCGAGGGTGCCCAGCATCGACAGTAGAGTACGGTTGAATCTTTCAGGTTGGGGATCTCCCTGAGGATGGTATGGTGACGTTCTTGATTTTCGAATACCCAGCATTTTCAGAAGATCCTGAATAAGTCTGCTTTCAAAATCCCGTCCTTGGTCTGAATGTATACGGGCAGGGAGTCCGTAATGTACAAAGTAACGTTCACATAGTATCTTGGCGACTGTGATGGATTTCTGGTCTTTGGCTGGGAAAGCTTGGGCATACCTGGTAAAGTGGTCTGTCACTACCAGGATGTTGGCAAACCCTTGGGTGTCTGGCTCGAGTGACAGAAAATCTATACAAACGAGGTCTAGTGGACCTTGGCTGGTAATCTGACTCAGAGCAGCAGCTTTTTGAGGAAGGGTTTTCCGAGTTATGCATCTGCCACAATTCCTGATGTACTGCTCCACCTCTTGTCCCATCTTCGGCCAATAGAAACGATCTCTTACAAATTCCAGGGTCTTATCCAAACCTAAGTGGCCGGACTCGTCATGCAGTGATCTCAGTATTATTGTAATGTATATTCTGGGAAGGACCAGCTGCTTCACCTCCATTCCATTTCTTTCAATCCTCCTGTATAGCAGACTATCCTGGATAATGAGCTTTTTGGCTTCTTTATTTAGCCTTGCAGCACTTGAGAAGTCTGTGTTGATAATCCTTGGACCACCACTAAGTGATTTTTTTACTGGAGCAATAGTGGGGTCTGCGTCTTGGGCAGAGACAAGGTCTTGGTGGCTAAAATGAGGTAAGGAACCAAGGTCCAACCGGACTGGATACACGAAACACTCAGGTAAGCTGTCAGGCGGCACTCCAAGTGACTCGGCGGCTGTGGCAGGCACTAAAGCTGTTTCATGGGATTCAATCTGTTTACACAGAGCATGTATGGTTTCAGGCGGTACACTCTGCCAGCCTTCTTTGGTCAGAGGGAGTGGATTTCTTGACAAAGCATCGGCATCAATATTATGTTTCCCCGGCCTGTACTGCAGGGTGAAGTGGTATGTTGAAAGAGCCGAGAGCCATCGGTGACCAGTTGCACTGAGTTTGGCGGTGGTCAGAATATACGTAAGTGGGTTGTTATCAGTTCTCACGGTAAACTCAGCACCGTACAAGTAATCGTGGAACTTGTCTACCACGGCCCACTTTAAAGCCAAAAACTCGAGCTGATGCACTGGATAGTTCTTCTCCGAGACACTTAACTTGCGGCTTGCGAATGCAACAGGTCTCAAACCTTCAGGATATTCTTGGTTGAGGACTGCACCAAGCCCATGAAAACTTGCATCAATATGAAGGAGGTATGGTTTGGTTGGATCTGCAAATGCCAACACTGGAGCATTAGTGAGACAGTGAACAATCTTCTGGAAGGCTTCAGAACAGGTTTGGTCCCAACGGTCACCAAACGGCTCATTGACTTTATAGTAGGTCTTGTCTGCCCGAGCGGCCTTCTTTCTCTTTTGTGTAGGCGGATATCCTTTGCACAGCTCTGTCAGGGGTCGGACAATGATGGAGTAGTCCTGTATGAACCGGCGGTAGTATCCACAGAAACCCAAGAATGACTGTAAAGATGGCAGATCAGTTGGCTGTTTCCACTTTGTCACTGCTTCCCTAGGTCTGTGGCGTCTGTGCAATCCCGAAACACATGTGCCCGACATAGCGAACATAGCGAACTTGCCGACAGAACTGGCACTTGTCAAGGGACAGCTTGAGTCCAGCTTCCTCCAAGCGAGTGATGACTTTAAGGAGTCTTTGCTCATGCTCCTCCAGGGTCCTTCCATACACTATTATATCATCCAGATAGACAATAACTTCCAACAGGTGCATGTCCCCAACGGCCTTTTCCATTAGCCGTTGGAAGGTCGCTGGAGCACCCGTGATCCCCTGTGGCATTCGTTCAAACTGGTAAAAACCCAGAGGACAAATGAAAGCTGTCTTTTCCTTGTCCTCCTCTGCCATCGGGATTTGGTAGTAGCCACTGCGCAGATCCAGCACTGAAAACCACTTGCTACCAGCTAGACAATCCAGGGCATCGTCAATTCTGGGCACGGTGTACTGGTCTGGAACCGTTCGCTGGTTCAGGGTACGGTAGTCAATACACATGCGCAACTGACCATTCTTTTTGCGCGCTAGGACAATTGGAGAAGCATACGGACTTCTTGATTCTTGGATGATCCCAGCTGCCAGCAGACCTTGAAGGTGACGCCGGAGATCATCTAGGTCAGCTGGAGCAATTCGATGTGACCGTTCTCGAAAGGGAGTGCTGTCATTCAGTCGAATGTGATGTTCCACACCCTTTGCCAAACCAACATCCCATTCTTCTGTGGAGAACACGTTAGGATGTTTGGCTAACTTGTGACTGAGTCTCTGCCTCCACTCCTCACTGATGGGAGAATCACCGAATTCAAACAGAATTGGGTCCATTACAGTGGCATTTTCAGCATCCAGGCTGGGTGATTCTGTCACCATGTCAACAACATGAAGGTGAGCGATCACAGTGCCCATAGGAATGGCGGCTTGCTTTAAAGACTCATTTCGCAAGAGCACTGCAATTTGTTTCTATCAAGACTCTTGAGAACAGCACTGTCGGTTGGACTAGCACACCTGGGGAAAGAGCGGGAGAATGTGCTCTTTCCGTGATGAGTACGCTGTCTCCTATGTCTTGTTGCTCTTTGACTTTACAAGCAACGATTTGTTCAGTACTAGGGGGAATTACAAGAGGACCAGGCCCGGACCACTTAACTTCAGCCACAGGTAAGTCTCTTTGGTTTTTTCCAGACACCACTCCAGGAGTAGGTAAGTAGTTTCTTCCATGTACTTGAACGTTGAATGAGTTGGTGATTTCCTTAGCTTCTGTCTTTGCTTTGGACTTAAACAGCAGAAGGCCACTGACGTTTGTGCCCAACAGTACTGGTGTGGTCTCAGAACAACGTGGGTCAGGGCACACTAAAGCCAGCACAGGTACAGTCTTGGCTCTGGTGGTTTTGAACTTTCTTGGTAGTTCCAGCTCCACTTGAATGTAACCTCTGTATGGATAACTGTCAGCAGAATCACTCAGGCCCCATATAGCTAGACCAGTCACTGGGTTGAGGGGAACATCCGACAAGTGTTCATTATACCAGCTGTCGAAAATTATGGTAACTTGCGAGCCGCTGTCCAGCAGAGCAGTGCAGTGGTGACCATTGATCTTAACATGAGTTGTGGAAGGAGGTCCTATGAGCCCCTCCGGAACACTGTTGGTCTGTATGTCTACTGAGCTCCTTTTGACATTTGCATTTGTGGTCTTTGTTCTCGTCACAGATTCAGAGTTGTCATTTGACTTGAACTTTCTTTGGGATTGCAATAACTTTTGGACGACGAGTTGATAGTTTTCTGGGGAAGAACACCTGCTAGAATAATGACCATCTTCTCCGCACCGGTAACAGAAGAAGCTAGTAGGGTCTCCGAGAGTATTTCTTTGCAACTGCGGTCTTGGCCGAGTTTTCTTTTGAATGGGACTCAACAGTAGGTCTAAATTGCTGTTGGATTGACATTACAGAAACTTGTTTTCTGAGATGGTCAATCTCTTGCATTAAAGCTTGGATGTTTTTATCTTCTGAACCTTCTGTTGTTGTCGAACTTGATGGCAGAGTGACTAGATGACTTGACACAGTAGCAGGTGCAAAGCATTCACTGAATTGTGCTCTGGTTGGAGGTGCTGTAGTAAGTTTACACACTTGGGCCCTGAGTTGGTGCATTTCAGCTCTCAACTGATTCAGCTCAGAGTCCGTGCTCACAGTCGCACTCTTTGCGGAGACAGGTTTTGGTGGGTGAAGCCTGCGGCGAGAAGCTTCATGTTCTTCTTCAAGTCGTATTTCATTCAGCAGCTCAAGAAAGGTGGGGGGAGCGTTCCTTCGGTCTCTTAGCCCCAGATTTAAGATCATGAGGTCAGACCTGAGTGCACCTTTAATTAGTTGATCTAAACGTACTCGATTGGCCTCCGCTGGCCGAAGTCCGCCTCTCTTAACAACTTTATTCAGGGCTCTTTCCAGACGTCTCAGGTACTCGGAGAGCTTTTCATTTGAGTGTTGACACAACATTCTAAAAGCAAAGTACAGTTCTTCTCCACTCTCAGTAGAACCAAATGTGGTCTCAATTATGTCCACATAGTCTGAAGAAGTGGCATCTGGACTGTTGAATCGAACAGCTTGGAGAATCTCAAGTGCAGGACCTTTTACACTTTCCATTACTCTCATCTTCTTTTCTTTGTCGGAACGATCACATTCTTCGATCATAAGCCTGGCTTGTTCAATCCAGCTCTCCAACTGTTCTTCTCCTGGGCAGTGTGGCGTAACCCCTGAGAAGGTGCGCAGTCGTCTGTAGTACGTGCTATCACTTTGTGCTGGCCTGCTTGCCAACTGCAAAACATCACCCACGCTCTGCTTATGAGTGGCTTCAGGGGTGGAAACTCAAACGGAGAAACTGAGACTGGGCTCTGCGTGAGGCACATCTTGACCACCTCACCTGCCATGACCTGCAGCAGCTTGGTCTACAGTCACTTCCTCTTGCTCTGCGTATCCAAAGATTCTCCAAGCCACCGCAGACTCTGCAGGCATGACGTCAAGGGGAAGACGAGCTGTGTTCACCTTTTCTCGGCACTCACACAGTACAGTTAACTTTGATTCTGTGCTCAAATACTCTCTCTCACTCTGACCCTCCCATAGGCCTTGATAGTCTGCAGGGTGGTTTCAATGACACTCACTTCAGGCAGTTAGAGGACATCTTTGATCAACAGGGCTTTCTCTGGATCAATTGCCTTCTCCCACACACCAGTTCTTCAGTTGTTGCCATCCCCACGGTGTGTGCACCTACTGAAAATCACTTATCAAACTAAATTTGAGGAGTTAACAGTTAGTGACTCTAACTAGGCTTAACTTTTAAGATCTACCAATTAGTGATTTTGTTTTAACACTTCTTTGGCAGTTTATTTTAATGTTTATATTTTTAGAATATACACTATTTAACTCGACACCTGTCTGTAAAATGGTGCTATTTTTTTTTTTTCAAAAAAAATGATTTTAGTCATACGAAAGAAAAAAAAATAATCTCTGGGTCAAACATATTTTCAAAACTATTTTTAAACCATTAAATATCGATCCCAGCGGTGCCTCCATTTTATTTATTAGCACCCACATGGCGCCTTCTGGATTGAATGGCGGGTGCTCGGGTTCAGTATTATTTAGTATACAACAAATATTTAAAGCAATAAACCCAGAGAGACAAACTATTTTAGCCAAAAAATAAAACGGCGTTGTTATATAGTTAACAGATTAGAAATATTATATTGTTCTGTGAGGAGATTAGGAAAGTAACAAAGAAATAACAATCCACAAACATATTGACTATAGTCCACCAAATAACCGAAAGTGGTGTTTTTCCCCAAAGTCCAAAGTCCCTCTCAAACTCGTCACTCACAGCACGGTACCGGTAGCGGAGGCTCAAGCAGGAAATAATGAAAGACACAAAAAAACGTGCAGGCCTGTTTCGAATGAAGTCCACTTCAATTTCGGGCGGGTCCGCTGCTCGAAAACAAAAGGCTGTCCTGACCTTCTCCTCCGCAGCGGCGCCCGGTCCACTCTCTCGCCGCTCCTCTCGGCCGCTCGTCGCGTTTCTTCAACGGCTCCAGCCGCGGAGTTGCTTCTCTTCACCAGTCTCCCGAGCCCGCATTAGACTCCGTCTGTCCGGAAAAACGTCCCGCTCAGCTCCCGACTTGCAAGGGTTTTTTTTTTTTTTCACTTTTTCTCCAAGCCTGCCAGCGGCCAGCAAAGCTAAATCCCCATCCTTTGGGGGTTTTTTTCGTCACTCCTCGCCCGCTCAACCCCTCAAAACAGAAAAAAAAAAACCACCAACTGCCACCCGCAAACGGCTCGTTCCTCCTCTCTTCTCAGCCCCAAAAAAAAAAACTTTTCCTGCTAACGCACCGCGCTCCTTCTCCACCACAAAACACTCCCACCTTTTCATCAACTTGTCAGGTCTGTTAGAAACCCAAACTAAAAAAAAACAACTCTCATTTTTATAAACTAATTGAGATAAAATAATATAAACTTTAATCTTTAACCGCATCATGAACCTTATTCATCATTAACATTTTAAATTCAAAAATATTTTTTAATCAATAATGTTTTAATTCTTTAGAATCGGATTATGTAATCAAACAAAGAATCAGGTTATTATCTTAACAAAATAAAACTAAGATTTTTACTTTGCTAATCTAAAACTTAATAGCCTACAGTTTGCCACTGGGCTACAGACATATTTGTGTAGTAAGCCAGAAGCTGTGTTTTTGCTGTTTATGTGAATCAGACACCTGGCGTCTGCACGATCCAGGGTGGGGGTGGGTAGGATCTTAAAGGAGACCGTCCACTATTGAAAGATGTGCGGTAAACTAACTGAATTCAGTTTTTAACTTTGCACAAATAAAATGGGGGCTATATGGTAAGGCATTCTCTTGACCTAGCAAAATTGAAAAGTGACAGATTTATCTGGACTCCAGTAACCTAAATTATTTAAAGGGGCCTTAAGCCTTAAAAAGTAAACCATATCCATATATGTGATCATATATTACCTTTGGAAAACTAATGAACAAATTATTTATGAAATATTAGTTATTTTTCGTGATTTTTTTCCTACCCGCCAGGAAAACGTCTGGATTCCTGCCGCCATGACTTCATCCTAGAGGCAGTCTTTCTTCGTTTCTTCCACAAAAATAAAAAGTATCCAAATTTCTTCAAAGATGGATCCATATATCTGCCTTTAGTATCCCTGCCCATCGCTACACAGGGTCACAACACAAATACACTCAATGTCTGCACGACTGTGCCTGTCAATGGGAGAGGGGTCTTAAAGGAGCCCCACGTTGAAGACAGGACCCAATTGGAAGATACGGTATTCTGCATCTAAAATTAAAGGTTTTTTTCTGATCACTACGAGCTCCATGGAGAAATTGAGTGTTGGTGTTAGACAGGGAGCGGAGCTTTCAGAGCAGATGCTTCCTGGAGGGGGCGATTTTTATCGCGCTGACGTCAGCACAATATAACGCGCTTGTTTTAGTGGGTAGGGGGGGGGCTGCTGCTGATAGTGCACGTTTTTTAGGGGATTACTCTTAAATGCATGAACAGACCAAAATACCGCTTTTGGGTTGTCATGGCAGGGCTCCTTTAAAATAAATACACCATAGGGACCAAAGAAAAGCTTGCTTCCAATGATTATGACATACCTTAAAATGAAAAAGTGCCCCAAGAATATATCAGAAAATTTTTGTTGAGCTACAGTCAATAGACAGTATGTTTTTCCAAAATAAATACATTAAAAAAGCACTTATGGGAAAAGAAATTGTAGCACAGATGAGTGTAACAGCTAATTTGACTATTTATGTGATGTTTTTAGTCCTCTGTATGTTTATTTTCTTTGTAACTATAGGTCTAGATGAAACATGCATCTCCTTTAAACATTTCATTTACTATTAGAAACCTACACCTGTTATTTCACTGTTTAAGTAATCGGAATTTCTGATTGCCTTTGCATGCAGCTGTTCTTTTCTGACTGTGGGGTGTCTCTGTCAGGTCCCGCTGTGGGCCACAATCTGCAATGACATAATCAATAGTTCCTTCTCTGATCCATCTCCACTGGGTAAAGGTAGGTATGCTTAAATATTAGTGACAGCTGCTGTCATGACTTTATTGCTAATTTCTTTTTATGCTGTGTGTATGACATGAAAACCTGTTTTAAGCAGACTTATCTTCAATTTAGATTTGTCTTAAGTTAATTTTATGGTTTATACACTTTATAAACAATTTTGTTGAGGATTTAATGAAGTATGTTGAAGTATTCACATGCATGTCCCGGCTGTACTCCATAGTCCGAAAAAAAACATCAAAGGGATCAACACCAAAAGGATCAATAGATCAATGTGTCAAGCAACACACAGACAGGAAGTCAGTCTGATCCACTTTTAGAGTTTGACCCCACTTTTTTTTTCGCCTCAAATTAAGTAAATGTTTCTCTAATTTAGTCTTCACACCTCTCTGTGGAAGTGATCCAAACAGCTGATCGCTGATCAATATTAGGAAAAGAGCTAAACTAAAACCACAACTTTGACAGTTATCTTATTATTCTTATGAGTTAAACAACCTCCGATAGTGTTTTTGGTGTTGTAACATGTTTTTCAATTCATTTTTTCTTAATTTAGCCCAATAAGTTGATCATAAATTTAAACACAATTTAAAAGGCAAATTTCTAATGAACTACTGCAATTCTGCAGAAACTATGTCTTAAGTTGTTTGATTTTGGTTAAAAATGATGATCAAAGTGGGATTTTACGAATATTTTTATATTGAATGTCTGGTATCACATGTTTTGACTACGAGGAGTTCCACGTCATTTTGGTTTCCCAGTGGAGAAACACTGTACGGATTGGCAAAGACTTGTGAGTGTCTTTTCTAGGAGTCAAGCACAAATTATCTTTTTTTTTTTTTTTTTACAAAGCTGATCTGTTTGGTCACCCTAGAAAGAGTAGTCACCCTCTTAATTATCAGAATGCCCCATTAACTTTCAGAATGGGCTTTAGCTTATTCAACAAGCTGCAATCAGAGCACTGACAAGGAAAAAAATGCCATAAGAGATCGTATTTCTTCTATATTTCATTTCACATAGGCCTGCCAGCACCATGAAACATCTTTAACACAATTCATTTTCCACTAATGCTTTTTTTTTCACATGCAAAGTGTTTAATACTATGGAATTCTGAGGACCTCGACATACATTTCCAAAAAAATGAACTAGTTATTTCTAAAAGCTAGCTTATGTGTGATTCATGGATTTTCCAAGTTGAATGGAAACCAAAACCTTTAAGCTGAAGAACAATTATTGCAGACAGGGCTAGATCTGTAACCAGTGTGGTGTCACTTCGGTCACCAAAAGCTTTTCTCTGGAAGTCATTTGGTGCAACTCTTTAAGGCAAAATGACAAATATGTTTTGCTTCATTGTTGTCAAAAGTAGAAGAAAAATTAATATTAATATAAAAATTAATATTCCTTTCTTTTTATCTCTTTACACTCATTCAAAATTCACTTTTGGGTTTAATAAACTGAAAGCTGAATTTGTGGATCTCCTTTAGGATCCTTCTCCTACTTCCGTATTCATCATTTTCAATAAAACGGAAAAACTCCTAATTCTTTTCCCTGCATTTTTATTTCTTCTATTTGGGCTAAAAAGCTTAAACTTCTTCCTGTTTTTCCATAAGTAGTTGCATTTTTCTAATTATCGGTTCGGTACAACTTTGTAAGTATTGCACAGATGAAAATTAGTCATATGTGATTATGGGTGGAAAAACTAAACCAAGTTAAAATCAAGGAATAATAAACTACACAAAGAACTCATAAACTCACACTTCATTGAATACATTAAGAATGAGGACCTTCTGCGGGATCCACATCCTGCCGCAACCCCTTCCGCCACCCTCCGTCTACACTGCCCCGGAGAGATCTGACCCCCCATCCCCTCAATACGCAAGTCTTGCATGAACCGTGCATGATCATTGCACTGTTTACATGGAATTCATAATTAATTTGTGAGTCAAAAATGTAATTTTAATGTCATATAAAAGTGGTACATGTGCAAAGGTCCATTAGACACACATGGACATATGTGGGGGGGTCGTAGAAAGCCACAAATTTTAGATGTTGCAAAAATCCCACACAACTGCATATAGGACAATAACAATTAATAATTGCGAATAAAATACGTAAAACACACATTTTCAACCAACCAAACATTATAACCAGCTCAAAACCAAATGTATGTAAAGACCTGTCGGCTGAAACATTATGAATTACTTACATCACACAAGAATCACACAAAATTGACATGTGGTGGTGGAGCTAAACCTTTTTTCAAAGGGGGCATTGAACAGGAGAGTGGAAAAGAAAGATTTAAAACATATATTTCAAATAGTTTTATTATCTTTTTTGTTTAGAACAGCAGTTCTTGCTCATAGAAGCTGCTATTGATAATTTTTTGATCATCAAAAATGATATTGACTGAAAAAATGGGGGTGTGGGGTTAGGAGGGGCAGTTGAAGAAACTCCTCTGAAATATTGGTAGAGATTTTCTGTCTATAGTTTAGTCAACGTTTTATTAGTGTGAGTTAACATCAGTATTAGCTTAAAATGAAGAGTGAGTGTGTGTAGTTGTGTGTCTTATCTTGTTTTGCGGGTCATGGAGGATGTGACCCAACTCTCTCCGACAAGCAAAAGGGATTACCTTTGCCCTCCAATAGATTCTTGAACAAACCAAAACAGTTTCAGCCTATGAAAATGGACACGTTTGATTTATTTTATACTGAAAGTCAAACAACAGGACATTTTTTATACATTTTTTAGGCAGAATTCTGATGCAATTCTTTAAAGGAAGCAAACCAACACCCTGATTTTAGTCTAAGCTGAGGAAGGTAGATCACAACAACTCAGCAAGATTAAGTTCACTCGAGGCTCGTCCCACGTGGCGTTCTTTAAGAGATACTCCAGGACATTGTTTAATCAGTCATAACACACGTTATTTTTGAAACACACCGAACCACATGTATTCTTGACTCACACCACCTGCTGCTGCAATCTAAAACTGCTGGAACTCTCTTTGTCATCAGTATTATTCAATTTGTCACAGAATGTGTCCTCGAAGACAGACAGACAACAAAAAAAGGTGCAGAAACAAATCTATTGAGGCCTGTTCTGTTAATATAGCAGCTGGTTGCATGTAAATAATCTGGAGTTGGAGAAATAAAAAGAGGAAAAATAGTTTTATTATTCCATGTGTGGTAAATGTTGTTGAAAAGCTTGATAATGACCTTTTTCTTTTATAATGTCTCATTGGGTTAATACAACCTGTTAGACAGGAAGTGGTTCATCCAAGGGACAAATGATGTAACCATAACAAACATAAGGTTGTATTTTGTAGTGAGGAGTGTTCAGTAATATAAATAACATGTTTGAAAACAGCTTTATTGATATTTTTCACCAAAAATGCAGAAAATTTAGAGAGATAATTTTCAAAAGTCAAAAATGTGACATTTAACTGTACAAATGGACAGTAAAAAAAAAAAAAAGACCCATTTGACCATCACTTTCCAGGCATTTTAATATGCATGTGACCAAAACAAACATTTATCGACTATATTTAGGTTAGCAGTCGGCACGATGAGTGATGGGTCAGAGTCACAAGTGTCGCAATGATTCATTCACTTGTGCCCATCAGTTCCCTTAAAAAAATAAACACTGACAGGGATTTCCCATCAGGCACTGAAAATGAAAAGAAGCATTTTGGAGAAGTGAAAAAATTCCAGGAGTCAGGGGAAGTTCAGCGGCCTTTGACTTATGATCGCCACATGACCAGAACCTGGACAACCATAAATTGTAGTATTTAGTATACACCTGCACAGAAAATATTTGTATTCTTTATTAAGTGACTTTTTCAGTGATTGGTTCAGTGTGTTCTTTTCAAAATAAAGGTATATCAATTGTAATATTGGAAAGAAACAGAGGATTTTTCTCTCCAAAGTTGTCTTTTTATATAAATGTGCCAGTTTGACATTTCTATGTTGACTTCAGACACCATAATACAGAATCAGACAGCCAAATCAGACAGTCAACGTGGACAGCACCCCTCCAGCTGCTCTTGAGACTCCAATATATCCCACCACTCCTGCATATACAATGATCCTGATTTCAAGTCCCTTTTTCCAATTTATCTACTTCTCCCAGTGGCTTAGTGAATTTACTGTCTCTTGGCTCCCCGTGTGCCTGATAACTTAGTAAGTGGTCTTGAAATAAATTTGGGAAGCAGAGCTTTCATCTCTGCTGCTCTTCTCTCCCTCCTGCTGATTTGTCCAGCCGTTGCGGAGGGTTAAATTGTTTGAGAGATTGCCTGTAGTGGTAGTAAAACACACTGACAATCGAGGCAGAAAGTGAGGACTTGCATTTCATAAAAGAAGAGCATTGTTCTTTTTACTGTGTGATGCTGCAGGATTTGACAAAAGAGATACGGGACGGGCCTAAAGAGCAGTCGCGATCAAAACTCTGAGATGACATACTTGACCTTCATTCAAGGTGAACAGCGACTCAATGAAGAATTGGAGTCATGGAGCCAGTTAACCTTATAGGGGAAAAAAAAACTAATACGGCATTATGCTAAGATTAAAAGGTTGTGACTTACACAGATAGGCTGGGATTGCATTCCATACATCACAAGGCATTAATTCACGCAGAGAATCACTACCTTGTAGTGTAATCAGTTTTACAAAATATTGCAGCTTCCAAAGTCAAAGAAACACATATTGACTTGATTGTTATGGTGACTATACTGTAAATATAAAAGCAAAGTAAAAGTTCCTAAAAGACAAACCGTTCCCTCAACTTATGAACATCTAGGAACTTTATACATTCACATAAAGATTATCAATGTTTACAAATTATTATGGCTAAAACTTGTAGGTATATCTAGGCAAAGGGCTTCCAGACCGTTGCGCTGTGCCTGACGCTCAAAACTCAGAATCTCTGGTCGCCTCTACCGCAAGGCCACTGAGCTGGGTCCAGTTTCAATATGATGTCAATGTACAGAGGCGACCAGAGATTGTCCGCCCTGAGATTGGAAGGTCATGGGTTCAAGTCCAGGCCTAGTCATACCAAAGACTATAAAAATGGGACCCAGTGCCTCCCTGCTTGGCACTCAGCATTAAGGGGTTGGATTGAGGGGTTAAACCACCAAATGGTTCCCGAGCGCGGTTGTGTCTGCAGCTCACCGCTCCCTTAGGGGATGGGTCAAATGCGGAGAACAAATTTCACACACCTAGTTGTGTGACAACTAATGGGACTTTAACTTAACCCTGATGCCCAAATTGCAGATACGTGTGAGAGAATGGGACTTCATGGGGCTTTGGATCTTCAAGGACGTTAGAAAAATGCTATAAAAATAAACGCCGGGGGTGCCAAACATTTGGCCCGCGGGCCGCATCCGGCTCGCTAGATGGTTTAATCTGGCCCAGTCATGAAGAAAAAAAAAAGTGGGAATATATGTTGGTAAAAAACAAACTGTGACGAGTTATGGTTCTTTAAAGAAATGACTGCAATGTGCAATTCCGCCACTAGTTGAAGCAAAGGAAGAGAAATACCGTCATAACAAGAGATCAAGGGTAAGATGCAGTTAGGTTCCCTGCCATCCTCACTGCTGTTAGGTTGCTATAAAAATGATCAAGTGTGACACCTAAATTACCAAAATATCTTCTCAAAAAGATCATACTAATAATAAGTGATTTTTTTCCAACTGAGAAAAAAACACAGCAAAAAACAAAGTTACACATAACAAGCTGACCATAGGCTATTTTGCAATCATGTTTCTGGTTTGGCCCACTTGAGATCAGACGTGTTGAACCAAAATGAGTTTTACACCCCTGGTATACACCATTTACCATTTCTAGCTTCTAAGCATTCACTTTTTCCAAATTAAACCCTTGTTCAGGCATGACTGTTGTTGCCACAAAGTCCAGCTGCAAACGACTCACAGAATGCATGGAGATGATGATACACATTCTATTTCATAGAAATAGGAATTGGCTAAAATAGCTTTTTACGCAACATGATTTTATGATTAGAAGGCAACCGCTAAGAGAGAATTGACACATGACTATTTACATACTTGACTGTTCCCTTTTTTTTCTTTTAGGGCAGTCCATTAACGAACCCTTGGTGACCTTTAGCCACAGAGCTCTTTAAACTCATGGTACATAAGACTCCTGCTACATGAGACATCGCTCTAAACGCTCGCTCTCACTTATCATCTTTAGGCATTATTTATTATTAGTTTTGCATTTATTGCTGCAGCCTGCTGAAAGGTAGAGTTCACAGTTAAGTAAATTGTATTTTTATCTTTTTTGTCAAAATTCTATTTTGGGGAAATTTGTGTCTCATGAGCTTGTGATAAAGAGATGCATCAAAACATGACATGTTATCATGTGCTGCGGTTCCTTTCATTTTCTTTTTAATAGTCGACCCAAAAGGAGAACGCATTTTGGAAATGGTTCAAAACAGGAGTTTCTCTTTTGCTCTGTGGAACAAAGACAAATGAAATGTGATTGGCTCTTTGCTTTCGAGAGCGCAATAAAAAGGCATGTGACAAAGGTAGTGGGAAGCAAGCTCGGACCAATTGATATCTGCGAGTCAGACGCAGCGATTTCCTTCAGGGCGACTTCAATGGAGTACCGAGAAAAGCACAGAGAGGCAAAGTGCAGGGAAGCTCTGCAGGCAGACTTTGATGCATTCGATATCTCAGAAGAGTTTGGATTCATCCTGGAAGAGCCACTGGTGAGTTCCAAAAGTAACCTTTTTCCTTTCATGTGACAGATCCAGGTGTTGGGAAATGACAGAACTGTCTATATTGGACAGGAAAAGGCATTTTTATCCAACCTTTGGCACTACTTTCCTACTTATTGTCTCCATTTAAGTGTTTGGTCAGCAGCACAAGTAGTCCCTGTAGGCTGTAAGAGATAAGTATGGTTGTTCTTGTGTAATGTTATAAAGCGTTATTGATCTGGTGAAAGCCTGTCTCTTCCAGCACCTATTGAGCGTTTCACATGACTGAGCTTGCAGACTGTCTAGCGATGAGTTCATCACAAAAAAGTCAAATTTTCCAACTTTTTTTGACTTTCTGTGTGCTGTAACTTTACTAAAACTAAGTATCGAATTTGATTTATTTTTTAAATTAAAATTCAATGTTTTCTAAGATATATGCGTCGCAGGTATGTTTTAAGGAGTTGAAAATGATCAAATGGAAAACTTTTTGTAACTTTAAATGCTTTTTCTATATCATCGTTTTTACCTCATTTTAAATGTTTTATTTTTTATTTTTATGATCTGCTTCAGCTTCTGTCATTCCTGGAAATTTAAATTGTTCATCACATGAACTGATTCATGTGATGAAAACATAAAAGAAAAAAAGAAAAAAATCAATAAACAAATCATCTAACCCTTGGTATCTCATAGACTCACCTTCCAGACTATTATCAAGTGTGGATGGACCTAGCAAACAATCTGGCACACTTGATAGAGTCCCATAAACTTCGGGATTTGGTCCATAAGGTAGGAGTTGAATTCCATAACCCAAAATCCAATCAGAACTGGAGAACCAGACTTTTTTAAGCGCTCAAGTAGTTTCCGGTACTCTTAAAAAGTGAGCATGATGTTGTTTCAGATGCCGGTTTTGAGTCCCCACCACTTGACCAGCCATCGGGAGCTCAGGCTGGCTCACTTAGCTCTGGGATTTATCACCATGGGGTACGTGTGGCAGGAAGGACAACATGCACCTGCGCAGGTAACACGTTGCAATGGAAGATAAATAAATGCTTATTTCAAATGTTTACTTCTCCCCTAGCTGGGAAGTATGCATTACGTAATCGTATATTTACTTCCCTGCCAGTAGCTCTGTGTGTTGGATAAAAATAGAACAAAGAAGAGTTCATTAAGTGAGAAAAAGTCAATAAAACTACAGATATACTTTTGATTGGCCGTAACTCTATTACATCAACTTTGCTCAACGTATTCAAACCTGAAATTCTAATACATGCCAACTTAATCTTTAATGGAAGATCCACAAACTATGTAGAGTTGGGTTTGTGGATCAACTTTCTATGTATGTATTTACTGTGTGTAACAAACAGAGTGGCACACATTGTAGATTCATTTTTAATTATCGTTTAAGGGCAGGACACCTACTAAGAGGGACAACAAATGGATATTTGGTGGATTGATAGCAAATTGTGTAAAAAAAAGATCATTAAATGAGAATTTAACCAATTTCTGATGGGATTAAAAGATAGATTTCTGACAGTTTATCATTGCAAGGCTGATTCTCCACGTCTCCCTGCTAATGTCATGACAATCAACCAGCTAGATTAGAGGAAATTACTCAATACATAACACGTAAACTCCAAAAATGAATACTATGAACCGCTTAGTGACTTCATCCATAAACTGCATAGTGTTTTGTATTTATATTTTTACATCCTAGCAGTTTGGTCCAGTTTATCAAACCCATTCTCTTTCCAGGTATGTCTCAGGAATATAACTATAAGAACCTAAAACTGAGAACACCAGAAAAGAAAAAGATTCTTGATAATATACATGCACTCTATACATAGTTTTCTTTTCTCATTTTTGTATATTTATTGTTGTTTTTATTGATGCTGTTTTGTTTTGACATATTTAGCATACGTTTTGTTGACCCTGCATGATTACTGTTGAAGTAAATAGACTTTCATGACTGTTCAGAAAAAAATGTGATGAAGCTGTAGTCATCTCAGGCTTCAACAATGATTAAGCCTCATGCCACAGTGGTTGAGTGAGAATCTGGAATTAAAAATCAGGTTGTTGCATCCGTGCATGCAAAGGGTTGTGACGAGCTGCATGAAACACACTCTTTACAGACATTAGGGTCCGACTAATTTCACTTTTTAATCAATCCAAACCAGCAACACGTGAACACACTTTTTTGTAATTCCCCCCAAAAGTAGAAAAAGTTCTCATATTCTTTTCAGTCTCTCGTTCAAACAAATACAAATCTAATTGTTATTCTATTTAGTTTGTCCATTGGTTACATTTGTGGCATTGCTACATGGTCAGTCTTCCTTCCACAGTCTAAAAGCACGCCCAATAAATCTGCTTGTAATTGAGTCTATATATGTTTACACGTGCCAATGCACCAGAAGGGCACCTAAATATGTCTTTAAGTGAAGGGGGTAGATTCGCCCAACCGTAGCTGGATTGGCTCCAGCAGCCCCGTAAGCCCGAAAGGGATTCAGCAAGTTCTGAAGATGGATGGAGAAATAGCTGGGATAGATTCAAGTGTGGCATCTGTGCTCAGGAAGAAACTAATTAAACAAATATGCTGGCTGCAGTTTATCTAAAATAATCATCTTTTAATCTTATGTTATTTTTAACAAGTGATAAGTCAAACATTTATATGGGCATAAAAGCCAAAGTGGTGTTTTTATTACATTTCTGTAGCATTTTTCTCATGATGGAGGACATTTAATTAGAAAATTAAGATTAGAATTGCATGTTTGAGTTTTTCTTTATTCAAATCATTGTGAAGTAGGAACAGACAAAAAACTGCTGTTTGAAAACCTTGAAGTTGTTACGTATAAACTACAATCAGTGGGCCACAAACTCAAGAGGAATTAATCCATCGATAAAAGGATATCAAACTAGTTTAGGTTCAGGGGCCACATTCAACACGTCTGATCTTAAATGGAACTATAATAATAATAACCTAACTGTATCCTACCCAGCCGTGGCACGTACCTGCCAAGAAATGATGTTTATTTCTTGATCTCTTGTTATGACGGTATTTCTTTTCTTTTGCTTCCCCTAGTGGTGGAATTGCACATTGCGGTCACTTCTTTACTTAACACTAACTCATCAGAGGAACATGCTGGAAACTTGCGTTATATATATATATGTATTTTTTTCTCTTCATGACTGGACCGAATTAAACATTCTGGCGGGCTGGATGCGGCCCGCGGGCCAAATGTTTGTGTTCTTTGTCTGAGCTGGCATCTGATGGATAGCTCCGATTTTGCCGTAAAATTATGCCAGGAGTCATAAGAGGCTGTAAGCTAACGGGAGAGAGTGTAAACAAATGGATCATGGGAAATGGGGGCAGGCTTACTTCCGGCCAACAGTCCTACCTACAACTCAGAGGCGAATTTCTGATAACATCATTTAAAATTTTTTTTTTTTTGCTTTATCATAATTAAAAGACTACAGGTAATGTGTTTAAAATAGATCAAACGATTATTATAATGTGACTTGATGCTGTTTTTAAGTCTATCGTTTTGTGGTATAAATATTGTTTAAAGGTGTCAGTCTAGATTGTAAGAGTGGGCAGCATTTTGAGCTTTGAAGCCTTTCCTGTTTTCAATTATGTCTGGGTTCAAATTTTTGGATTATGGTTGCCTGACAGATTCTCCCAAAAGCTCTGGCTTGGCCGTACTGGATGGTCTCTCGCAGGCTTGGACTTCCACCCATTCTGACATATGCAGACTCTGTTTTAGCCAACTGGAAGCTAAAGGATCCCACAGGGTAAGCTTTGTTTTTTTTATTTATTTCTCCCAAAAACTAATGTTTTTTTTTTTTTTTTTTTACTGGTTTGCTGTTAAACATGTGGATTATTCCACTAAAACTGTTCCTGTTCTGTCATTTTCATTTCAGGGACATGGAGATTGGGTAAGTTGAAAGTTCCTATTTCTAAAATTGTTCTCACATGTGATTGATGTTGTTGGATGACCTTCTTGTGATGTTTTACTCACGCTTTCTTTAAAAATACAGAAATATGGACTTGATCTTTTGCTTTCCCGGTGGAGAGACTTGCAGGGGATTTTTTATGGTGTCATTGCTGGTGGAGATGGCAGCGAGCTCAGGCATAGCGGTCAGTGATGTCAGCCCTCTTCCTCCTTTTCATGTTTACTCTTTCTGAGCCGTAGTGTACTGCTTCCCATCAACCCCTTCTCTATCCCTATCAACGTAATATCCGCATTTTGCTCCCACGTGACTTACATTTGAAACTTTCAACTTTGATCAGGGGGCCTTGGAAGTGATGCATGCCATGAAAATCTCAGACCTCGTCGGCATACAGAAAGGTCTAATCAGAGTAACTCAGTCTTTGAAGAAAATGAAGGAAACTTTCCAACTCATGCACAGTAATTTTCTGCTACTTCAACATGAATTTAATCAATCTATATGCAAGGGCCTTTTATCAAGGCTCGTGAATTCACGGCAGGGAAAATAACTGAGATTGTGCTGTGCCCAGATCACGTGGAGGCGACAGCGTTTCACGGAACGTTGCGGATTTTTGTGTCAGGGTAAGTTACGAGCTCCTCTGACACACTTTTTTTTCTGATTTAAATTACATTTTGCACAAATGGATACCAGATGACGTCTATGTTTAATTTCAGTTCAGTTATGCTTGATTGTTTGTTCAAATTGTCTAGGTGGCGGGACAACCCCATGCTTCCGAGGGGGCTTTTGTATGAAGGCGTTAGCACTGAGCCAATTTTTCTGTCAGGTGGAAGTGCGGCTCAGAGTTCAGCCATTCAGTGCTTTGACGCTTTGCTGTGCATCCAGCATGAAGGAGAAGCGGGTAAATTATTCTTAATAAGAAATGCTATTAACCCTTAAACACCCGAGGCCTCACCGGTGATGCTTAAACACAAAACCTTTAACATCCCAGCCAGCAAGGCCAAATGGGCCCCGTATGGTTTAATAGTGGCAGAAAATATGGTACTCCAAATGGGTTTGTCCACAGTCTCCAGGGTAGCCCCACCTGTGTTTGCCCACATTGGCTTAACTGGGCACTCAGTGGTGGACAGCGCAGTGTGCTTGTGAGCTCCACTGCAGCGAGCTATGCTTGTAGCGAGCTAGCGAAACTCCACTCAGCAAGCTCTGCTGTATTGAGCTTTTGAGCTCCACTATAGTGAGTTCTGCTGTATCAAGCTAGCAACCTCTGCTGTAGCTGGCTAGCGAGCTCCATTGTATCGATTTAGGGGGCTCTGTTGTATCGAACAAGCGACCTCCCCTGTAGCAAGCTCTACTCTCGTGAGCGAGCAAGCTCCGCTGTAGTGAGCTCTGCTGTAGCATGCTAGCACTCTCCTCTTTAGCGGGCCAGCTAAAGAGTATCAATGTAGGGACCTCTGCTGTATCGAGCTAGCAAGCATCACTGTGGCATGCTAGCAAGCTTCTCTGTAGCGAGCTAGCAAGCTCCGCTGTAGCAAGCTCCGCTTCATCGAGCTAGCAAGCTTCAAGGGAAGTCCTTTGCTCGATCCAGTGGAGCTGTAGCGAGATAGCGAGCGCCACTGTATTAAGCCAGCGACCTCCCTTGTATTCAGCTAGCATGCTCCGCTGTAGCGAGTGCCACTGTACCACGAAAACCGTGGTGAAACCCATTTGGGGCCGACATTTTCTTCTCACGTTTAAACCGGGCCCACTTGGCCTTGCTGGTTGGGATACTGTAGCTTTTCAACTCTTAACAGGATCAACTTGATTCCAGCAGATTTTGAAGGAGAAAAGCAGCGGGAGCAATTAAGCCTATTAATTACCAATTGTGGTTGGAGGGCACTGCTATTTTCTACCTTCATACAAAAATTGAATTATATCAAAAAGCATAAACACTGGAGCTCTGGTGTTCAAGGGTTATTTTTTTGGAGAAGAAAAGGGAATATTTTGATTTATTTAACGTCTCCTCTGCTGTTTTCATTGATTCACCTTGCACAGGCGCCTTCCTGACACGCATGAGAGATTATATGCTTCCTCCCCACCGTCAGCTGATAGAGACTCTGTCTGTCTGCTCATCACTGCGAGACTTCATCACGGCTCGCTCCGGCTCCGACCTCTGTCAGGCGTACAATGCCTGCGTCTCTGCGCTGGTGGATTTACGGAACTATCACCTCAACACCGTGGCCAAATATGTCATCGTTCCCGGTAACAAGGCCCGGTCCCTGGGCTGCCCCTTCAGGGGGGTGGGAACGATGCTGAACAGCACGGGGACTGGTGGATCCAACCTCATGGTTTTCCTTAAGAGCGTTCGTAACTCCACAGAAAAAGCCCTGATCACAGAGAGGTCGACAACATCAAGAGAAGCAGAAATGTAACTTTTTCATTTGTTGCACCAACATCTATTCATGCACTTTACCCACGAGGTGTTATCCACCAGAGACAATTGCACATTTGTATCGTATTTAGTCATAAATAAAATGAAAATTAACTGTTTTGCTGCATTTAATTGAGCTGCAAACAATAGGAGGAGCCTAAAAAACTGTTAGCTTTCGAAGGACAAACTTGATATCTGTAAAGCCTCCTTTTCACAGAGGGGTCCAGAATGGTCTGGTTTGGTAAGTACTGTACGGTCCAGTTAATTCTGGTGAGTGTTTCCACTCAGCTAGACCTCGCTTGTTTTCAAGGCACATGCGTGATGAAGACCGCTAGTGTGTTATTGTAGTGCGACGACTAGAAAAGCAGCAACAACGGAAGTCATCCAGCAGCTCGTCTTTTTATTGCTTTACTTCTAATATTGCTGTAAAAAAGGAAAACATTGGAAATGCTAGCTTAGCGCTATATTGGCACTTTCTAACGTTGTCATAACTTTCTGCTACGGTGGCTCCACCCCCAACCGTCCTGTTCCATTTTTCTATGGACCTACAAAGGATGGAAAATACAGTTTCGTACTGTTTAATTGGTCCATTTTACAATAGTACAAAATCGCGCTGACCGTACCAGACCGATCCGGATCGCTCAGTGGAAACAAGGCTGTAAAGTCGTATTTTAATTTCAATGATTCTTGAAGTGAAGCCTCTTTGCCATTGAGCAGTTCGGGACGGTCCCATACCTCTTTAGGGCTCCCATCCGTCGTAGGGCCATAGAAAAATGGAATGGGACGATTGGAGGGCAGTCGCTGTTGTGATGATGACATTAGAAAGAACCAATATAGCACTAAGCTAGCACCGTTTTTCCCTCTTTACTATGGTATTTTCGTCATTAACTTTATTAAATTAATTAAATTCCTGTTATACACGATGTACAAAAGTAAAGCAAGAAAAAGAGGAGTCGCTGGATGACTTCCATTGTTGTTGCTTTTCTAAACGTTGCACTACAAAGATGCAACAAGATGCTAGCGGTTTACACCACGCATGTGCCATGAAAACACCTCAGTGGAAGAAAGGCTCAACTAAGTGGAAACACTCACCAGAATTAACTGGACCGTCCTGTACTACTACTTCCATACAGGACTGCTCAGTGGAAACGAGGTTTAAGTGGCGATTGCACCTTAATGCAGTGGATGATGCAGTAAATTGAGCTATGCATCTCGAACCACAAGAAGAAGTAAAATCTCTGCTCTTAAACGAAGTTATCAGTGATATTTTCTTTTTATTTTGTTTCAGAAATTAATTTAATCTAAAAAAAATTATATTTTATGTATATGTGTTGTTTAATATGGTGTATTGCTCCAATACACATTTTGGAGAACAGCTGAATGAAATGAAAAAAAAAAAAAAAACACTTATTGTGGTATAAAAAAGAGGAAGGGATTAAACAGAAGTCACTGTTAAAATGAAAGCAAAAGCAATCAAGGGAGAAGAAGGAAGGAGACTATGGCAGCGATAAGGATGGATGTGGGTTTGGGTCATCAGTTTGAAGGAATGGAACCGCCTTCCTTCATGGATTTGAGGGTTGTTTGTCTTCTTTCTGAAGACTAATCATAGTTTAAGAGAGCAAAGAGGAGAACGAGAGCTTAGCTCTTGTCATGGTCAAACTGGAATCGTAACCTCAATCAACTCTATTAGTTTCAGTATTACAGGAGCATTACTATAAATGAAAACTCTCATAAACATTATTATATTTACGTTTTTGATGAATTTCCCCAAGTAACTTACTTTTACTGCGATGAGGGAACACTTTACTGAAAGCAGCAGCAAAGTTCAGTAATTCAAAGCTTCTTTCTTTTCTCCTAGGAACTGCTTCCTGCAAATTTGTCACCCTGTTATCATAAAAGGTCAAACGCTGCCTTTTTTTTTTAAAGCTGGTGATGTCTCTAAGATATGCACAAAGTGCCCTCAGATGTCACTGCCAGTACCTATTTGACACTCGGAGCAGACACTGCCACATGAACAATCCACCAAGTCTGTACAGCTGGTAGAGGAACAACTTGCATGACTTTTTATTTTTTCCTTAAGAGGTGTTTTATTCCATAGGAAGCCATTTTTTAACTTCAGTTTACTGTTTCTATTTATTATTCACCATTAAATTTTATTACATCTGCTGTAGGAGCCAAAATCAAATGTTTACATTTTTCTGTTTTGCTGTCATCTGTAATACACATTAAGGTGCTAAAATGACAGACATATGTACTATTGCCACAAGGGCAAAGGATTTTCAACCCCTGTTGCTATGATGGAATACTGATTCTGGATCTGTGCTGCAATAAAAATGGCATTATATCTGCAAACCACGGCGGAGTAGAAACACCTTCATTATTTCCCACTGTATAGGAAAAAAACAGTCCACCTCGTAAAGCTTGTCAGCAGGCCGTTCGAGGGTTCCACACCTCACTAGCCTCAAGTACCATGCTTTACTCCTTGAGCTGCCTTTACTTACTATTAGACGCAGCTCTTCTTTTAAGCTAAGCTTTGTGGCATATTTAATTCATAAAGGGACTGAGTGGAACTGCTGTGGGAGGGTTTGTAGCTGCAGGCCTTTGAAGGACTGCTCTGCTTTATGATGGCCACCCTTGTTCATTATAGATGGTTTCTTGAACTCCTCTATGAAACGTTTAATGTTCTCCATCCAGATTTTCCATGTGAAGTCGTTCAAAGAAGCGTCTGATCTCTCAATCTTTAATTCAAGTCATGACACGAGGACCTAGCATTTGTGTTTCATGCCATTCCTCATTTGGACGCTCCATTTGCTTACTTGGGGGTAGCGTTTCTCAGAATTACACCTACAGAAAGAGAACGATAATGAAGAAGACAAATTTTCCAACTTAAGTTGTGGATTCAAACTGGAAAAGTCGATTCGTCCAGACCAAGTCCACTCAATTTGGTCCAAACTGAGTCCTAAACCTTGTGTTTGAAACCATGTGACCAAAGATCTCTTCCGCCATTGGTCAGGAATTATGAGGGTGGGGCAAAGCAACGAGAAAAATAATGTAAGTCTTTCCCATTGCAATCCTTGTAAAGATAGTTCACTTACTCAAACTTCATATGTCGCTGAACCATTTTGAACGTCAGATTCAAAACTTCTTACTTGCTGCTTTGGTATGGGGAAAACATTTTGCAAGGCGGTTACTAAGGAGATGACTAAGACGGTACACTATTAGTCTTCATGAGACAAACAGGGCTAGGTTGATGAGATCGATTAATTGATTTGAATCGATTAAGCTTAATAGACCAATACGCCATTTACCATTTGACTGGCGACTTTTGATGACATCAACAAGTGGGAGGAAAGTCCTAATTTGAAGACATTATTCTTTCATCTCTCTCTGTTAGGGGTCAAAATTCAATGAGTTGCTGTGTCTGATCGCTGCTCCGCTACTCTTCATGATGCTATAGTGGCCATTTCGATCCAGTCGTTCCGCCCCGAGCGCAGAGCCTGTTCAGACTGAGGAAACTCAGAGCGAGATCAAAGCTCAGAAACAATTACAGACCTCATCAAAAGAGGTCCAAGAGCGCCTCCTGGTCCCGAACCGGGGTCAGCTCGGGTGTTCAGACTGAAAATTTGTTCCAGAAGATCAGGGGAAACAAACTCTGGTTCACTTGAAGTGAACCAAATGAGTCCAGTCTGAATACACCCTTAAACACATTATGTAACTTACTCCTTGGCACTTAGCTCCACTTCATCTATTTGCATTCACGGCGTTGCTGACCTGCATCGGAGTTCATTTGTAAGTCAACAGAGACACTCGTTTTCATGGAGTTTAGAGTTTGCTTATTCAGTCAGCACTGCAGTTTAGGTGAGTTCATGCACATACCAAGCAAAGCAGACTAAGGAAATGAAGCCAAGTGTGAAAGTACTCTTAGTCTCTATAGATTAAAAATCTCAAACTGAATATAAATTGTTTTCTTTCAGTCTAAAACCAAATTTTCTTTCTTTTTTTTTGGACAAGATCCCTCCAAAACTTCAGTCCTAACTAGAACTTGAAAGACAGCAAACCCACACGGACACTTCTGCTTAAAAAAAAAAAAAAAAATCCCCAATCTATTGCATCATTGACCTCCTGTTTGCTCAATGCTTTTAAAATAAATTCCTGGACTTTCCATGTCTTTACGCTCTCCTCTGTTCAACACACACAGGAGCAAACAGCAGCATTTTAAGTTGAAAATGTTTTAATTGAGATGTAGAAACAGTAGAAAAATGCATAATATTGCACATAATCAATAAATTGCACTTTCTTAAGGTACAGCTCTTTGCACGGATATCGGTGACCTGAATTATGTCATCTGTAGAGTCTAAGATGGGAGGTGTTGGTTTTCATGACACTTCTTATACATAAATGTAGTTTCCTTCAGTTTAGACTATAAATTCACCTGCTTTGAAACAAGTTCTATCATTGCTACATCTGTTTCACTATTCGGTTAATACATGATCAAAGCTGGTGGCGGCAAGTTTTTTCATCAAAATGATCACAACCAGACTTCATTAGCTCCATATATAGCCCTTCACATCTTGCTGCTAGTTGAATATACAGTTTTGTGTGGATTATTAAGATTTTTGCCAAAAAAAAAAAAAAGTTACTAAATGGGATTTATATTAAAAAGATAAATCAATATTGCAAAAGTCCTCAGGAGAGGTGTTGACTGCACATGAAACAAGCAACTTTAAAGTGGATTTGTTTCACAATGTCATAACAGCGGTTTGCTGTGACCCAATGAGTGGCAGAGAGGCGAGGCAACCTCCCAACGACCTCAGCAAAAATGTCAAAATACCCTTTTGCTTTTGTCAAGCAGAAATCAAAGCAGAAACAAGGGGGTTTCATAAAAATACTCTGCCACAGAAGAAGTAGTCAAAACACCATACATATTGATTTCCAAAAATCTGATACTTGTTTTACTTTTTAAATACAGTACCTGCTTCAAGATAAGGGTCCCAGCATTTAAGTCACATGATATAATCACAGTACTTTGTCAGAAGATATTCTAAAATATAGAATCTTAACCTAAGGTGAGTGATAATTACAGGATGAGTGAGGCAAAGTTGGTTGGCTCCAAAGAGAAAAGAAAACAGACTGAGTCCGTTTTTAGCTAAGGCAATAAGACGTTCAGTCGGACAGAAAAAAATGAACACCATGCAAACAAAAACCGGTGCCTGATGCGGTGGATAAATGCAGGGCTGGCATATTGTCCCGTCTTTTCCTCGTCTCTCGCTAGTTCCCCTCAGAGCTCGGATGTTTGTGCTTTGCTGGAGGTGAGGCTGATGTTCGTTCAGATATGAAAGCTTCAGTCTCATGTCTGACTCCTCTGGAGGAGCTTCCTTTTGCTGGACAGTAAGTAAGTAAAAAAAAAAAAAAAAGAAAAAAAAAAGTAAATTGTGAAATATTAAGCATTCAAAATATACTAGAAACATATATTTATATTTATTTCGAATCTCACCTAGTTTTTAAAGGTGTTGGTTCGGTCCAGCCAACGTGTCCGTGAAACTGTGAAAATGTTTTATCTTAACTGCCAGTTCAGCTTCAGTGTAAATGGTTATCCATGTTCCTGGGTTGGAATCCTCCAGCTGTTTATTCCTTAAACCATTTGAGAGTAATCGCAGTTGCTGTGCGGCCAATGAAATGGCAGCTTCCGAAGCCTTTGCTGGTTTATTCATAGGAACCAGAGTTTCCAGCGGGCATGCTTCTTGGATTCTGACTTGGACTTTCTTTTAGGGGTCGATGTAAACACCTCGTTGGAATAAGGCAGAGCGGGCCACTGCTGGCTGTCCAGAGGACAAAGTCTCTTCATCAGTGGTCTTAGCTTATCCTCCTGAAGCTTAAAGTCCAGTTCAACACTTTGAAGACAAAAGGACAAAAGATTATTAGAAAGCTTTACTGTGCATGTTCTGCTGACCCAAATAAATAGGCTTCAAATAAAACCTCACATTTTTATTTTAAACAAGCAAAAAACTCCAAAAACAGGCACAACTTTCAAATTTACTTATTTTTTTTAGTATATTTCCACCATATATCCGTTAATAAACACATCAAACAAAAGGCAGTTAAGACAAATCAGTGACTCTGTGCCTATTTCGTCTTTATTCTGTAACATAAGATAATAGATTCTGCCATTCAAACAGCTATACAAATTTGAGCTCTAATAAAATTAAATTGACTGATATATCAAAAAAAAAAATCTCCTCCGAGTTGCAATGAATAATAAATACAGTTGTATGTATCAAGGAGATTCTTAAATAATGTAAAAAATATTGATTTTTGTTGTGGAATCTAATCCAATTGCTTTTTTCTGTAACGTGCAACATTTAGTACTTCTTAGTTCAATTTGGATCGAATGATGAGGCTAGATCATAAACTATAGCAATGCTGCCCGGCAAACTATTGAATCTGGCCCACCAAACTTAAATAAATGAAATTGATCATTCTTATTTATGTCTTAATTTTCCTGTAATTCTATTAAGGTGCAGAAATAAACTGCATTCATTTGATTTATTATTTTTCTGATGCTCATATGTGTTTTCATGCATTTCTCAAAGTTTGCGTTTTTCCCTGAAGATCTTCAACCCATGGGTGCAGCTGGCACTAAAATGAGAGAACGTGCCACAGTTCGGAAATAAAAGCTTCAAAAGTTCTATTATCAAAATTAAAGTTCGATTTTATTCAGATTCCATGTTGTTTCTTTCTCATAGGAGGTGGATTACCAAAGAATCTGCTCCTGAAGTTTTTAAAACCATTTTTGACAAACATGGTAAACTGTAGACATGTGACATGCACTTAGCCCATGGTGTTCACACTGGACAATCAGGGAGGGGCTTCTTCTTTTCTTTATCTACAGTTTACTAATGCATGTCCATCATCCACAGTTGAAAGACGTTTGCTGTGAAATGATGAAAACGGTGGAAATCTCTCAAAGGCTTCATCTTTCATACCTTTATTTTTGATATATTAAATATTTGGTGTCTTATAGTTTAAGTCAGTTTCACAAATTATTATTTTCTCCTCCATGAACAATATTCAAACTGTTGGTACTTCAGAGAATGAAAAGGGACGATCCAGTAAAATTCTCTGATTGGTCAAAATTAAACCTGGTTTAACTTTCAAAGCACGTTCAATGGCAATGTGTTTTTTTTTTTTTTTCATAATGCCCGAAAAGGGTCATAAAAACTTGTTTAGCTATGCTTAAATGCAAGAACATCAAAGCCAAAATGTGGCTGTACGCAAGTTTACACAGACTGTTCATTGGTAGTGGCATTTGGGTTTGTGTTGCTCAGGCTGGTGTGTATGGAAAGAGAATATTATCATTCCCATTTGTGCGTACGTAATTCTTGATTTGTGACACATGCAATACATTTGTGTACAAGTACAAAAATGATTAAATAAAAAAACAAAAATACAATTTATTCATGCACTGCTTGAAATTACAACACTTTGAAAGTGACCAAATCTTAAAAAACTAAGCTTGCGATGCTCACACAAAACCACATTTATGCACACATTTGATTTAAGGCTCTTTTCACTTCTATATATATAAAAAAAGAGATTAATCCATAAGTGATACGTTTACAAAATTCTAGAATGCTGTGTCATCAGAGCGTTCTTCTTATTAGTCTGAGGCTCCATGTTGTTTCAGGACAACTGGCCTAACTGGTAAAATGCTAAAATAATTCTTCTAACAGAAAATAAGATAATCCACCTCCAAAATTAAGTAATATTAAAGTATTTGGAGTGACAAAGTCAAACTCTGGACTTCCATGAAATGTCACAAGTTGACTGTTCGTGATCAAATGTCTTCCACAAGAGAAAACTGCAAGAAGGAGAGTGAAACTTTACAATATACAGTAGGTATTGCAAAAACTATATTTGCATCTATGAGAGTTAAGCAAACCACAACTAGATATATATATATATAGGTCCTAGAAACCATAGGTTCTGCAAAAGATTCTAAAAAAAAAAAATTTACCACATTTAATCTGGTTGTTTTTCTAAAAACTGTTGTTGAAGATCAATATATTAATTTTTTTTTAATTAACAAAAATGCCACTAAAATTACAAAAAAATGTACAAAAAGGTCAATAATTTTACCACGCTTTGGTAATCAAAATATGTATGAGGCTGGAATGAAGGTGAAAGACTTAAATGCAAAGACACACAGAAACCCTGGCAGCACGTATTAGCTGCTGCATAAATCCATAATTTTAGAACCACTCAGCGTAATATATTTTGTTTGCATCCTCTTGGTATTCCCTGCAGTAAAAGGGCTTTTCCATGCTGAGATTATATTTGAGTTAAAAAAAAAAAGGAGCCAGAATGTTCATGACATCATACCTTCACATCAGTGTAATCCCGGACTGGTGATCACGTGATTCTGCACCATAGCTGAACTCTGATTAAATCTCTCAGGCCTGAGAGAAACGTGTGACTTAATTCCACATAAATGAAACCATCGAAGGACTGAGCAGATCCTGATTAACCGCCTCTATTCAAGCAAGACAAACGCACTATTCTCCACTTCCTCTCACTTGTTTCTATTGTTTTTATTTATCTTCCGGATATGCATTCATTTAAAAAACACAAAACGGATAATGGAGACATCGGATACAGCACTAACTGCTAATCAAATATTGGGACTTTCTTAGATTCAGAGGAATTTCTTTGGGTCTCAGTCACTGTGAACGCTGCTTAACACCCCGCATGGAAGTGACTAGCATGACTTACGGAGCTCATTCCTGTCAGTCGGAGGATTAAAGTCAGGAGACGGGACTAAAGCTGCAGCGAGAGATGACATCTGACAAGGCAAGGTCAAACATGTAGTTCTTTTCTCGTCTGCAGGCAGACAAATGGACATTAAGGTACAAAGCTTGCCTTGATGGGGCAACCGCGTTGATGGGCTGTGTAATTAGTTCTCCAAAGGTTATGTTCAGCTCAAAGTGATGAAATAAAACCGGGAGCTGTCCTCACCCCTACGATAAATGTCAGTTAAGAGCAGATCTCTATAAGAGACCTAGCAGCTGGTCGGATAGGAGGGAGTTTATTGCTCCTTAAAATATAATTTTTGATTCAAATCAAACTTATTCTGCGGCTCTTTCTTTAATCTTTTGTGTGTACTTTTTTCCGTCCTCCCACTTCAGATGAAAGCTAACACTTTCAGGTCCTCTGAATTGCAAACACTGAGAAACTCAATTTTCTGAGCCGAGTGGAAGCGTTATCTTGGCAGAACTGCTGTTTCCCGCAGTATGCGTGGCGCACCTCTTATTTAATACTCATTGTTCCGTTTCCTCCTGCTTTTATCGCTGTTTGTATCTTTTGTTTTTATTGGCGCCGAAAAGAACTCTGCATCTTCAAGCCCAGATAGTGTTGACAAAGAGCGGAGGAGAAGGGAAAGGAGACCGACAACAATGTAGTGCGATGCAGAGTGGCCCTAGCAATTATTGAGCAATTAATCATTTGGCAGATCACTGCGTTTGCCGGGGGAATGCCTTGGTGGGAAGCCAGACGCAACTGGGATGGCACTTGGGAGCAGGTGCTTCAACGATAGAAAAAAAAAAAAAAAAAAGGGAACTTGTATCTTGGATCATCTTTGTTCACAGATTGAAGCGGTCAGAGACGGGGAAGCTTTTCTAGGTCATTCGGCAAAGCAGATTAATCATCCTTTTAGCCATGCAGAGTGAGTAACTGTTGCTGTGATCAGCGGCGAGCCTTTTGTTTGTGGCGTGTTGAGCACCATTCAATAACGGCTTCTGCTGGGAGGGATGCTGCTGATGCAAGATGTCTGTAGGACGGCCTATTCTGTTTATTCAGCTGCTGCTTTCTGATGCTGCTGACACCTTTCAGCGCAAAGTCACTTCCCCTTTCATGGTTCTGACACTCGCAAAAAATATGAAAGATTTAGATCTTGGTGGCCAGCAGACACGGGACATCACGGATTCATTTATCAATTCATCCACAGACAATTCAAGTAGAAAATTACCATATTTGGTGTACGCGACTGAAGAACCCCCTACCTCCTAAAAGCGGCCACTGTCAGTCACATAGTTTTCTGTTTCACAGATACACGGACAAGAACTCAATCACTCAAATGAGAAATAACAGAATGAGCCCTCTTTGAAATCATGCACCAAAACAACCTCAGTTCCCCTTATCGCAGCGTGACGCTCACACGATCATCAGCATCTGATTATGTTGAAATACCCTTCCATGAACTTTCGAGGATTTTTATTTATTTTTTTTGTTAACTTGGAAAATGCCGTCATTTAATCTAAACGTTGGCTCTTTGTCAACCCGGCGCAACAAGAATAGAAACTCCTAAAGCTTTGATCCGAACGTGGTTTAGGCATGGGATTCTTGGTGTTGTACAGTCAGCGGTAGGCTTGTGTAATTTGGGACTACTGTTAATCTTGTTTGAAGAACACATGCAGATCGTGTTGGAAAGAGAACAAAAAGGACACACACACACCCTAAGCCTTAAATCATGTGATAATTTTAGTAGCTTGAATAAAATGATCAAGCGTCTTATTACCATGGGGGGTAGAACATTCAGCAGCTCTGCCCCCCAACCATGGAACTCCCTCCTCTCTGATCTACAAAATATGGACTCACTTTCTCAGTTCTCCAAACATCTTAAAACTGACCTTTTTGCAGTACATGACATGTTAACTGTTGTTTTAACTTTTGAATTATTGTTGTATTTCTTTCCTTTATTTCTCTTATGTAGGTAGCCTTAAGTGTTAGGAAAAAAAATCCATATTAATAAAATGTGTAGTTATTATTAAAGAGCTATTACAACCAGAAATTTGCATTTTCTACAATAATGCTAGCTTTCTGCTGAACTTTGTTGCTGAAAATGCTGAAGCAATTTACTCTGACAGCTGAAGGGATTTGCTGAAAATGCAGATGCTAATTGCAAAATGCAAAATTAGCTAAAAGACCTAAAAAAATCTTTGAAGAACAATGAAAAACTGCTGAAGTTGGCCTAAATTTCTGAAAAACTGGTAGTAAGTTTGCTTAAAAAGCCTCAATATGTGCTAATTTTGCAAAAAAAAAAAAAACATGTATCGTGTAACTTATATGTATTAGCTAAACTAAATTAGCCCAAAAAACCTTAGTAGATGCCAAATTAGCCTATAAAGCTAGCACATTGCTAAAATACTAGTGCAACTCCAAAATAGCCCAAAAAAGGCTCAGTACATGCCAATACTGACATATTAGCTAAACTTAAAAATAACCTAAGCCTTTGCTCACACGGCTAGTGTTACAGTTTACATGTAGCGGTTGAGCAGTATAGCTGAAGGTTAATATTGGCCGGATAGCTGCAGCCACAGGCTCTGCTGCCAACCTTGTGAAACTTCGAACTTGCGTAGATTTACGCGATAACCTACCATTTATTTAGGAAGTACAATAAACCCCACCCCTTTTAGCTGTGGTTCAGCAATTCAAAAATTTGAATCCAACAAAACAGATTTGCAGCGCCGCAGAGGCCAGACCACAGAGGTCTACCGTGATCCTCTGCGGTGGGATTTCCACTCGCACTTTTAAAGTTACAAAAAGACTGCGGCACTCGCACCGGAGCTGTTATGCTAGCTATGTGAGCTCGGGGTAAAAAACCCTAGTAAAAACACAACTTTGCCAAAAATGTAAGCAAAATCTTAAGTTTAGAATACTTTTGAGTTTAGTTAAACTAAAAACTCAAAAGTAGTATAATAAACTAATAAACTACTCAAAAATAGTCTTAGCATTTTGCTAAAATATTAGCTAAACTAGAAAGTAGCCTAGCAAACCTCAGTAGTTCACAAATTAGCCAAAAATGTTGGCATGTTCCTAAAATATTAGTTAAACTCAGACGTAGCCTAAAATACCTCAGTAGTTAACAAATTAGCTAATAATGTTAGCTTGTTGCTAAAATATTAGTTAAACTCAGAAGTAGCCTAACATACCTCAGTAGATATTAAAATAGCCAAAATGTTAGCATGTTGCTAAAATATTAGATAAATTCCAAATTAGCATAAAAATCATCAGCGGTTGCCAAATTACTAAAATGAGCTTGCTACCAGGTCGATGTAAAATTATTTTACAATTACTGTAATTGATGGTTTCAAACTGCACAAAGTTTTTGAAGAATTTCTCATTCACTTTCATGGGGCAAATTTTGCTCAATATTTTAAAAAACTATAACGTTTATGAGTAAAAGCAATAATGAACAAGGTGAATGTTTTGATACCAGGATTGCTGAAATTGCTGAAAGTGTGATTGAAATTTTAACCTGCCTAAAAACGTATGTAAAGGAGCAGGAGGATCACTACAGTGTGCATTCACACAATTACTTCAGCTGCATCTGCGGATCCATTTTTTAGCTTGAATAATGTACAGTAAACCAGCAACCCAGGAGGATGCTTCCACTGCATCTATTTATTTCTGTTCAGGACTGTACTATTTGCTCTCAGGATTATTTATTTCTTTTAGGGCAGGGGGGAGAAAATAAAATGTTTCTCGGTCAAGAAGAAACTTGCTATGGTGAAACAGTTTCATGAAATAAAACTAAATATTTCCCCCATTTTTTGAATGTCACTCAATGAAAACTGATGTATTTTCTTATTAAGCTGATGGTGTTTATGCGTTAAGGTATGAGAGAAATGATATATAAGACGGTATGAATAAAGGACTCAATTGTCCCTGCTGTGACAGACGGTGTCATTTAAGTGAAAAATTCGAATTGTAGTCGTAATTTATCAGCTGCAAGTTCAGTCTGTCCATTCTTATTTTACCTACACTAAATGTACAGCCTGCCCTGATTGTAGGGGTGATGGATGAGATGCTGCTGAAAAAAGGGTGGGAGGAGACTGTCAGGGGACAGAGAGCGCCTGGATGCCATCCACAGATTGACTGCATGAGCTCAGCGGTCGACA
The DNA here is from genome assembly GCA_003999625.1 of Oryzias javanicus. NCBI lineage: Eukaryota > Metazoa > Chordata > Actinopteri > Beloniformes > Adrianichthyidae > Oryzias > Oryzias javanicus. Next base: position 20,577,502 of record CM012451.1, read on the forward strand.
GTCCCGAGACTGTGGTCACGTGCAGGACTTTTCCTGAAACTCCGAACAACAGCAGCGGGACGGATTATCTCATTAAAAAAATAAATAAAAACGCACAAGTGCTGTCTGCATTTTGAAGGGTTATCGGTCCCAACTAGACTGTTTTGGCTGGTTTTAATTAGCCTCTATTCTCAGAGCTCCTCTTCATCGCACTTCTGAACTGTTTGCTCAGCTATACCATATAAGCAGTTTAACTCTGTGGATAAACTTAACTTTAATACCAGAAGTGGTGATAATGGGATCAGCCACACACTCATTTTATGAAGAATTTTATGTGAAAAAACTATGCAGATAAATATTTCTATTTTGAACATAATCTGGGGTTAAAAGGTCGTTTTAGCTGTCTTTGTCTGATGAATGCTAACAGCACACTTAGCAGATTATTGTACGAGTTGCTTTGGCAAAGCAAGAAGGAGTCGGATTGATTACTCCTCTGCCTCAGGATGGAGCTCAGCTTTCATTTACTGTTAAAATAATTAGTAAGATTAACTGAGAGAAACAATTATTGAATAATAAAGAGTGAACATACTCAGTGATAGTTTCCTAATTAATTCACATTCTGCATTTTATATTCTCCTTTTAATTTTTTCTTCTTCCATATAGCACATCCTTAAATGAAATAACAGCAGAGGGAGAACTTATTTTCCCACTGAAATATTCAAACAGTTGATAAAACCTCAATATTTCACTGGTGTATATAATAAAAATGGAAAAAAATTAACTTAACACTGAAATAAAGAAAATCTGCAGTTAACCCATTTAAAAAATGCCAAAAAATCCTTAAACTTGACTTAGTCTTGTCGAGTTTTTCAAACATTGTTTCTACTTTGTAACCATAAGGTCACAAATTATTAAAAAAATTCAATTACTTGACAAAAAGATTAAATCTAAAACCATAACACATAATTTGTCTAATATGTCTCTGTAATGATTTAAACTTCTACATTCGTTTTACGCATCTGTCTGTAAATAGAGGTAGTTTTTGCAAATATGCTTATTATGGAACAATATTTAGTTATTTATTGATATTATTTTAAGTTAAAATTATAAGTCGTTTTTTAATATGGCAGAGAAATGCATCAAACCATGCGCAAAATAAAATGTGATTGTTTTTCTCGAAAGGAAATCAAGAAAAAGAGAGAATAATAATAGAATAATGACTTTCCCCGGCCAAAAAAAACTAAACAAAACAAAAATGATCAAAACCTCTCACTGACAAAATTTGACAAAAAAGCGTGAGGAGAGAAATAAACTTAAGTGTTCTTGTATTGCATGAATATTTCACTAAAAGATAATTGCTAACCATTTGTCACACAAAAAAATGTCATATTGTAAAAATTGCCAATAAAAGCAGCTTTTTGGGGTTTGCATGTGCACTGAAACATGTTAACAAGTCATGCTTGAGAGGCTATTCTAGATTAGTGGTATTATATTTAAAACATTTTTGTTCACCTTGTAATAAATGAAAGTCAAATCCAATTTGGTGTAATTTCATATTCAATCCAAACTCAGCTAGTGAGGCACCTACATTCTGCAAACTTTACAAGCCTATAAATTATGCATAATTTGTGGCGTTTTTACATATTTTTTCTTAATTATATTGGGTTTAGTCTTAAGAGTAACCTGGTGTCCTTTGGGTTTTTTTTTTTTTTTGGTTTTGCATTATTTCGGAAATTAATTTTTGAAAAAAAAAAGATTTTTGTTATCATAGTCCACAGATTTGCATTTAGTTATAAGTCATAAAAAGTTAAGGTGCACAAATGTATTTAGGTGCAATCTCCTTTGATGCTCAAGCTTTCTGTTTTCCTCACGAGTTTCTACAGAGCTGAGATTTTTTAAAAGTGGTTCTGTTTCGAGCTGAAGCTGACAAAATGCCTGTGACGGCACAGCGGCTAATCTCTTATCACCTTCCTCCGAATTGTTTACTTTGACTTTGCAAGAACAGCTGGATTCATGAGTGCCATGCTCTTAAGGTGAGCAGATTAGTATCAGAAGGCTTTTTGGAGGAGCCATTTGTTTCGAAGCTGTATGCGGTGCTGCACTCTCACTGCCTCATGAGCTAAGAAGACATCTTAACTTTCCCTCAAGGTCAGCTGGAGAGCAGAAACCTTAACATTTTAATTGTGGTTGATAGTCATAATATTGTAATCCGATTTGGATCAATACTAATGCAGTATTGCTGAGATTTAAAACATTCGTTTTTCTGCGGTAAGCAGTCTTTCACGTCTCTCGGAGAAATGTCGAGGTCTGCTTTTTGCTCCGGCGTCGATTGCTGGAAGCCCCCCTTTTGCAGTTATTATTGTGTACTTGAGGCCCAGCTCTAGGGACTTTTCCAGATTTATTGACTACAGTCTGGTTGCAGTTCTTTGTGTCGGCGTGTGAGTGGCTGTCGCTCTGCAGCACTCTGTACATATGAAGGGCAGCACTTTGCTACGAGTTCTGCTGCCGTGACACAAATTCTTCGCCAAAGAATCCATTTCTTTTTAATTATTTTCAAAAAATAAATCTGTTTTTCCACATGCGTGTTTGCTACCTGTAGAAGAGCCATCATGGGACAAAATGTAAACTTCTCAGTAAAAGGTCCCAGAGACGAAAAAACATATATTTAAGATTATCCTTTACTAAAACCCTTTATTTGATTAGTTTTGTGGAATGTTCTAAAGCAGCTCATCTCGCTTTTCTCCTTCAGAATCTACTGGAATTACATTGATCGTGTTAACAGTTGAAAAGTTACAGTATGTTAAAGATTTTGTGTTTATGCATCACCGCTGATAAAGGGTTAAGAAAAGTCACAAATCCAAGTTGTCAACATTGTCTTTACAGAAAGTGTATTCAAAATTAGTTTTTTAATGTTTGTTTTAATTATTTTTTTCCTTTTTAACATATTTAGAAGCAATTATTAATTTACTTTCAGCATTTTTTTAAACTATTTTTACCTGATATGTCTTTAAAGTCCGCCATGACGTTTTTTTTTTTACTTTAAAAAACATTCCCAGTAGTTTTTTTAATAATGATTATGAAGTTTTTAATCAAAATCCCACAACCTAAATAGCTTAAAAAGCCATTTTTTATGTTGATCTGAAGCCCATGTTTCCAAAATCTCCTCTGAGGGGGCGTGGCTTTTGGAGCTGAGCTGAGTAGCCCTGCCCCTGATCCCTCCCTGTCTGATTATTATAGCTCTGTGTCTCGCTAGTATAAATCTTCACCGGTGCTAAATAAAAATGTCAAGCAGTATCAGTAATATCCAGTTGTATCATTTTGAGCCGGATGTCAGCTCAGACGAGGAAGTGAAGATCTTTATGGACCGAACTTCCTCGAAAAGTGTAATTCTTCGTCCTTCCAGTTCACCAAAAACTCTTTTAGCTAATTCTCCAATGTTTATTGAAGTTGTGACCATTCATTTCAATCCACTGGTTTCTCAGAGCAGAGACCATGGGAAAATAATGTAAGTTAATATCAGAATGCTCTTTCATTGATTTACAATCCTTTTCTAACCGCTGTCAAATGAGCCGCTGTTTGTATTTCCGTGCTCACATCAAGAAGCTAGTGGGTTCTCGTGGAGACTTTCTAGCGTTTGCTGCCCTGCTACCATAAGTATTGTATGAAACTCACACAAAAAATCCAGTCACGGCTGATTTGACCACAGAAATGTGAATGGCGCCTCATTTGACTGCCGTTGATATCATCTTTTCTTCTCTAGCACCTGAGCTAAGCATGCTAGCCGGGCCAGATGAGGGGTTTAGCGCATGTGCAGCAGAGCTGCTGTGACGTATAGAAGGCTCATTATTTCAAACAGCCCGTCGGTGACAGTTTGATTGACAGCGATTTAAAAAGGAGAAATACTTGGAACTGCAATAACCAAATTATTTCTCATTACATTTGTTCTCTTTCGTAAGAAAAATGCCAAACATACATGTTAAAAACTCAAAAAACATGATTTTTATCGTAGAGGACGAAATTTAACTGAACAATTGATATATTCTAAGCGATCAAATTGGTGTCAAATTTCTGTGCGTCAAATCTATTTCTGTGAACAATGGGCTTCTGCAAGAGATTCTTCATTCCTTTAGTGCCTAAATGAAACGGAGATCCCACTTTCAAGTTCCCCCATTGTTTTCCCACCCCGATCTAGGCCACACTGACACAATGGATTCATTAAGTCTGAAGGGGGAGGTATCTCGTAGAAAATGCTGTGTGTTTGGAATTTTCTTGGAAAAAAACACAGAATAAACCCTTTTTTTTTTTTTTGCTTTTATAGAAAAAAAAACACAAACAAACCACAAATGTGTGTCAAAGCTTCAAAAAGATTAAGAGCTGTGCCTCTCTAGGCCATACGGTCTATAGAAGAGGGACAAAAGTAAAGTTTTGAAGCAACTTTACTCAGAAGTTTCTAAAGGTTAATCGTATGATTCAACATTTTAGATTTTTTTTCTTTCTTTTTAAAAGCACTTTCACTCTGAGATGTCCAACTCCCTTAAATGTATTCTCCATCTCAGCCTGGAAAAGACCAGAGAAGGCTTAGGCTTTTTTTTTTCTGGGTTTGCAGTTTTAAATTTCCTATTGTAGAGATTAAAAAAGCAGGAGGGCTTAGTGGTGTCGGCTTTTACGATAGAAGTGAAAAGTCACAGCCTGAATGGATTTCCAGCCCGCCTCTGGGTCAGTTCGCCCCTTTAGTACACCTGTGAAAACTCACACCTCAAAAAAAAAAAAAGAAGTATTTTCTGACAAATATTAAATGTATTTTTTGAATCAAACAAAATGTTAGAGCGTTTTTGTTGTTGGAGTGACTGTAAGGTTGATCTTGTCTATATGTAAATATCTGAATGTTTTATGTAGTATCACTAACATCCTCTTCTATATACACTCCAGATCACTGCATTTCCCACTATATCACTTCCTACTGCTGCATGATATTATTTCTTTCAATCATGCTGTGGTTTCCTATTCCCTAAAAAAATGTCAATTTTTTTCTATCATCTACTGTACTGATGCATGTAGTCTTTTTCTGCTCTCTGCTTGAGTTGACATGTCCGCTTGTGACCTTTTTCTCTGTACTCTCAGTTAAAATGAATTTAGAACAATTGTTTACTGTAATTTTCAAATAATTAGCATTATGCTAGCTATTTTGGTAATTTGGCATCTATTAAGGTTTTTTATGCTAATATTATCAAATATTTTAGCAACGTGCTGCAGTTTTTTGGATAATTTGTGATCTATTAAGTTTTGTCAGGCTACTTTTGAGTTTAGCTAAGAACAGGCTACTATTTTTGGCTGATTTGTTAAGTACTAAATGTTTGTTAGTTTACTTTTGAGATAGCTAATATTTTAGTAACAGGCTAACGTTTTTGACTAATTTCACTGAGTATTTTTAGGCTATTTTGGAGTTAAGCTTGTATTTTAGTAAAGCGCTAGCTTTTAGCATTGTGCTAGTTTTTTAGGCTAATTTGGCATGTCCTAAGGCTTTCTGGGATAATTTAGAGTTTAGCTCATATTAAGCGTCACACTCTTGTCACGTATTAAAGATTTTTGATCAAACTTACTAACAATTATTTAGAAATCTAGGCCAACTTCAGCAGTTTTTCATTGTTTTTTAGCAAAACTTCAAGTCTTTTTGCAAATAGCTTTTGCCTTTTCAGTGAATCCAATTAGCAATTAAAGTAAATTGCTTTAGCATCTTCAGCAACCAGATTTAGCAAAAAGCTTTTACACTGGCATAATCGCAGGTAAAGCAATTTTTCTAGTTCAATTTTACTTTTTTGCTCTCCCCCTTTTTTCCTCAGGACAAGTCCTTGTTCAATGATTTACATTTATTTATTTAGTTTCTGTTTTTCCATTCATTGGACTGGAATCGAACTTTTACTGTGAGGTCTATAGCTTCCATAGGGCAACAAGCACATTGCCATATTACTAAAAAAAAAAAAAAAATTTCTTTTTCTTTTTAGATTTATTAACTAAATATATGTTATATTCAGTCTTTGAGAGAAAACCGGCACTTCAAAAAAGTATTAATGGTTGCAAAAGATTTATAAAAACAAACTTCAAAAAATAGAAAATTGGACCAGAGTAGTTCTCAAAGTAAAATGAAGATAGAGAAGTTCACTCCTGCAAAAATTTGATCCACAAAGTCAACAGATGTAGGTTGTAGTATGTATTATTCCCACTTAAAGGATAACCAAATAATAAATCAACTTTTTTTTTTTTGGTCTTTTGACCTTTATAAATGGGGCTTTAAAAGTGCTGTGAGTTGATCCTTGCCACATTTTTGGCAATAAAAAAAAGCTGGTCTGTGTGCTGCCTCCTACAGGTTAAAATGAGGTATTACAGTTGAAATTTGTGATTGGTCCACTGGTGTAAGTCTCATGTCATTTCAGAAGTTTCCCATCATCATGCTCTACAGCTTCAGTCTGAAAGCCCTGCCCAGCTTTGAATGTGTAACGGTCGGTTGTTATGGTGCTAGCTTTAGTATGGATCGTAGATTGTTGTCAAAAAAATGACTGGCTAGCACAACTTTCCAGTGGACTTAGAAGTTGGGCAACAGTGGTTTAGAGCATTTGTCACTGATTCCAGCAAACTCTGTCCTGGTGATGGGATTTGCACTGAACACTTCTCTTGGAATTCTTTGTCTAATACGTTAGCCTTTATTAGCTATAATGCTAGCATCATTTTACACTAGTCCCCTTCAGTCTGGACCATGAGCGCCTGGCTCAGTAAAAGAGGGTTCTGTGGAGATCCTGGTGTTACTTTGCTCTGTACCTCTCTCCATATTACAGATGCAGAGTGACGACGTTACCTCCAGCTAGCCTCACTGTCACAATCTATCACAGATCCAGACCTCACCTCCCCCACTCAGCCTGCCCTTTTTTTTGTATTTTTCAAATCTGGGCTAAGAGTGTTGTCACCCTCTAACTGCCCTGTTTTGTTACCCTTTAAAACTATGGTTACATATTCCAAAATGCCATACTATAGTGACCTAAATGCAAGCTTTTCAGCAAATTTGGCAGGTGGCTGTGCGGCGGCATTTGTATTCTCTAAATTTGACATTGGTAAACGGTCAACGTGCCGCCCGGACACATTTTGAGGTTGCACTTTCAGACCAGTGACAACCGGTGATGACGTCATTACAAAATTGGGCAACAGCTGGCCGACCATGGGTCGAAATCGTCGGCTGGCAGCAGCTCTGACCTCGACGACGTGTAAATGTTTCTGAATGGCGGACCTTTGTATTAAGTGCCAGTAGCACTTAGCCACCTGATAGCGCAGGTGGACCTCACTGCCACCCTCTATATTCATGACCACACCAACATTTTCCAAAGACTCGCAGATTCTAAATAGCAGTTGTATTTGTGACAATCCACTGTAAAAACTGAAATATTGTATCAATTAACACAAATTCTGTAATTTCTTACATTAAAAAATATTAGTTTTTATCAAACTGACATTTTAAGTTGAGTAAGCCATCAACTCAAAATTTTAATTCGATTAAACTAAATTTAAATTTCATATTGTTTGGTTTAATGTTTCACTTTTTTCAAATTTCTTAAACCAAATATTCCCTAAAATTCAGTTGCACAAAGCCTAAAACTACTTATGTACACCTTTTTTCAAATACAGTACTGTACATGATTCACCAATTTAAATTTGATTCCAATTAATGTATGAAATTTGGAGCTACATTAGAGCTAAAAACTATTTGAGTAATTGCAGATGAGGTTTTTCATGTTCATGGCAGATGTGACTTGATATTTCATATAAAAGTATCAGCTGTTTGACAGGCACTGCATTCCTCCCACATCCATAAACTCATCTTTTACAACAGAAAAACAGCAGCACTGATGAGTGACAGAGCAAAAGTCCCACCTGTAAATGATGCACGCGCTGTTTCGGCATGTATCACAATTTGCGGTGTCTTGTCCTGTTCTGTATGAGAGCCTGTGAAAAGAGAGATGGATCAGCGTGATCTGCAGTGTCAGTGTTTGAACATTTCTACACCTGCGTCCGTCACCTATCAGATTTCCTCGGCTTGATCTTGACCCGGCGCTTGTTTGTTCCAAAAGCAGCAGGAGTTCAGTTCTTCTGAATCTCAAAGGTTAATTTATTGTGTAGACTTGCTGATAGTACATAACAGGATTATTCCTGCTTAGCCACGCTGCGTCTGATATGGGTTTTTGTCTTTGTAATCTATGGGCACGTAAGTAGAAAATAAGCAACATGACTCACATGTAATGAAAAAATCAATTTCTTTACATTCTGAACTGCACATCTTTATTTGTTCTCCAGCTACTTTGCAGCAGATTAATAAAGCAAAGCACAACTTAACGCAAAATATGTATTTCTTGCATCACTGATCCGGTACTCCCCGTGTTCATTTTGCCATAAATTGCTTCTCCTTGAAATAATTGTGCATTCAAGCTTCTTTTTTTTTTTTTTTCCCCCTACTTTCTGGCTGCAGTAATATTAAAATGATAAGGGCGGAGATGGGTCAGAGCCACATATGTGCTTGCTTGCTGTCATGGAGAGCCCTTTACCCTGATGGATGACACGCGGTGGAGCTGGACCTCAACCATTCACTGTGACATGAGAGGTGACCTCATTGAGGGAAACAGAACAGCCCCAGCACGGATCGAAAATGCTGATGGGAGCTCAAGGGCAACAAGTTCATCCATCCTGCCCTGTTCTCAAACTTAGTCTGTACCAGCAGCTGTGGGCAATGACAGTAACTCACTTCAAAGGCGAAGTCTATTTCACTGATGCTATCTGGACGCTGGTGTTGTTTTCTGTGATCCACAATTCAATTCAAAATTATTTTTTATTTAACTCTGAAATAAAAAGTGCGTTCAGGATACAAATTGCTATACTTTATTAGTTTGTCATCCATTTAAACAAAAGAAAAGTTGTTAACATCCAGGTCGGGGGTGTCAAACTCATTTGGGTTCGGGGGCCACATTCAACCCGTCGGATCTCAAGTGGGCCGGACCAGTAATAATATTATAATAATCTATGTTCAATTTGTTATCTCTGTTTTTATTTTGTTTTTTTTCTCAGTTGGAAAAAAATGCCTCAAACAACCTAGAAGCTTAATAATTAATTTTGAAAACGACATTTTGGTAATTGTGGCGTCACATCTAATAATTTTTTATAGCAACATTGAGGCTGGCCGGGAATCAAACTGCATCTTACTCAGACATGGCACGTCCTTGCAAAGAAATGCTGTTTATTTTTTTGATCTCTTGTTACGCTGGTATTTCGTTTCCTTTGCTTCCCCTAGTGGTGGAATTGCGGCTATTTCTTTAAATGATAAAAACTCGCCCAACACAAACTCCCTCCCAACTCGTCCCACATTGATGTTTGGTTAAGGTCTCCTCCGCATTTTTTTTTTGATATTTTGGCTGACCCTAAGTCGTCGTTTTTCAAAGTTCTGGTTGTTCCCATTAAATCACAGATCCCCAACCTCCAGGCTGTAAACCAGAATCAGTCCATGCGTAGTGCACCGGTACCCACACCCGACAGCGGGCCAGATGCTGTACCGCGCCCGAACCGGTACAAGATGCGGTGCTGGGGTGCAAACCGCACATGAACCAGTCACGGTACAGGGTTAGGGTACTGTACGCATTCCGAGGACCAGTGCACATCCAGTACTGAATTCTGAGGGTTGCGGAGCCCGGATTTTATGTCAAAAAAACGACAAGTTGGGGACACCTTAAAGTGACTTTGAAGGGGTCTTAACCTAATGTCAATTTGTGACAACTTGGGGATGAGGAGTGTGGGGATGGGAATGTGTTGACTCGCATCGCAACAGGAATGGGCTAGAATCTTGCTTCTTTTTTGTCAACATCCTTATATTTTTTTCTCTCTTGGGCTGGGAGGCCGTGGGCTGTATGTTTGACCCCCCTGATCTATGTATTACAAAAATCACCAGTTTTCCAAAACTATAAAAAGCCAACTCTCTCATGAGTTTGTCTATTAATCACATGGATAAACTATTTATTTATATTTTTTTTACAAAACTTAAATAGTAAAAATAAATAAATAAATAAATCTTGGTTGTGAATGCATTTTGGTTGATTAAACATCTAACAACTTTTTGCTATCACTTATCATGAGAGGATGACTAATTTTCTGCAGGTCCAAAGTTTTTTTTTTGCCCTCTAGTCTAGCTGCTGTTTTTGCTGTGCAAGGCTAAAATATATGCTCATCCGTGAGTCTACAAACACTCAGAAATGTCTTCATGGCATCAGTGCTTCAGCAATATATACATAGAAATTATTTGAAATTACTTACATTTTTGCTTTCTTGATTTTTTTTCAATTGCTAAGGATAAAAGTTTTATTTCACACTGTTAAAGTGACGCTACATTTCTATCAGTGTTTTTACAGTGAAGTATACCGACAAATTATTCAGTTTTAATTAAATTTTTTTTTTTTGCAACATTTTTAAAGTAAATTTTAAAGTATCTCAGTGCCTGATAATACACTGCAAATAATATAAAGGTGCTGATTGAAAAAAATGACACTTTGTAACCCATTGCAGCAGGAACTTCAGCACTGCGCCCTTATTGTGGCGGGGCCAACTGCCATAAAACAATCCAGGAATACTTCCTGTTTCCTTCCCATACTGCTGCTCTATAGCGGCTTAATGCAAATACTCTAAAGAGGGAATTTATTTGAGAAAAAAAAAACTAATAAAAGTTGTCAACTTTTATTATGAACACGCAAGGCGTTGATAATTCCTTTCCAGCAGTTTTAATTCTCAAACCATAAACAAATTTTTCCCGATTAGAAGTTAAATTAAAGCCTGTTGCAATCCAACTTTTAAGGAAACATATATATTTTAATCTGCAATCTCTCAAGTAAATTCCCCCAAATCATGGTTTGTTGATGTGATTTGCTGTTTAAAAAGTACTAAATGAAAGGAGCGAGCCTTCACAAAGTGTCATAGTGAGGTAATGGCCCATCGTGATTTATGAATGGCAATCAACATGCCGACTGCAGAACCCCGTCGTATCTATCGCAGTCCAAAATAATTATATTGAACATTTTACCACACAATGTAACTCTGTCAATCTTTTTAGCAGAATATTGATCATTTTTGCCACACTTTGGCTGCAGTAACTCTTTCCATTAGTCATTAGTTTTCTCTGTCTGTCCTCTGCATTGCGTTAACACACCTAAATGCTGCAGAAGGAAAAAGTGCCAAAACTCAAGCTATCATAGAAGGGCCCACACCTCCTGATAAACAAGGATACATAATTAGTACGACTGTATTTTCACTCACTTAATTACTGTGAGAACATAATTAAGACATAAAAATACATTGCCTTTATTTTTATGGACTTTTTCTCCTTGCTAACTTTAAAAATAACAGTCATTATTATGGATTTTAATAGAAGAGAACGTGTGAAGTGAAATAAAATAATATCCAGATGAAGATGTTTTTTGGTTCAAGCTAAAAATAGAAAGTTAAAGCTAATCCTACTTTCTATCCTTGCAGAAAAAAAGGAAGAAAACAGGAAAGCGGATTTTGCAATGCAGCATGGAAAGTGGATTTTTTTTGTTCTAAATTTGCACTTGTTTTATAGCACTGTCACACACTTCTGAAACACAACAAAGGGGAGGCACCACTGCAGGCACAGTTGTAGGAGATGAAAGTCAAAGCAGTACAAGGCTGCACTAATTGGACTTTTAAAAGCAGGTTTGACAGAACCACACTGTTGTTCTGCAGCGGATGAGGCTAAGACAAAAACTATTTTCATCTTGTTAATTTGTGTTGATTCCTAAAATTCTGTGTTTAAAAGAATGAGATGTTGAGCAAAGTTTGCTTAAGTATTTTCCAATTCAAATGTATTTACCTAAATTTGATACTGCACAAGGAGGCCCTGGTTTGAAGCCCTGCTTTTCAGTGTTCTCCAAGTGCATGTGTGAGTATTCTCTGGGTGCTCTGGTTTCCTCCCAAAAACATGCTTCATGGGTTAATTGTTGTCTCTAAATTCCCCCATAGGTGTGCGTATTAGTGTATGTGACTCTCATCAAACAGTAGCTGGGATAAGCTCCAGCAGCCCTGAAAAGGATTCGGCTGATTCTTCAAAAATATATAAGAGTTTTCCAGCACTGGAAGCCTCTCTGGGGAGATGTCCGGGCATGTCCCACTGGGCGGAGACCCCAGACACACTGGAGAGACTAGAGCTGAATCCAAATTCTTCCCCTACCCCTATGGCTTCTCCGTACCCCTACATTTAGCCCTTTAAGCGGAGAGTTACAGCAATTCTGCCTACATGCAGTTCTAATAATCCAAAACATTCTCAAATCGTTAGAAATTGACGTAAAGGACCCCTCTGCGTCACTTTTTGACGTTTTGGGTGTCCCCAACTCGTTGTTTTTCAACATACTGGCTGTTCCCATTAAATGACGAGTCCCTAACCCAGAACCGGTCTAGTACTGCAACCCGTAGTGCACCAGTACCCAAACTCGGTATTGGTACCCTGACCTGACACTGAACCAGATGCGGTACCGGACTCGAACCAGTACCACACGCAGTACTGGGCACAAACCAGTACCGGGTTATAGTTAGGGACCTGTACCCGTCCGCTAGCACAACCGGATGCTGTTCTGGATGCTGTACAGGATTCGCACTGGTCCTCGGGACGTGTCCAGTACCGGTACTGGGTTGGAGTACTGGTGCACTACGTGCTGCGGTACTGGACCGGTTCTGATTCGTGGCTCGGAAGTTGGGGACCCAAAATTTAAAGGAAACAGCCAGTACATTGAAAAACGACAACTTTCTGTGGCGGATGCGGTACCAGTTGCAGACTGGCCCTTGGGACGTGTCCAGTACTGGTACAGGGTTAGGGTACCAGCACTGGACGCATCCTGAGGACCAGTGCACATCCAGAACTGTGTCCTGATGGATTTTATGTAGAGCCAACACGTCAAAAAACGAAAAGTTGGGGACTCCCATAACGTCAAAATGGGACCCGGAAAGGGTCCGAGCCAAACGTCATCATGTGACCATTTGGGGATAAGAATATGATGAATATGATTTAAATTAAACAAAAATCGAATTTTAAATGTTTTTTTTCAAATGACTTTTAAATGTTTTTGAAAGTGAATAATACGTTTAAAAAAGTACTCCTGCTCGATTTCAGATCACACATTTGCTGTAATGAAAGAAAGCAAGTAACTTTCATGCTTTTGTGAATCAAAAACGGTCTGTTTAAAGGAGAAAGCTGTGTTGTACAGCCTTTATATCATTGAAGTTTGTTACAGCATTCACATATGAGGGTTAGAAAAGCTGACATCTAGATTTTAGTAAAAACTGGCAGTAAAAAAAGAAAAAAACTTAACTTTGCTGAAATCAATCAAAGTCAGCTCACTGATCCAAATCTTCAGTATTGGAGTAGATGAATTACACAGACATTGCAGTTTTCTCAAATATCAGCAGTTACTTTAATGGGTATAGGATCTCCAGAAATGTCAGCCAAAAATATGAGCGTGAAGGTGAAATAAACGAGCATCACCCCTTCATCGCGGCGTCCCTGCAGCTCAAAAGGCGATCTACTCACCCTTCTCTCTGTGCTTCACCTTTCTCCAGCTCCTGAATGACACCAAGAAGGACCTTGATGGTTTCCTGGCTTGAGTTGATGAGACTTTCCATGGCCTGCAGCTGCGCTTTGATGTCCTTGTCTTCCGATTGGGGTAGCATCTGCTGGCTGCTGCCCATCGCCGTGGTTCGGATGCCTCCCGGTGGAAAGGCGTTCTCCTCCTCGACACTTTGCTGAAGTTTAGAGGAGGCGGAGGCGTGCCTCGTCCGACATTGCCCCTGGGACTTAACGGAGCATTTAGCGCTATGGGGAAATGTCTGGGATTGCAGTTCGCTCATTTGTGCGCCCTTTTTCCGTTTGCACCCCGCAGTTGGACTTCCCAAAGACTCCACCTGTGACAAAGAGTTCCAAGCTACGGGGCCTGAGCCTTTCGGCTTCTCCTGTGAAGACTTAGAGTCAGTCAGCTGACGCTTTGAAGAAGTCCCCGACTCCACGGTTTCTTTTTGTAATCCTTTATGTTTAGTCCATTTTCCACAAACCTGGTATTCTGGTTCACTTTTAGAAGTAGGGCTCATTTGGCCCTCTTCTGAGAAATGTGAAGAGTCTTGGCACGAAGGCCCCTCCTCACAGTTGGCACTGGAAAGTAAATCCTCCGTATCACTGCTGTCAACAGTGTGGTGAAGCAGAGCTTTAGTCTGTCCCACAATCTTACCTTTGCATTTCGAAGACTGCCCAACAGATTGCTCATCGGTCCTCATCGCGCAGATGTTGTTTGGTATATCATCAAGAACCGTTGATTTCTGCGCTCTGTAGATTTTCCTACCAGAGAGTGGTGTTTGAGAAGGTGTAGTCCGCTTTTTTTTCCGCTCGAAAGGGAAAGTCTTGTATCGCTTTGTGAGGTCTGGCGAAGTCTGAACGCCGGTGCTGTCGAGTCCACTGTTGGATATAGATCGCGCTGGCACGGCTAGTCCATGTACTTGCCTGTGATTACTTCTGTGCATAGATTATAGAGAGCTGGCGCGATTCTGTCCTCGGATGCTCTTTCTGAGCTTCACAAATATCCTTGAAACGTACTTGTAAGGCTTTGTTTCTCTTCTTCACCTGCTGCTTGCCTGTTTCCAGTCCGGACTGCTCGCTGTGTGATGGGACCGTCTCGAAATCAGATTCTTCTGAATTTGACAGAACTAGACATTTGGCATCCTCTTTGCTCACCATATTTCCTGTAAAAAAGAAAAGGATAAGAAAAAAAGAGGATCAAACAGAAAATGCTTGCGATTTTGTATTGTGATTAATTTAAAGCAAGAAAATACATCTAAAATTTTGCAAGAGTTTGGGAAGAGGAGACATTTTTGCAAGCTTAGTTGCAATTTTGAATCTGACCCAGAATTTTGAAACAAAATGCATTTTCACGGTGACACATATCCTTATCAAACCACTGCACTTAGTTTTTTAAAAAATGCCGAAACAAAAGATGAAACATTTCATGTGGAAACTCCAAGAGCTTCTGTTGCACAGCTAAACTCGCAGACGCTTTCCATGCACAGTGGCATTTCACCAGCCAGTTCTCCTGCCAACTGTGTGATTTGCTTCAGGAGACCTTTTTGGAATAATAATTACATTCACGCTGCTAATCTTGCTGCTCCTGCCATTATTCAAACATTGTTTATTGACTCTTCCTGATATTAGTTGCGAGCTTCAAAAAACACAATCTGGGCTAGAAACGCAGTTTTTTTTTTGTTTACTTTGGGTGTCGTGCAGTATCAATAACAAAAGATAAATGCAAATGTAGTGTTTGCGTTCGGGAGATGTGCACTTGACAAAACATTTATCCTGTAGGACTGCCAAACTGACTTCCGTATTTTCTGCACAGTAGGGCGGACCCCATTTTAAGGTGCACCGTAGAGGAATGGTCTATTTTAGAACTCATGTCACACATAAGATAAACCGAGCTATAAGGCACATTATGCAAAAAACAATAAAAGTCAAATATACAGTCTCAATTATTTCTGAAAATTTTAACACGCTACACATTAGCCATGCTAAAAGAGTAAGCTACATTAGCGTATTTACAATACTTTTAACTCCAAATCTTCATTGCAACTCAACAAAAAGAGACTAATGCTGCTAAAACAAACATTACTATCACTACGCTTTGTTAGCAATACATATAAAATCAAAGTTCAATGCTGCTATATGCTAGCTGCATTAGCTTTTCACCATAACACCCAACCTTGTTCGTAGCATATAAAAAAACAGACTGATACCACTTAAAAAATGTTATTGTGACTACGCTAACTCCCAGCCTTGTTAGTAACGTGTATAAAAACATAGTCTGATACCGCTACATGCTAGCTTCATTAGCGTATTCACAATAACACCTAACCTTGTTTGTAACATATAAAAAAACAGACTCATACCACTAAAACAAAAATTATTGTGACTACACTAACTCCCAACCTTGTTAGTAATGTGTGAACAAAAACAGTCTGACACCGCTACATGTTAGCTGCTTTAGTGTAGTCATGGTAACACTCAAACTTGTTTGTAACGTTCAAAAAAAAAGCAAAAAACAAAACTTACAAATAGGGCTAAAACAATTGATAAATCTTAGCCTTGTTGGTAAAAAAATAAAAAATCCAGTCCGACACCGCTACATGTTAGCCATGTTAGCCGGTTTACAAAACACCCGAACTAGTTTGTTTTTAACAGAGAATCAAATGTTGTGCTTTGACATTTACAAAATACGTCCAGAATTAATCCACATATAAGGCATACTGAAGTTTAAGCCTCAGTGTTGCTTTTTGATAAAGAAATTAAGGTTTTTAAGTGCCCTTTAAAAATATGTTAACATTTTATATTTTGTTGTACTTTTTACACAAATGTATTTTTGCACATTTTTTAGTCATTCAAGTTGCACTAAACCCCTATTTATGTATTTTTTATGCACGATTTGACCATTTTTCCAAGATTATGAATGGGTCCCATCAATGGATGGCAGTAAACCTTTGCTTTTTTTTTTGGTAGTAATAACACGCATTACCTCCAGTAATTTAAAACAAGACTTGCAATAGAGAAACTTCTGTTGCACATAAAATTTACATTAAGGAGAACATTAAGGAAACAGTTTGACTCAAAAAAGCGTCTTTCGTGAGTCATGGCTTCCCTCCTCTCCGTATCGTAATCACATCTAAACTGCTTTACGCTGAACCTATTGCTAACCTCATATCCACCCACCTCCTTATCAGCGACACAAAACATTTCACAAGATATGTGAGCTGCTGTGTTAAGATTGCTTGATAGCATATTCCTCACAGTGCTTTGAGGGGTTTTGTTAAGAGATGGCAATAGGGTGTTTGGTGCTCAGCCCCCTGGTCTTAAGGTGTTTACTATATAATATATTCCCATTGCGTTATGAGGTCCCCAGCAGAGGAAATGGCCTTGCAGCAGCTGAGGCCAACACATACTAGCTCTATATAATAACTGATGTCTGGCTTCTCCATCTGTATCCACCTGTAGGCTCTGACACTCCCTAGGGGTAAATTTATTATCATCCATCCCTGATCTCAGCTGTGCTGAGTGGAGTGGCGAGGTCAAATACTAGAAATATGAACTGTGTGTGCGGTCACATCTGCTTCAGGTGAGCTGACTGAGAATGAGGGCTGCAAAAACACGGGTGCAAACCAGCTGAAAGGCATGAAGGAAATAAGAAAGAGCGTAAAGTCGAGAGGGAGAAATACTGGACTCTTTGGAAGGCTTTGGTTGCAGATTGCAATAAAAAAAAAATGAAGGAGTCGGTTTTTTACCTGATCCAACATGAAGAGTTTTTATGTTAAAGTCGTGGCGCCAAATTGCTCGACTTTATTCATGACTCCATCCCCATCCATCTATTGTCACACAACGGATGCGGTTTCATTTATCACTTTCAGATATGATCATCATGAAGCTTCGTCTTAAATCCTTCCAAAGACGTCAGTAATTTGAGCAAAATGAATGTAATAATAAAAAAAGTATATTGATAAAATATGTGCTTCTTTGTCACTCTGCGTCTAAAACGAACTGACGCTCTGATCCAAAAAAAAAAAAAAAAATCATAAAATTACATTTTCTGTTTCATCTGTGATCAAACATGTTTTTTGGAAGCTCAAATATATCATGCAGCACGAGGAAATGAAATGATGTCAGATATGCTTGAAAGGAAACATCAGAAAGAGCTGCTTAATCACTTTCATATGACAAGACACCACGCCATAAATAAACGACAGAGAATCATTTATTACCACACAAAAACAAGCTATTCATAGCGTTGCATCTCCTCTGACAGTAATTACGCTTTATCATTGGGAGGCATTGTAAATCCATCAGAGTGATTGTTCTTCTGGGAAATTTACACTGATGAGATGTTTTCTTATTAACAGTTTTGCTACTTCTGTGGAACTTCTGTGAAAAAATTAAAGAAACAGCACAGATGCGACAGACGATTGTCGATCTTTGATCTAAAATGAAAGCGCTGACATAATTCCAGGAAGGTGCCAAAACTGCCTCGGTGTTTGTTGTGCGCATCGATTCACACAGGTACCACCTGCATGTGGGCCTGCCTCCTGTAATGCGCTTGGTCTCAGCATGACAGCGAAAAAAAAAAAAGAGAAGTGTGTGAGTATCCGTGTATGTGGGCCTTGTAGTCACCTTTTCAAAGAGACACCTTCACCGGCATCTTAAAGCACGCCACACACACAAACACACAAATGCAGACAGGCACTGATAGCAGAAAGCAGGTGGTTGTATTTTCCTGCAATATGTTTCACCTTGCAGCTTGTCCACCTGCAGTCCGAACACTTTTTGTGAAAAAGGCAAAAAAAAATCAAGATAAAAAACATTAAAATTCAAGAAAAAAAACTCTGCTTTGTCATAAATTTTCCACACATTGTTTTAGACTAAGAAACAGATGAATTATGTTTTTTCTTTTTTCTTTGTGCTTTGTATTCATTTGGATTAGCAAAACTTGTTTGTTGAAGCAGTTCTGTGCAAGAAAAGAATTTGTTCTTGGCTGATTCACACAAGATCACGCTATTTCACAGTCAGGCACCTAATCTCTCAGCGATGAAAAGGTAATCACATCTGCAGGAGGTCTCCTATAAGAGCACGGAGCTTTTGTTGCTGTCATGTAATGCATGTACAACAGCTAAATTCACAAAAAATGAGTCAAGACAAGCCAGACGGATGGAAAGAGTGACTATTGTGGTGAACAGATACTCAGATAGTTGAAAGACTTTTTTTTTTTCTCTCCTCCTCCTCCAAGCCCACCTCCTCACAGCAAGCTATCTCTGCTAATGACCTGAGGTCCTTCCCTGATTTGGCCTGAGCTATCCAAAGGATTATGAATAATGCATTGACTCTAAAATTGCAAAAGTAATCCTCTGAAATCTCCTTATGTACCCTAACAGATCGCGTTGTCTGTTCCAGTTGCCCTCTGGTTAGGGATGCAACGATTCAGTCAAGCCACGATTCGATTCACAGTTTTAAAGTCACTATTTTTTTTCCTCAATAAAATGAATTAAAGGTAACTTAAGGCCAAGTATGTTTTGTTACATCAAACTGTCTGTTTTCCTACTAACAATAAGGATTCAATACAAACAAACAATTATAGATAATATTGTAATAATCACAAATCCTTTCATACTCGGCACACGCACAGACGCACGCACACACAGGTGCACCCGCACACTCACAGGTGTGCACACTCACATTGGCGTGCACACAGGCGCACCTGCACACATAAGCATAGACACAGGTGCGCCCGTACACTCGCAGGTGTGCACACTCACATTGACGCCCACACAGACACAGGCACGCCGCACACTCACAGGTGCGCACACTCACACAGACACAGGTGTGCCTGTACACTCACAGAAGCATAGACACAGGTGCGCCTGTACACTCACAGGTGTGCACACTCACATTGGCGTGCACACAGGCGCACCTGCACACTCACATAAGCACAGACACAGGTGCGCCTGTACACTCACAGGTGTGCACACTCACATTGGCGCCCACACAGACACAGGCGCGCCTGTACACTGACAGGTACGCACACTCACATAGGCACTCACACAGACAGGTGCGCCTGCACACTCACAGGGGCACACACTCACACAAGCACGCCTGCACACTCACAGCCGTGCACGCACTCACAGCAAGTCTACATGAAGACATGTCGTCAGCTCTGCATTTCTAAATTTAGGTGCAGGCCGAGACAAACCAATTTTTAAATTTTCTGCAACAATGAATGTGTTGACAAGTTTAAATCATTTTTTAACAGATTCCCGAAGAATGGTTTCATCCTTACCTTTGGTTTTTGAAAATGAAATACTGCAGGCAGGAAAAAAAATCTTTAGTTTGGGTATCATGACTGATAAGTTGCAGAAACATGTTTATGGACAATTTTAATCGGGATTGAATATTTCTTTTCCTGGATGAAATAGCCAGTCTGCAACACTGCTGACTCATGATATATTCTTCATTGCAAAGCGGAGAAAAGCCGACAGCTTTGCTTGGATCGGCCTGTATCCCTGTCAGCCCAGCGTCAGCAGAGTAATTACTGGAGTGCATCTGCACGATATTTACTTTTGATATCACTGTCTCGTCAGTCTTGTTATTGGTTAAGTAGCTGCTGTGGCCCAACACTCCTCAGCACACGCCGAACGCGTCGACATGCAACGCTCCTCAGCTTTTATCATCTGTGGACTGCAATTTTAATGCTTCCTCTTCATTATAACACAGCTGCTGCTGCTGCTGCGGTGCTTGTCATCCTTCCCCTCTCTCTTCATGCACTCTCCACTTTGCATGAGGAATTTTGACTCATTATTTGCATTAATTACAGAGCGTGACATTGCGCCAACTATGCCTCCATAAGCACAATTTACAGGATGTCGGAGCACTTCATGCGCCTTTTGTCCTGTCCATGAGCTGTCATGTGCTCTGCAGCAGCAGCACTGGCTAGAGGACGCCTTTTGACCCCACGATCCCCACGTTGCTGTAATGTTTTATTCAGCACTCTTCAGAGCTTGTGTGCTCAAAGCCATGCCATCCACAGAGTAGGTATCCCGGCTACACCTGTGAAAGTTTGCTTTATGGACTTTATAGCTCTGAACATTTATCACTGAGCTGCAGTTTCTGTTGCAGCGGGGAGCTTAAGAAGCTTCCATCTCTTATATCTCATGAATAGAAGAGAAAGTTTTAGGGAGGACGTTCTTTTTAGATAAAATAGCTGCTCAGATAGGGTTATTGATAAATGCAGTGCTTGAGCCAACTTCAATGACAAAATAGAGGCCGTGGTTGTTTCCTTTGAAACGAGCAGGCAAAGGAATACGAATTTAGAGTGACAGACGGGAGGTGAAGGGGAGGTAACATCTGAGAACAAATAGCGGCGTCGTTTTGTGTGTGATGCAGAGCCCCGGAGCCCTCTACATCAGGCACGTCATTAGTCAGGAGAAGTCTGAATCCACCTTTTCATCAACTTCGGCCTTGAAAGGAGCCTCCTGCATCGCAAATTTGTCACACAACAACACTTAACGCAATAGGTGCGTTTTCCCCATCGACGATCATCATCCCGAAGTTGCAGTCATCTGTCAGATAGTGCTCATCAATATTCTCCACTATCAAGCCCAGACAATTCCCAACTACAGCAATCACGATAATCAGCCTCTGCTCCGCTAGGTAAATACTTGCAAGTCTCTGAGGGTCTGCGGAGGCAAGCCTCATCATGAGCAGATATTAATCCACATCAAATGGCATCTTCCGTGAAGGAAAGAGCTTTGATGTGTTTCCGGACTCGTCATTAAACCCCCAAATGCCAGATGCAGGGATGCCTCCTTCTACACTCAAATGTCTGCAGGATTATACATGCAGAGCAAAGACTTTACCTGGATTATGATGTATTGTAATTGATGCTTTTCACACACAGTTGTATAGTTAGGATGTCCCCTCTTTCTTACCCCAGCTTTGCTTCGAAAGC
Source organism: Oryzias javanicus (assembly GCA_003999625.1). Classification (NCBI taxonomy): domain Eukaryota; kingdom Metazoa; phylum Chordata; class Actinopteri; order Beloniformes; family Adrianichthyidae; genus Oryzias; species Oryzias javanicus. The sequence continues at coordinate 20,599,086 of CM012451.1, forward strand.
TGGATACGTAACTTTAAAAATGATGAGAAGGAGAAGCTCGATTCTTACCTTAAGAAACAGATCAGCGGTGCAAAGGACAAGAAATCTCCCTGTAGATCCAGCTTTCATCCATGTAGTCACTGGATTCCAGGGTACCGTCCAGCTGCTGGAGTACAGAGAGAGAGGCAGCCGGCGCAGTGACAGCTGGAGTAGTTGTGGCACATCCGGCAAAGATTCAGGTTATCAGGATAGGCAGAGGAGAAAAAAAAAAAACAGAAAGACAGAGTCTCAACACCTGATGAGATCCCCTCTGATCTTCTACTCCATTCTCCCCCCTTTCGTCTTCCTCACGCACCTCATCCAGGCACTCATTTGCTCTCGTCCCCCTGCACTCATGGAGAACAGGCACTCACACACGCAGCGGAGATCTCCATCTCGCGGTGCTGCTGCCGGTGCTGCAATCCCAGTGCATTCGTGATTGCATGTGTGTGGATGTGTGTGCGGGATAGGCAGGGGGAGGGTGGGCTGGTGGGTGGACGAAAAGGGAAAAAAAAAAGGGAGGAGGAAGATGAGAAAGGGGTAGTATGCAAGCTGACGGGGAAAGTCCAGAGTTGGTGAGCTACATCATCGGCAAATAACCCCCCCCCCAACTTGTCCTCCGCAGACTGGCTCCCTTGATACTGAGCTCTTACATAATATAAACGGCTTTGGGAGACGGAAGAGAGAGAGAGGGGGGGCTCTGAAATAATAATGCATTGTGGTTTTAATTGGATGCCTCCTGCCCTTCCTTTACCTTCGGACATCTGACACGTTGTTTATTGGAAGCGGTGGTGGTGGTGGCGAGGGCTGAGTTGAACGAAGAAAAGAAAAGTGGCTCCAAAGCCGCACAAAAGGAGGTGAAATGGAGGAGAAGAGGAGCCAAAAGGGCAGCAGTGTTAATGAGAATATGGGAGCATGGAGAAAATGAAAATGACAGGAGAGAGTAATTGAGAACGTGAAACTAAGAAGGACGCGACAAAGATAAATGTGTCTCATTGCATATATTTTGTGTCACTTTTAAATTTCTATTTTGAGACTTGTCAATTAAGTATTATTTTAAAATAATCAAAAAAATTGCTAATTTAAAACATTTCTTTAGTAAACTTAATTTTTAACTAGAGATATCAAATTTTGCCAGGAAATTTAACTATGACAACTATTAAGAAAAGCTCATAGAAATAAAACATTTATCCACATTTAGATAATTCCAGATTACATTTTTCACTTTTCCTTTGTGGTTATATCTAAATATGTCCTCAAAGGTGAAGTAACGCTTCATCAGTCTTAATAAACTTTTGTTAATAAAATGTTCTTTTATTCTTTATCACAAAGTTAGACTAAGATTTTTAAAGTCCTAAAAACTAATTTCTAGATTCATATTCATGTATTTTTTAAATTCTATCTTTATTCAAATTTATTTTACTATTTTTTTTTAAATAAATTCAAAATATTCAAGTAAACCAAACGTCAAATTAAAACATTCCATAGTTTTCCTATGAAAATAAGTAGCTTCTCCAAAACTTGGTTTTGAAATTTGTTTACGTTCAGTTACAGTGGTTTGTTTAGTTTGTTTGCTCAAAATGCAACCTTATTTTCCTATTATAGTCTTGAGTGAATTTTACTAGGCTCCGTTGGATTTATAAACACTGCGACTCAGTAATCTCGAATGTCACAAATATTCATACTCATATTTTCAGATACTTGGTATTTCTGCAGTGAAAAATTATTAATTTCTTTGGCATGCAAAAAAAAAAAATACTGTTAAAAGGCAATCCATATGCAAAGGCTTGGAAAACAGTTAAAAGTATGCAAAGACTCCCCTTATATATTTTTTTTATTTTAATATACTTACTTTTACTGTTATTTACATCGTTTGGTTCCAACTCTATGAGGTATTGCAATTCCCAAACTGTCTGCTAGGTGGCAGCGCAGTATACAAATGTATGGAATAGATGCACACCAGAGGAAGAATAAATTATCTCAGTGAAATGCTACTAGTAGTTTATTATGTGTGCTGTCTTTCTGTTCCAAATCACAGACAACATGCTTTCTGAGCTGTAGAGGACCAACAAATCCATCTTCTTCCGCTCATCTGGGACCAGGTCACGGCGGCAGCACTCTGAGATAAGATGCCCAGACTTCCCTCTCCCAGGTCACTTCATCCAGCTCCTCTAGAGGGACTCCTCTGAGTTCCCGGGCCAGCCGAGAGACATAGTCTCTCCAATGTGTCCTGGGGCCTCCGCCCAGTGGGACATGCCCGGAACACTTCCCAAGGGAAGCGTCCAGGAGGCACCCGGTCTAGATGCCCGAGCCACCTCAACTGGCTCCTCTCAAAGCAGCTCTACTTCGAGCTCTTTCCCCCGATCTTTAAGGGAGCGCCCAGCCACCCTACGGAGAAAGCTAATTTCGGCCGCTTGTAGTCGCGATTTCATTCTTTCGATCATGACCATAGATGAGTATTGGGACATAGATCTCTTCACCACAATACCACAATGAACCGGTGCAGTAACCACACAATCTACCTGTCATTGACCCTCATCCCAACCAGCTGCAAATCGCCAATGCATGCTGGAGGCCCTGGCTCAATGAAGCCAATGGACAACAGCATTTGCGAAGAGCAGAAAAGCAATCCTGTGGTCACCAAACCAGATCCCCTACGGGCCCTGGCTTTACCTCGAAATTCTGTCCATAGAGAGTAAGAACAGAACCGCTGATTAAGGGCAATCCTTTTGGAGTCCAACATGTACTGGGCACATGTCTGACCTACTGGGATTTAGGGAACCAAGCTCCTGCTCCAGTCATACGGAGACCGGACAGTCCTTTAGGATCCCTGGACCCCGTACTCCCATAGCACCCTCCTCAGGACACGGTCACATTTTTGTAAGTTAACAATAATAATAATAAATATCTTGATGACAAAAACAGATTAACATCAGAGAAAAGTAAACTTCATTAAAACTTTGCAGTGTATCCTCAGTGCCGTCAGACCTGTGCAAACATTTCATGTGTGTCTACTTCTTGATGATTACAATTTGTTATCACCTGCAATTATTTTCTGCATGACAACAACTCAGTGGCTCACTTCCTTCAGACGGTGGAAGAATAAAACGTCCTTCACCGCAGAGCCACAGGCAGGAGACTCCCACATTTTTAGCACTCATTTCAAACTCTAATAGTGACCCTTGGGTTTTCAGCCAATAATGACATATTGTTAAAAAATGCCTACAGAGAATAAGCATTGTGCATTTTGTGGAACTTCAAAGTGCTTTAAAAACTCAAAAATGTCTAAAGAGACAGAGAAAATGGTTCAAAAGAAGGGAATTCACAATGTTCCTTTTTCAGAAGAAGAGCTTTTGGAGACAACAAAGACAGCTCAACCTATGAAGAGCCTCTCCAAACGCAAGAAGTGGATGTTTGAGTACTGTACAAATGGGCACTTACTCCAATGAGTCCTGTTTATCACACAGACAGCTAAGAATGTGACAACGGTTAACTTCTGGGGGTGACAGCATCACAGAGAAATCAGCAATCTGGGTGAGGACCATAATGAACTTCAGCCAATCAGCTAAATGAACCGCAACATGGGAGGGGGATAAATCAAATGCCACCTGAAGATATGCAGGAGAAGAGCAAAAAAAAAAAAAAAACATACTTTCAATACTTCATCATATGTAAAACCTACATGCAGATTGCTGACTGCCTGAAGCACAGACTGAGAGGTTTGAGCAATGTTTACTTAACATTCCTCGAGGTCACACTGTGTAACGTGGATCTAATGAAGCAAAGCAAAACATTACCTTTGATGTATGTAGATTATGCAATTAGAAGAAAGAAAAAAATGAAAAGGAGAGTGGAATTCAAAGCCTGTTTCAGCCACTATCGTACATTCACAATAACATGTCCACAAGCCAGGTTCAAAAAGCTCAGATAGCTTTGATTCTTTATTAGAGCTTCAAACATTGGAGTTCCATTTCATCCGTAATGCCATGACAGCAGTTAAAGTGGCCATTTTTCATCTGGGACAGAGTGGAATGGATTGCTTAAAGCCTGGCAAGATGGATTCCAAAGTACTACCCTCTCTTCCAAATTCCCAAGACGTCAATCTCATCCAGCATTTGCGGGCTACAGTTGACAAACAAGTCTAATCCTGAGTGTTTTTAGTAGACAAGCTTTAAGATCTGCGTCTGAAGTCTTGCATCACATGCAACAATTTACCTGGAGCCCGGTGCAATCCTGGTTTACTGTGAAGTGGTAATTATAAATGTTTAGAGTGAAGTGTCATGTGATGACACCTACGTGGATAGGGGTTTGTTTTTCAGTCTCTTGTAAGGAATCGGAAGCTGAAGAGGAAATCATTAAGGAAATCACGAGTGATGGAGGGAGGGGTGTATTGGAAAGAGTCTGGCGAAATGGTACATATCAAGGATTCAAAGATTTATATTGTGAAACCAGTGGATAACTAAATGTCACCGGCACAAGAATGAAACTGGTGTCCCAGTATTTGAGAGAAGAATATGACACAATTTACAATACTACACTGCTCACAAAAATTAAAGGAGCACTTTAAGGAAATTCATTAGATACATCAGATCTCAATATGAAGTTGGATATCTATACAAATAATGACAGGGCAGTGTCTTAGGAACAAAAGAATGACAAGTCTTTTAATGGAAATAAAAGTTTTCAGTCTACAGAGGGCTCGATTGTCTAGACACCATAAAATCAGAGTGAATTGAAGATGTGGAAGGCTCGTCCATATTCTCCAAAACTTCATTTCTGCAACTCAAAATGCTTTTCAGTATCTTGTGTGGCCCCCACGAGCTTGTATGCATGCTTGACAACATTGCGGCATGCTCCTAATGAGACAACGAATGGTGTCTTATGGCATTTCCTCCCAGATCTGTGTGAGGGCATCCCTGAGCTGTCGTACAGTCTGAGGAGCAACCTGGCGGCGCCTAATGGACCGAAAAATAATGTCCCAGAGATGCTCTATTCGGTTTAAGTCAGGGGATCGTGAAGGCCATTCAGTTGTTTCAATTCCCTCATCCTCCAGGTACTGCATACTCTTGTCACATGAGGCCGGGCATTGTCGTGCATTAGGAGGAAACCAGGACCTACTGCACCAGTGTAGGGTCTGACAATGGGTTCACGGATTTCATCTGGATACCTTATGGCAGTCAGAGCACCATTTCCTAGCAGTAGAGGTCTGTGCGTCCCTCCATTGATATGCCTCCCCAGACCAGCACTGACCCACCACCAAACCTGTCACGTTGAATCACGTTACAGGCAGCATAACATTCTCCAAGTCTTCTCCAGACTCTTTCACGTCTATCACGCTGTCTGTGAAAAGTACAGGGCGCCAGTGGCGGACTTGCCAATTCTGGTGTTCTTGAGTAAATGCCAGTGGAGCTCCACGGTACTGGGCAGTGAGCACAGGGCCTGACTACAGGACGTGGGGCCCTCAGGCCACCTTCATGAAGTCTGTTCCTGATTGTTTGGGTAGAGACATTCACACCAGTGGTCCTCTGGAGATCATTCTGTAGGGCACGAGCAGTGCTCAGCCTGTTCCGCCTTGCACAAAGGAGCAGGTATCGGTCCTGCTGAGGGTTTGAGGACCCTCTACGGCCCTATCCAGGTCTCCGAGAATAACCACAAGTCTCCTGAAATCTCCTCCATGTTCTGCAGATTGTGCTGGGAGACACATTGAACCTTCTTGCTGCAGCTTGTGTGGATGTGCCATCCTGGAGAAGTTGGACAACCTGTGCAACTTCTGTAGGGTTAAGGAATCTCCTCATACTGCCAGTAGAGATAATTACACAAGACGAAATCCGAACGAGTGGAAAACCAGCTAAAAAAGATCAAAAGGGAGAAACTTGAAATGACCTCCACATGCACCAGTCCTGTTTGGAGGGTTTCTAATTGTTGCCACTGAAGTGCACCTGTTGTTAATTCCATCAACACCAATACAGCTGAAATTAATTAACGAGGCCCTCAGCTGATTAACCAACAAGAAAATGATCAGACAGGTTTCATTCAATTCATGCCAGGACCAATAGAGAAGTGTTCCTTTAATTTTTGTGAGCAGTATATATATATATATATATATATATAAATAATTAATTAAACATCTCTTCAAGATGTTATTTTCTTGGGGTGGGGGGGTTGGGGTTCTCTCTCCCAGGACGGGGCCCACTGGAGTGATGGGGGCTATTTATTCTTCTGGCTAGACTGGAGCATAAAGTCTCTGTGCTCTTGTGGCTCCCTGCTTTCTGGCATTGGGGGCCCATGTGACGGTCCTACTGGCCCTGGTCTGGGTGGTTGACGTGATTGCCTGGCGGGTGTTTGAAGATTTGGGAGTGCCTTTGTGTGGGGACGACCGGGACCACGCCCTCTTTTTTTTTTTTTTTTTAATATATATCCCATCAGCCACCTCATAAGAACATATAGTTATAGTAAATATGAATAGCGTTTAGCCAAATACAAATGGGGTTTATACAAACATAAACCTTGTGAATAAGAAAATTCATAATCCCCCTTTGTAACAGTAAAATATGTCCAACTCTAGACGCCTTCAGCTCTTATCAGTTTTCCCACCTGTTGGACATGACAGGTAACAAAAAAAATGTAAATGTCTTGATACGTTACAGAGCTGCTTAAAGACTGTGGTATAATGCCAGCTAGCGGTTGGTGATTTAAGTGGAACGCAAAAATAAGATGATGAATTATGAATAATTAATTAAATATTGTTTTATCAATATTTCAAACAACAGTTGGCAAAGGAATGATCTCAATATTTCACTGAATCGATTATTTCCTACACCTTTAGTACTCATCGTTAAGAGGAGGCTTCGTTGAGTGCCTTCATATTATACTCATATTGTCGGTTTCTCTCCAGTCTTTCACGATCTGCGACTTACTGTGCCCACATTGCGCATGAAAATTCAACCTGCCACAAACCAAAATCCCCATCGGCCTAAACACCGGCTTAATCTCACTGTGCTAAACGAGTGGAACAACACAGAGCTGACATGCACAAAAATACCCCCCACCAACTGCACCGCCACTTTCTACAATCCCTCCTGTGTTTATTAACCTGCCAAAGGCTGTGAGGGGAGGGCCCATATTTATGCAAATCAGTCTTCACTGCTTGCAGATGATTGTCAGCTTACCCCTTCATTACAGTCAGATCCCTAAAGACAACTCGCGCCTCCGGCCCTGTGGGGATTTTATAGTGGTCATGCTCTGTGGAAAAGGAGGTTTTGGGGACAAAACTGTGTGAATGTGGAAACAGCAAGGATTCCATTACAGAGGCGGCGGCATTCCATTTTTAGAGTTCTGAAATCCTATTAAATGCCTTTACAGCCACAATATTTTTTGCATCAGTTCAAATCTGTCATATTAAATGTATTTCTTGATCCTCTTGTTTCTCTTCCTGCTTGTTTCATGCTTTTTCAAGCAATGGCCCGCCCGGTTTTCCAAGTTGTGTCATCTGTACACGGAAGTAAAAATGTCCTGAACAATGTCACACTGACACAGATTTTGTTTACGCTTGGAGTAAAATGGGAATGCTGGTCTGTTTCACATGACTTTAGGAGTCTTTATCCACTTGTAAAAGAGCTCTGGTGCAGGAATCGATTCAGTAGACCAAAGAGTGAATTAATAAGTCTACAGCCTACAGGACGTACCAAAGTCGTAGAACACCTGGTGAGCCCTTAGAGTGAATGTGTCAATGGACATTTTTCCTACGGGCATGCTGTGGGTGACAGGTTATAGCAAAAGGTAAGGGTGAGGTGACATGCAGGGACATATATATATGGATATCATAAGGGCATCCTCTGTCATGGAGCATTTGCACAAAGGGGCCAGTACATACACGTCACTGAAGACTAGAGAACTGCATAAAGGGCACCGTACATCGTAAGTGCGCACTATTTGCATTATAAATATTTCATGAAACAATCCCATGTACGACTATCGTATGTTCCATTATCATGACATTCCTTGAGGTGGTGGCATGAGTCTCAAGAGGACTCCAAGAAACATCTGGATTCCTCTAAAGAAGCAGCTGCTCCTTTTTACGACTCAAAAATTTGGAGCACCCATATGGGCCAACTCTTACTACGGGCCCAAGCGACTAAAGATCACACAGGACGCAATTCCTGTTGAGTCGGGACGTCGAGTTTCAATTTCAAGACAATTTACAGACGCAATTTGAGATGCAATATGGGAATCGGGTGCAGCCCTTTAGTCAGGCAGCAGTGCAATTTAAGCGGGGCAGCGCAATTTGGGTAGCAAATGTGGCAAGGAACGTCAGCCAATCAGGGGCTCATCTTTGGGCATGGGACGTTTGCAGTGACTCAAGTAGTGAGTAGACAAAAAACTCAACATGGCTGCTTGATGTGAGTATTTTCGTCCTGAACTTTCATCCATTATCTTAACCCACTGGGGCCAAGGGGTTGCTAGAGACTGTCCCAGCTAAGTCCTGGCGACACCCTGACCAGTTCAACCACCCTCGGGACGCAGTACCGGATGCAGTACTGGAAGTATACTGGTCCTTGGGACATGTCTAGTACCAGACATGATACCGTGTGTGAGCCGGATGCAGTACTGGATTAGAATTGGGTTAGGGTACTGCTGCGCTCCATGTCCCGGTACTAGGCTGGTTCGTGGCCCTGCAGTTGGGGACCCATTATTTAACGAGAACAGCCAGCCCGTCAGAAAACGATGAGTCAAGGATAACCAAATGTAAATTTTTGACTGAGGCGTCCATAACCAAACATCAATATGTGACGAGTCGGGAGTGAGACTATTTTGAGCCCGCGGGCGATTGGCTGCCCGACAGACGGAGAGCCACCAGGTGATCCTTTCATGATCGCTCCAGCTCCACGGGCTTGTGGTGTTTCGCTTATTTTCATCAAAACAGTAATAAAGGGATCCTTCAGTTTTATTTTTTATTCCTCTCTCATGTTAATGTGGAACGGAAATTCTGCCAACTAGGCCACACACAGCTTTTACAGTAAATGGTGAAATTCACCGTATTGTGAGCATCTCTGAATGAGCAGATGAACCCAGACATGGCGACGTATGAATGAGGTCCTGAAAAATGTTGATGTTACTCCTGGCATCAAGGACACTTTAGGCCAGGTAGTAAATTTGACATGGGTCAAAAGAGAGAAGGCAGGTCAGCATTTGATGTGTGAATGACATCCGGTGTGAATGCAGCTTTAGGCTTTAACTCAAATGTCAAAACAAAATAAAACCATAATACGCTTCCTCTAAAAATGGCAAGAAAGAGCTGAGGTTAAGACTAAAATATTATTCTACTTCGTCCTCATCGTTTCTTGATCTCTATTGTTTTGGTCTCAAAGGTGAGCTGAAGTGTGCGCTGCCTAATGCATTTTCTCAGATCAACACAAGATCCCCAGGTGGAAGAGAAATGTTTGGATTAGCATATGAAACAGCCAAAACAGTAAACATACATTTTTATCTTTCATCTAAATTATTCATGAGGATTCTCCTACTGTATGCTGCAAACAAACAGAGACCGGAGCAAGTACAATGACTGGATATAGCCACAAACTTGAATAAATGAGCGCTTTATCGCTGCATCTGAGAAAGAAACAAAACAGAAAAAGAAAACTTTTTTTGGGCAAGTGATACGTGGAGCCTGCAGGAAGTTAGAGTCTAAGCGTGCACTTTTGCTTCAAAGATATGGAACGCATCGATTATATCTGATGAGATTACAACAGATGGCAGTTTTTAGTCATGCTTGTGGGGTGGGCAAGGGGATGGCAATATCTCACAGTTGGTCCACTACTTTGGTGCAAACTGTAATATCCCAGCAAATGTTAGATAAATTGCCATGACAGTTTGTGAAGACATGCCCTGGGGATGAATTTCACCGACTCCAGCGACTCCCTTTATTTTTACTGAGGCACCACAGGCAGTTTGAGATTTTCTTTTTTTTAACCTATTGATTTGGAACAAACATCAAAATCAACTGGAGGGATTATGCATGCAGCCTTACTAAATCAAGTTTTATACAGATTTCGGCGATTGAGACTATTTATAGTAACATTGTTTTCCAAAAACCCCAATTGTTGTTTTACTTTGTACTCCCTTTGACACTAGAATTTATTTCCAGCAAAAAAAAAAAAAAAAAAAGTATCACTTTAAAAAAAAGCCTTCGTCAATTTTGGTTGGTCCTTTGTGTTGGCCCCACCTCCGCGCTACAGAGCAGGGTCGGATGACCCCGGGCACACACTGTTAGCGTTACAGCTCCGACGTGAGCGCCGCAGTCTTTACGTAGCTTTGAAAGTGTGAGAGTAAATCCCACCGCGTCTGCAGTCAAGCCTCTGCATTTCTGTAAATCCATTTCATTTTGTTCAAATTTTCGCCGGACGACGCAGCCGAACTGCAGCGAATAAAGGGCGGATTAGCGTGAACATATGCGAGTGTGGAGGTTTGCGAGGTCTGCAGCAGAGCCAATATGAGCCATCGGCTGGAGCTGGACCGCTCCTGCATCGCACCTGAGCTGTAACGCTAGTGGTGTGAGCCCGGGGTAAGAAAAAGATTTGAAACTGGGGAGGGATTTGGCACAGAAGTTTTGAAGCTTGGGGACAGAGGATTTGAAGGTTTGTATTGGAGTTTCAGACACTTTAATACATACATATATATATACATATACATATATATACATATACATACATATACATATATATACACACATGTACATATATACACATGTACATGTATACACTATATATATATATATATACACACACACTCTATATATATAATATATATATATATATATATATATATATATATATATAAATAAATCAATAATATATAAATATATATATAAATAAATCAATTATTGTCCAAGCACCAATATTCCAGCTTGAACTTTTCAGATTGTATTATTTTGGTTCCAAATCTTATTGGCCCTGAAATGGCTCCACGTGATCACAGTCCAAAGTGTGGCAACACTTTGTAACAGCATGTTGACCACAGTGTGGTAGAATGTTCTGTTTGTAATATTTTAAAACAACAGGCTGACCTTTATTATGGCCTGAAGCCCAATGAGGCAAAATTCTTTGTGATTTTGGGCTATATAAATAAAATTGAATTGAATTGAATTGTACTAAAAAAAAATACTATTTTTGCTTTCTTGTAGATTCTCAATTGAAGTAATTTTGGAGCCAAAGTGGTTTGATGCATGTTTGCAATATTGCATATTTGAGTTGATGAAAAATTGCAGCCAACACCATGAAATGTGTTTGTCACTTCTGCTTCAGATTAAAGCAAGAGAATCTGGCCACAGAGGAAGAGTATGGCACCCCCCTGCTGCCGATGAAGACATCATTTGTGCCCAAAATTATTGACCAAAAGTCATCGACTAGAAGCCCGGGGTGCACCAGATTCTTCCTTTGACAACTGAATTCATTTTGAGCTTTAAAAAAACTTTTTTTTTTTTTTGTTTTCATTTAAATACTAAGTTACTGTTTGACGCATATTTGCATAAACAGGCATCAAGTAATTAACACTGGAGGTGTCGCCAATGATATCTAAATAACACGCAATCTTTTACATGTTATAAATCATTGGAGTGATCAACGTGAATTAGCTGATTCTGACATGGAGAAAAACAGCCTTTCATATTAACTTTTTCTGCAATATAGAAAACATTACTAATGTAAGGTGTTGATAAGCGGCGCAAAGCCACTTTCTCTGCAACAGAAACAAAGACTGTATAAGAGAACTGAGTGACCCCTGTCACATTCAAAATAGAAGTTTAAATTCCATAGAAATACTTCACTACTGTAAAGTGTTGCATGTCAGCTGCTTTTCTGTGCTTCAGAATCAGTTGGATTTACGTTGGTTCCACAGATGGTTGAAGAGTTACCCTATAGTTAAAAGAATGTAAAGAATGGAGCTAAAGCTGCTGAGTTAAAGAGTTAAAAGATTGGGTAAATAATTAAACTGTCAGAAATGCACCTTGAACATTCGTCTCTAATCAGGAACTCCCGGGCCAAGGGCACACTCCCTCGACCAAACCAAAACAATCCGCTGAAAGTGTGACAAGCAGAGACCGTTGTCATGGAAACCAACATTCCTACCCTTTCTCTAGATTTCAACAACTTGGTGATTTTAATTCATGTAATTTGATTGTACTTCAATCAGTGCCGATCCACTGCGACACGGATCGAAGACGCTTGATTTTGGACATCCTTCCTGTACCCTCCTCATGTGTCTTTTCCATCCATCCTTCCATCCATCCATCTGCTCAATAATTCTTAAGAAAATCCGCCAATCCCTTACTCCAAGCTCAATCCACAATGACCACACAGAGGTGACGAAAATAAACGCACTCACACACTCTGAAGAACCTCACGGCCCGTTGAGCACAGATGGCGGTCATTTTCCTGCCATCATGTTAAATGATAGCGTCCTTGTTATGGCTCCAACGCGTCTTAATGCATCGACTCGAGCTCCACTTCCAGAATCAATCCTCCTCACAGTCCTGACTAGTATTCCAACCAGTAGCATTAATAACACCACTAAGTACCATTAATCACTATTAACGCCTCAGGAAAATTAGCTCAGCTATCTGCAAAAAAAACTCCCACAGAGGAAAGCATCGAAAATGCTGTTTAACTCATTTTCATTACGCAGCTCAGGCATGTAAACAAAACAAATAATCAATGTATTAAAGTCGTTACATAACCTATAATTTCCCTGCTGGCTGAAAATGATTGCAGGGCAAACGATTTATCATCACAATAACAAATCTACAGTTTCAGTGCCTGGCTTGCCTTTACCAGTGATGATCTAACCGGTACAGGGAAATTCTTTGTCTGCTTTGATGCTTCCCCTTCACTTTTACCGCCCAATGTGCTGCTGGGAAGCCCAGACGTATTAATGCTAAGTGTGAGATTGTCTGGAAGCAGTTCATTTCCAAGAACCGACATGTCTCCGGTGCAGAACTTTCTGTTCTCGGGGTGTTCTCTTTTTTTTTTAGATGTGACAGGTATCTCATTTGTGGCTCCCCTTGAAGAGTTTTTCAGTTTAATTGGTTGTCTGTAATTTCTATTTGCATATCCGCTGTGTGCTTCAGGCCTCCCGAGACCACATTCAAACACAGCTGAGAGGAAAGCAGGGACGCGGAGGACGCGGAGGCGCTCGCTTCGCCGGATCAACAGAGGGCACGACAAGGAACAAGGAACCGCGCTACACGTTTGTTCTTTTTTTTTTTTTCTCAGAGAAGCTTTTTACAATGAATTGATTTTATACTGAGTTGAAAGTTTTATTGTTTACGCACCTGATTAAAGATTAACTTTAAGGTGTGTTGTGCCTTTTTTCTTAATGGAAACATTTTAGGAGATAAATAGTAATCGGGGAAATTAAATGCAGTTAATTAAATTATTGTAGGTCAGTTTGGAGCGCCTTGGTGATGGCATTTAAGTAATAAATGTAAGGATGGAGGTTTTCCAAAGGAGCTTAAAAAAAATGACTAAAAATAAAACTGGAACCCATCAATCTAAAAAGCAAAGGAAATTAACCACAGCAGAACATGTTTAATGAGGGTTATCAATCTTCTCAAAAATGGGCGTCTCAGAAACTTACATCACACCGGGAGAATATCAGAGAATCTTCAGAAAAAAACAGGAAACCCTGTCAAATGTTTACTCAAAGAACAGCTAAATACAGTTAGTAAATGTGGAAAAAAGTAGTGTGTCAACTGGATGTCTAAGTGTAACAAATCTCTTTTGGATTTTGGTAACTATTCAGGCAAACATGATACGAAAAAAATGTTATTGTGAAATAGAAACAGAAAAATATTGGAAATTTGTTGCGAAGTGTGTCACATCACATAACATAATTTATTTTTAGAGAAAAGTTAGTGTGGGTCCCTCTGGGTTAATAGAAAAAAAAAAGTGTTTGTTCATGAGTGTGCTTTTATCAAGTAATATTAAGTTAAATGTCTCTCGTTTTTCATCCGTTCATTGTGACAGTTCTCAAATATAGTTGAAAACATGCACATTTTTTTAAATAAAACATTTTCAAAATCCTTGAAAGGGAGCAGAAATGTTTTTTTACCTTCAATTATTCTATGTATCTCCAAACACTTTCATATAATTCTTTATATAATTTTATCAAATGTGTTCCTATAGATTTTATTTTTATGTTAAATTCTTAAATTACTGCTTTTTATGTATTTGTTTTGCATTTACTTGTTTTTCAATTACTTTTTGAATTTCCAATGACATAATTTTCATGCTTTACTAAGAATTCTTTCGTTCAAAGACCGGAGGAATGTAAGTGATGAGAACTACAACTGGGATGGTAAAGTGAACTTTAGGATCAGTTACATTGGTCAGAAGTTTGGTGTTGGGGTGAAGGCATCCTATGACTGTAATGCTTTGGTTCCTCTGGGCGGTCCGAACCGGACCAGTCCCCTCTTTTAGATTAAGCCGGTCTCTATACGGTTAGGAATAAAAAAGAAATAAAAAAAAAAAACTTTCTGTTGAGTAATACTCCAATGTTCTTAAATAAATGTTTTACAAAGCATGACTGGAAGTGTTTTTAATGATATTCATGGATTCGGCGTGTCTCTGGTTCCCGACCGCCAAAAGTAAGAGGGAGATGCTGAACGTAAAGAATTTATTATTCTTTGCAAGAGGAGTCCAGCCGTAAAGAGGATAAAACTTTTGGTTTGGATCTTGAGTTGGGAAAAGCGCTGGTTGGACTGTTGTTGGTGTCGTAATACCTTTCCACCAATCAATGGGTTACATTGTGTGAACACAGAAGCTCCGCCCTCAGGTTTCCATTCTGTTTCTATGTATCTTCGACCAACGGGGGACCAGAAACGGTACCGGTCAGTCCTTCTGAACGGGTTCATTTTGTAATGGAAGAGCTCAAAAGTCCAGTCCGGTCTGTACTCCTCAGTAGAAATGAGGCATTAGTGTGTGGTGGGAATGAGTGGGATCGCTGCAGAGAAGAAAGTTTCTAGATCTCCATTTCCAAATACAGGTAAATTTGGCTTTGACAAAACGGAGCACCAGGAGACGTCCTGAGTAAAAAATTATGTCTCAACAGGATTGGATTTAAAAACAGGAAAGGACTTGTAAAACTGTAATGCTGACTTGGAGGTGAGATAAAAAACTAACCTTTTTTAAGTTCATTTTCTAATTTAGTTGGCCACTTTAGAGTTAAATCAAAAGTTTTTTTTTTTTTTTTTTTTTTTGAGTGTCAACTCAAAATCGGACCCACTCCGAGACGTTACGTCTAATTAATCTCCAGGTCCTCATCCACTTCAATAATTGACTTCCAATCGCTGCATCGCATCCAAGCTGATGTTAGATATTGTCCATTTACTTTGGAGTCTCTGCATTAGTGCTGACAGCGTCTGTCCACAGATCCTGGAGAGTAACAGTCGCGGTCTCGTGGGTGCATCCTCTTCCATCATTAAATACATAACGGCCCAGATTTTGTTTGCTCCCAGTCTGTGTCAACACCAATTGCCGGCTGCAGTCGACAGCAAACTTCAAAGTGAGAAATAATCATGGAGCCCCAGTGGTGCTGGATGTGCTCGGTTCCATGTCTCTTCCCATGCATGACTTCAAAATGGAATATATATATATATATATATATATATATATATATATATATATATATATGATACATTTTTTTTGCAAAGCAAGTCATATTGTTGAGATTAATAAGATATGTCCAGATAGTTTTGCTGAGCTTTTATCTTATTAGAAAATATGCCTTTAATAGATTAGACTTTTTTCTTTTTTTGGTGTATCTGGAGGAAAGAGATGGTTTCCGAGTGCAACTCAGACAAAAGGAATAATTATTAAGAGTTTTTTAATGGGAAAGATAGGGAAAAATTAGAACTTTGAATTATCTTGCCTATTTTAAAACAGGCAGAGTTCCTTTTGTGTTACGGCTTTGAAGATTCCTTGTGCATAGAGGTTTCTTTTTGCAAAATAAAAAGTCTGATCACTAATCTACTTGTCGGTGTAAACTGCGTCTCAGGGGTAACTAACCCCACTGGTGCCCTAGAATTGTGCTGACACTGCTCCGTTGTGCTGGTGTATTATATTGAAGGGTTTTTTTTTTACTTTAGATGCGGCATCTCTGAGCCTGTACTTTATACCAAAGAGTGCAATAATTCATAACCCGTCACCTCTCTCTATGCCTTTAACCTTCTGGGGCATTCTAGCAGGGAGGCAGTGAAAAGCTGCTGTTATCTATGCAGCGTGCAATTTTCAATGTTTGTTTCACTGTAGGTTTCAGGGACATGAATCATTTTTATCTGCTTTGGAAAAAAACAAAAAAAAAAAAACAAGTTCCTGATCATATTTTAGGAATAAATTGACAATTTTAAGAAAAAGCAAATATGTGTTTGTCCCTTTAACACCTGAGCTCCAGGGTTTGTGTTCTTTAATTTATTGTATTTTTTTATTGTTAAAAATGTTGTGTTTAAGTGTCACCGAGGGCGCCTCAGGTGTTAAAGTCGATATTTTTTAAAGGGTCACCAAACACTAAATCAACTTATTTTGGCTGTTGACCTCTGTAGATGGGACTTTAAATGTGCTGCCTGCTAAATTTTTACATTTTAAAATTACTTGTTTTATTCCGGAAATTTTGGTTTGAACCCATCATTGTGCTTCCCCCTACAGGTTAAAATAAGGTATTACAGTTGAATTTTGTGATTGGTCAACGGCTTGAAGTCCCAGAAGTTGTTTTGCTCTGAGCTCCAGTATATCTTTGAACACTCGACACGCTACGCTCAAGAATTAAAGCTCACCACACGAGCGTTTGAGCTCTCCACGCGACGTTGAGAACAGCGGAGTCTTCGCTGCAATGTTGACGATATTCACCGGCAGACGAAGAGCTACTGTGGGATGGGGGTGCAGCCTGCTTGGGCCTCCTGAACTTTATGATTTTTTAAAATTATTTTATTTTCATTGAGACAATAATAAAACAATCCTTTAGTTGCCTCAACCTAAACTCACTGTCAATCACAACATACCGCACCTCTTCACTTAGTCCGCCTCCCCTAGCCCCGCCCCCTTTTTTTTCATTTTTCAAATCTGGGCTGAGAGTGGAGTCATCTTCCGTTTGTCCTGTTTGGTGACCCTTTAATATGAAAGCTAATTGTCTACTAAGCAAAATCTTCTGCATGTCCACGCGTCTTTGATGATTGCTTTTTGATTAAAACTTTGCATTTGCTGCTGTAGTTGGATCTGGTTGTAAGGAAAGTTGCTAACGTTGTTAACTCCTGTCATTTTACAGGACACACAGAAGATATTACTTAGTAGTTCATCAACATGACCAAATTTTCAAGAAACTTGTTCAGTAGACAGATAATGGACCAAAGACATAGACAGTGGATGCAAAAGCATATTTTTGGCACAGATTGAACCCCATACGGCCCAGCCTCAGACAGACTGTCTTCAGTGGCCCCAAAGTAAATGGTTCAAACTTTTTCTTCTGGCTCACACCACCTTTTTTTTTTTCAAACTAAAACAGCACAGCCTACATATTTGAATGACATTTTTATGTTACATACTATCTATCATTGACCTGCAGCTAAATAATGGTTTGTAGCCGAACATCCATAAAGTATTATTGGAAGGTTTGGTTCACGTCGACTTTCTTGTTTGGTAAAGGTTCATAAATGAATTGCCAGTGTTGCTTTTCTCATTAGCTCAGAGTGACAATTACATATTACAGCCAATTATCATCATGACAGCTAAAGTCAGTGAAGTGTGCATGCAATTTATGTGAGGATCTTTGTCTTTTTTTGAGCTTGGTTTTCTCCGTCTTTTAAGAAATTCGACTGATGTTTTGTGCTCTGGTTGTGCTTTGGGGTTTTCTGAGCTTCCCTCATATTCACACCAGGTCTCTATTTTTATTCATCACAGCCGCTTTGTGCTGGTTAATTACACTCAGTGTATTTGAGAGCTGGGTTTTCTGTTTGTCATATCCTCTTTTGTTCACGGTTTTAATTTAGTTTTGGTTCTGCTTTCTGTGTTTTTTTCGCTTTTGAGAACAACTTTTGCTTTTAGTCACATCCTGCTTTGGTTTGTTAAATTAATGTTTTTTGGGTTTCCCCAAAACCACCTCTACTCTTGTGCTGCATTCAGGCTGAATTTGATTAGTACGTCAAGTTTGCGTTCGTACCTGCATTCGCGCAACAGTAGCCGGCAGGGGCGCTGGATACCCCATTGCCCCAAAGAGATACAGAGACAGAATGGAAGCTCAGAACAATCTGATCGATTTACATATTGAATTTTTAGGCTTTTCTATTGGATGTCCCAGAGAACATCACGTGCCCAATGCTGAGTCCCTGATTGGTGTGCACGCCAAATTTCAGATATTTAAACTCTCGCTGCACCGCTCAAACATTGAAACTGGCCACCTCTGCTTTCAAAACGTTTTCTGTGGGAATATCAAATTAATTATTATTTTTTAATTCTATTACCCCAAAAAGAATTCATTCAAATCGTTTTTTTCTCTTTCTGAATATATTAGCTATCGTAGTTAAAATTTTAGCTACATAGCTTGAATATGTTTGATTTTATCAAAAAGTTGCCATGTTTTCTGTGGAAAAAGTGAATTTTTCCTTGCATGATCTGAGTTGTTAGAACTTTATTTTAGGGTAAGATTTTTGTGTCAGATTCCGATCTGCATGATATAAATAATGGTTTTTGGGATGCTGATACATTGAAGAAGGTATAAAGCCTCAAATGAAAACAGTATTTTTTTTTTTTTTTGTTTTCCAACACCAAGTGACCAATTACAAATTTTATAATTAAAGTTTAAAATAAGGGGGGTTTGGATTTGATTAAAAAATTTCACCAGCAAGCAAATTGTGGCCTATTTTTTCAGTAGTAACTACTCAGAAACTATCTTAGTTGTCATCCATTTTCATTCCAATAGGGTTCACAGGGCTGCTGGAGCCTATCCTAGCTACTTTTGGATGAAGGCGGGGTACATGGACAGGACGCCAGTACGTTGTAGGGTCACAATCATCGTTGCAGCATTTCAAAACAGAAACAAAGAAAAGTATCTACCTTCCAGGGCCAAACATAATAATATTCCAACAACTCCCAATGGAGCTTTAAGCGCAAATCAATTATTTATGGTGAAACTCAACACTGAATTTAAGTGAAGTGCTGATGCAGCAGGATGTCAATAACACACAAAAATATTGGTCTTTTTTTTTTTTACTTATTTATTTTGGAGGAGCAGAATAATTGATTTCCGGTTGTTTTGTTAAGTCGGACTCCATCTTTGTCAGTATTAGCCTCATGGGGGTTTGGTCTTATTGCCAATTGTCAATTCACATATTTATTTTGGGATTTTTTAGTTTTTTTTTTTTATGGTAAAAGTGTGTCTGATTATCTGCTTTGTTGGAAGAACACATAATTTTGTTCTTCCACTTTAGAGATGCTGCTTGATTCGTTTGCATGCACCAAAAAAACAGATTAATATGCATACACAGACCTCCAAATGGTTGAAAATGTACCTTTTTTATCGAACGAAATGCTGGTTTATACCCCTAATTATTTAAAAAAATGTTTTTTTTTTTTTTTTTTAACATACACAGTCACATCAGATTGTTACGCATGCTTGGAAATGGACCTGGAATGGCTGCAGTTACAGGAACCGTTAGCCTCAAACACTGATCAATGCAGCCCTTTTCCAATAGAGCCCGCTGCATTGAAGACTTAATAATGACAGTTCTGAATCACTTCCAAAGCGATCTGTCTGGATTCATACACCCTTGAGATGAAGCTACAGCTTTGTATTACCGGCACAAAGCTGTCAGATCTGTCAGGAGTAATAGTAGAAGTGCTTAGTCATCACTAGGTTTGCACACAGTGCTCTTGAGCACCCGCTGTTGATTTCTCTGCGGTTTGGGATGAAAGATGTTCGTTGAAGGTTTTGGAGTTCCATCCAACATCTGACTTCTTTGTTTTTTTCTACTAAAGCAGGAAAATTGTAATGTGGTTAAAATGTATCTCTGCAGAATACCAACAAAGTTTGAGTAAAATCAAAACAAAAAAGAGAATTGCTTCATGTGCGTTTCTGGAAACACACATTTGAAATTTGCTCGAGGCGAACATGACTCACCAGGTTTATTACATTTGCCTTTGTTTTTTGTGGGATGTGGTATTGACAATTTTAATGGAAGGCACAACCCTGAAACTATAATGGAATCTTTTGTGCAAAGTTAACGTAGCGGCTTCAGGCTGGGTTGGGGATCCGTCTCTAATTAGAGTGAAGTTATTGTAGCACACAACACAGTCTGGCAGTAAATTGAGATTTTTAACCACAAGAGGGTATTAAAGAAGCAGGGTGTTCCCAGCTTCTGTCTGTTCCCTCTCTGGTACGTTTTCTTATTTTTAAAGTGCTTTTGAAGATCAAACTTGGGAGAGTACAGTAGAAGCAGTTGAGGGTTTAAAGCTCAAATGTGAATGAAGAGAAATCGATTTGGAGCTCGACTGAGATCATAAATCAGAATCTAGCTAAAAGATGCTCAGGTAAGCATTATAACAGCACGACTTCAGCCTGCATACTAATGTCAACAGAGGGCGGCTGCTGGGAGACGTTACTCCGCTATGATGACTTATTTATTAAGTCATATATGCAAAAATCCGAATTGTAAAACTTAAAAACTTCAAATCTGAAACAGTTCTTAAAGGGCAAAGCATTCATTAATGATGTCATATGATGCATTTATTGAACACTGAGGGAGTCATACATAAAATAAGAGGATTTCCTGTAGGGCACACGTGTCAAAGTCAAGGCCCGGGGACCGGATCCGGCCCGCCGGGTAATTCTATCAGGCCCTCCAGATCCTTTTATTTTATCGTTATGTTTTTAACTTGTATAATTTTGACAAAATATACTAATATTGAGAGTAAAATATTCATTTATTTAAAGTTTAGGTTGATTTATTCTGGAATGTTCCTGCCTTTCTATTATTATTATGTTAAGTTTTGGTTTTTAAAGTTATAAAAATTAGCATTCCGTTATTTACTAAGATTTTTTGGCTATTTTGGCATTTAGCTATTTTTTCAGCAACATGCTAGCTTTTTTGGCTAACCTAAGTTTTTTTGTTTTTCTGTATTTGTTTTATTTTTTAGGCTAATTTGGCTTGTAGCTGGCTATCAGCTTCAGCTTTTTAGCTATCAATTTCAGCATTTTCCGCTAGCTAGATCTCCAGCGACCAAATTCAGCTTACAGCATTCACACTAGCATTATCGCAGGTAATGCTATATATCTAATTCATAATGGTGTTAAAAAGTTACGATTAAAGTTTTAAAAATGTAGTTTTAGAGTTTTCAATAAATATTTATCCTTTTCGGCCCGAGGTCTAAGGTGTGTTTTGTATTATGGCCCCTTGTACGGTTGAGTTTGACACCCTTGCTGTAGGGAAATGATTCTATATATATATATATATATATATATATATATATATATATATATATATATATATATATATTATAAACCACTCAAGGACGTTCTTCTGAAGTCACCATCAAAAAGCGCACGTTAAGACCATTCTTTATGTCCCTCATGCACAAGACGGAATGCTTTGAAAGACACTTAGCAGAGGAGAAAAAGATGGCATTATCTCAGCTCAGCAGGAAGCTTGTATCTGTGTCAGATGCGGCACGGTAATTGTGTTTTCCTTCTGGGGCTCCCCTCTTTTCTGTGAGGCTTGTGTAGCGTAGACAATACTGTGGACTCCAGTCAAAGACTGAATGAAAAGCAGAAAAATGGGCAGGTAAATCTACCCCACTGACAGAACAGGATAAAAAAAGGAAAGGCATAAAACAGTAAAAGGGTCAAATTTAAAAATATATTAATGATGAATCCAAATGATATTGTACAAATAAATCCATGTGCAAAACATCAAAACTAAATGTTCTGATCCCTTTTCTTTGTTTGATGTGTGGTAAAGGCCCAGCAACGGATTTTTCTGTCATTATTTACTGAACAAAAGTCCAAACTCATTTAGGAGGCTTCAGAGCTTTGGAAAAATGCATTGAAGGAGATCCCTTTTCTCATCCATCACAGGCAAGCTCACAGTGGGATTTGAACAAATTAAAATATTGATTAGCAGCTCTGACAGTCACAGCAGTTAATCTAACGTGGAAGGTGAAAGTAGAACATGGTAAGACCCAACACAGAAAAGACATCCATTAAAACCGTGGTGTAAAAAATAAAATTATCTCAGGTTTACAAACGAAGTAAATCGACTTGATGCAAGACGCTTGGCTTCTTATTAGGAAAACATAAAAGAAAATGAAAAAGTTTGTGGAAAATCCAATTATCACTGATTGTTTTTTTTTTATATATTTATGAGTAAATACAATCATGCATTGATTTATTTTATCAGAAAAAGCAATACATTTAAATCCCAACTCTAAAAACACAATCTAAGTGATGTAATATTGATGGAATAAACACTGAAGACCCAAAATCTTCAGTCACATTTGTTTGCTTTATGTGAGAAATCTTTACTCTTCAGGTTTCAGGGTGAATGCTCTTCCTCAAGGCCTCTGAGCTGGCTCGGCTCAATGTCTATGTCTCTGTTTTGTTTTTAAATGTAAAGTTTTTTGAGCTGCTCAAACCATTAGAAGCACTTTTTAGATTCAATTTGATTAATTATCGGGTTGTCTGGACAATTGATTGGCTGTCTGGTTGTTCTATTGTCTGAATGATTAGTTATCTGATTTGTTTAATTGATTTATTGTCTGAGTCTCTGAATGATTGATTGACTGATTATTTGATTCCCTGAATTACTGATTTTCTGATTGCCTAATTGTTTGATTGATTATCTGACTGAATGTCTGGATGATTCAATGGTTAATGATCTGTGCGATTGTCATATTGGTTATTATTGATTGGTTGTTGGATTAATTCTCTGATTGATTGATTGTCTGAATGATTGACTGTCTGGTTGTTTGATTGACTGAACGACTGATTTTATGATTGGTTTGATTAACTCTCATTGATTGCCTATATGATTTCTTGTTTTTTTTAATGATTGACTTTTTGATTGCTTGAAAGATTGATTGTTTGATTGCCCAATATACGATTGTTTGATTGTCTGAATGATTAATTCTGTACTTGTTTGTTTGATTATCTGAAGGATTGATTGAATGTCTGATTGACTGCCTGATTTTCTCAATTATTGAATTAAGGCTTGCTGAGGATTAACATACAAGTCAAATTTAGTAATTGTGGATTCAAATCTGATTTGTTTGTTATATTTGTTTGAGCATAAAAAGAACAACTACAAGACAACTGATAATGACAAACTCATATTGTATGTACTCAACACATCTAATCATGGTAATACAAACGGTTTTCAAAAGGCAATAAATCTTGTTTGTTATTACACTTTTTTACATAAATGACATGTTAAAATTACTTGTTTTGATCAGGCATCACCAGGTCTAAGAATATGGGATATAACATTACAATGTAAAATCCTATTTTCTGTTTTTATGGATTTAAATAAATCACCTCAAAACAAACTGACAAATCACTATCTAGCACAAAATTTGCAACCTCGGCTTGACTTAAAAGAGTCTAAAGAGCAAGACAAACCCACCGACCCAACTCCCTAACCCCCCAAATAATTAAAAGCATGAGAAAACCCGTTTTCAAAGAAACCTTCACCTGTATGGGCTCACCAGGTGTGTGCTGTGGACTGTGCAGCAGCTCGATTCCTGTCAGTGAGAGGAGAGCCAACCGTGAAGTTTGACTCACTCACTCTGCAAAAATAAAGAAGGATCTAAAAAAAAAGCCAATAATCAAAATAAACTTCAGGTCGCAGGTATGTTACAATCTATGATCAATGTATTTTAAAAAAAATGCTTTGAATTTATCAAATTACAACCCTGTTGGTCTGCCTTCAGTATGAGCTGACCTCCATCTGAACACCGCGGAGTTAAAAATAAACCAATTACATTGTGTTTGGCTTCAGAAGACACAGTCTGACCATCTATCCATGTGTCTGGCAGCCAGAAGGACAACTCCACATTAATCACTGAAACACATCTTTTCCACTCGAAATAATTTAGAACTTAATGAATCTACTTATGTTTCAGAGGAAGTAGATTTAGTGTTAAAAACTAAACAGCTGTACTCCAGATGTTGGAGATGCTGCAATCTTAAATATTTATTTTTGTGCTTTATAGGTTAAATGTTAATAACATATAGATTCCTAGGGTGTTTTAAACCAAAGCACCTTGAATTTACATTGTGGTGCATGCTCTAGCCAGAGAATCTAATATAATTCAAATTTAGTATCAAATAAATACCAATAAGTACCATACGGTAAAAGGAAGCACTACCCCGTTTTTTCGGTGTGTCCTTTACATTTTTTAAGACAAATAGAACACCATTTCCTTTAAACTTAATTTATAAAACTATAATATTTCTGATACATTCAGAAATACATTCTGGTGAAGACAGCAGTACCATAAGTAAAATCTTGGCTTGTAGTAGGTGAAAAAAAACACTCCACTAATTTGTTTAAAGTATAAAACGTACGTATTCACAAGCCTTCGGTCAGTTCCAGGTATTTTTCTGCCCTCAGAAAGTGTATATTTTATTTTTTATCCTCCATGATCACTTGGCAACAAATATTGAGCGTTTTGGCAAGACGTATTCATTTATTTAGCAGATGTGCGGATGAGAGCTGCTGGAACTCCCTGGTTGTTGCATTTTCACATGCGCATCAGGATGGCTGGGAGATGCTGCAGATGCTCTAATTGCATTCTGTGTTGCTCTGTTAGCGAAAGCCCCAATCTGTCGGATTGTACCTCTACATTTTTCGGAGGGGGAAAAAAATGGTCAACATATCATCTGAAAGCAGATTTTTTTTGAAAATCTGCACATCTTGCATCATTCAGCAACTAATTTATGTCCCTATAACAAACTTTGTTTTATCACACAGATTCAAGCACTTTTATAGATGCTTTTATTATTCTACAATTTTTGCCAAGTCACAGTTCAGCACTGAAGCAAAAAAAAAAGTAATAAACAAAACTGATGATGCATATCATGCTTGGATAGTCTGGTGGACTCTGTTCAAATGTGATAAAACTGAACCCACTCTTACTGTGGTTTCATTTGCTCTTTTATTCATTCAAACTTGTTTAACACGCAGCATTGTTTTTATTTCTTGAGGGAACAAATTGTTCAAACTCTGAGCCTTTCTCTCAAACTTACAAAGCTTTATCCCTTCATCCCTCAGTGCTGTGATGAGGCATCTGCAGTGATGTTAGGCACTGCAGGCATTGAAATGGTTGTGACAAAAATCGGTCATTTTAAGATGGCAAGCCACTCTATTCAGCCTCTGCTTTTCAGCTATTTCCTTACTCTCTAAGGCACAACAAAGAACTGAAATTATCAGTGTTTGACTTTCATTCCCCAGGATAAATACGTATTTTATGTCTTTTTTTGGGGAGTATTCTGCTTTTATTTAAGAGTTATTACCTTTGAAAAAGATTTTGTTCATTCTTAAAATGACGTGTGAGCAGTTTATGGCTGTCCTGCAGAGGACAACAGCAAAAGCACTTGTAGGTTGTTGGAAAAAAATTGTAGCAGAGAAGCTGCAACTACAATTCCCCTTTTTTTCTGACAATAAAAACAGGTCAGACCTGAAAAATGTAACTTTTTTTGTTTATTTGTGCTCTTTTTGGTTACTCTTTTATCATAGAATTACATGGATTGGTTCCATTTTGGGTTTTTTTGTGCTCCAACAGGAACTGTCACACAGGGTCCAGGCCGTACTTGGACACAGACTATTTAAAAGGAAATTTGGTGACAAAAGTTAAAAAATTAAACAAATTTGATAAATATACACAGAGGTTTTCAACTGTTGTGATATTCAGACAGGGGCGGAACTAAAGGGGGGCAAAGTGAGGGTAGCTGCCCCCTCAGAAAATAAATAATCCCTTTCCACTTGCCCTTCATTTTTCCAATATTTGTGTAATTATTGACAAAGGCTAGAAAACCATCAAAATCAGCTTTTTAAAGGAAAGTGTGAACCCCTCAAATTATTCACTATGCCCCTGTTTTGCACTCTATCCTTACTATGACAATAGGATTTAAAAAACAAAACAAAAAACTATATCACAATGATTTAGATCCATGAAGAGAATGTTTAGATTTATTAAAGTTCATTGGACAGGATGGCCCCTCCCCCTCACTTTACAAACAGGAAGTACCTGCTGGCTCCAAGAAGCCAAAATCCCATAGATAGCTATTATTGGGTCCTCCTATTTATCAGAAGAACCATTCTTTCTCCAACACCTTTTTGCTATTTCTGTTTTTTTTTCAAAGTATTCCTATATTACAAGTTTTTGACCAATCGGATGCCTCAGTAAAAGCATGCGGTGGCCGCTAAACCCCACCTCCAACTTTTGATTGACAGATTCCGCTTCAAGTGGAAGGGGTGTGGACTTGGATTGAGATCACTCAGGATTGGCAACAGTGGTTGCCTTAGAAACGCTGACACAGACCGACTCGGACCAATCATTGTCAACTGGCTCCCGTTGGTGGCGACTGAACTGGCTTCATTTCACTGGAGCCGGAGGTGAAGAGTTTTCTATGGGTGACACCACACCCGACTCTGTCCATCTCTACATACAGTCAATGTTCCAGATAGATTTCCTTAT
Organism: Oryzias javanicus; assembly: GCA_003999625.1. Lineage (NCBI taxonomy): Eukaryota > Metazoa > Chordata > Actinopteri > Beloniformes > Adrianichthyidae > Oryzias > Oryzias javanicus. The sequence continues at coordinate 20,625,833 of CM012451.1, forward strand.
GACTTCAGCCATTCTTTGTAAACATTGTATTGTGCAGATTCCAGGGAAACCATAACTTTTCCTGATAATATTTTGTTTATGGTTTCACTATAAGAAAATCCAAACAGCTAAAGTTGAAGGCATCTATAGGTATACTCTAAAGACATCATGATCTCCCTCTGTCTCTGGATGCTTTCTCCATCCTCCACCACCAATAAATTCGCTGGAGACAATCTCATCCTTATAGGTTGTCAGGAAATTGGATTAGGCTGTGGTCTAACTCAGTTTGTGGCAGGTCACTTTATATTTCCTGTTAAATATTTGAGCCAAAAATCTTTGTTTTGTCAATGTCACGGTGCCTCTGTCAGCTTCCTCCCCCTCCCCTCTCATCTCCACCTGACTGCTGATCATCCCCAGCTGCGACCACTCACCTCATCATCCTCGTCTGCCTTCTTAAGGAGCTCCCGGATCATCATTCCTCGCCAGTCCGTTGCCCCTTATGGTGCTTAGTTGGCCTCCATGTCAAGTTCTGATTTCGTATTACGCCAAGTCCTTAACTAAGAACCTCTCTCTGCTCACCCACAGGAATCCTTAACCACGAGTGGTCGCCAGTATCAGCCTCTGCCTGGATTTCCCCGTGCGGTCTTCGCCAGCAGTCACCACGAGCCTCTGCCGTTGCCTCGGTTCCTCCTCTCCAGACCTCTTCAATAAATCCTTTCTCTGCCACGTTAGTTTCCTGCTGTGTTTCTTCCGGGTTCCAGCATCTGGGTCTGAAAAGTGTCTGTAGCCATGACAGTCAATGAGGATGGATGACCCAATCTGTGACTCTTCTCATTACAGTTTATATTTTCTAAAGCATTTTTTTCTTTTGTTTTGTGAACACTTGTTTGGATTTTGTCCTGAACAGGAGCCAGACTTCCTTCCCATCAAGCCATCTTCTGGAGCCAGACATGTGATTGAAAAGCCAAAGAACAAAAATGCTTGTTTTCATTCAATTGAGGTGATGTTCTTTGGAGCGAGTCGATTGTGACACGATGAGATCAGTCTCTTCAGCTCTTTTAGTTTTGTTCTAAAGGTTATTTTGTACTTTTCTTTTAGTGTTTTGGATTTTGAAGGTCCATGTTGTATGTTCCATCTAGCTTCTTTTATCACCACACCTAGTTTTTTTTAATATGAACAGATGTTTCCGTTTTAGTTTATTGCCACTTCCTGTTATTAAAGTCCACAAGTTATTTTTTTGTACCTTTTTATTCCCTTTTTTTTTTGCAAATCAGATTTTTTCCCCCCTCACAATTTACAATCTTTAAGTTTTAGTTAAAAGATTAGAAATTTGTTCACTTAGCTGGTGTGTTATGATGTTGCCCTAATAGTCAAGTAAAGCCTGCATGGGACGGGCAAATGGACTTGCTTTTATTTTCATCCTATCAGCAATGCAACTGTCCTCTGTAGAGGACATTTCTAGACCTGAATATCTCCATACCGCTTCATATTACTGAAATAACCCCCTCTGGTATATAGAGGACATTTGGGGCTTTTCAATGACACTAAATGTGAAGGAGTGGCATTCTGGGAATTGTAGTTTTTATAGATTTTTAATACAAATTTGACTGGATAATTTTTTTTATCATCTGGTTTTCGGAAGTTATGTTCATATTTTATTTTATTTACGCAACAAAAAAAATATACTTTTGACTTGAGCCTGAGATTAGTTTAAATTTTTGTTAATTATTATTAAATAGCATTACGACTGTTCCTTTATTCTTTTTTTTTTGCACAAAATTTCACGCACTTATACTTTCCCGATCATTAATTGCCTAAGCTGCTTCATTGTGCCGCGTTCACGCGGAAGCGCTGCAATGTGGCGCAGAACTAAAGCTGCTTCCACCCTTATTAACCTATGGAACCTATGGAAAATGTGGTCAATTTTCAAAATATAACCACAATAAAATACTGCGATTGACTAATGCAATCATATTTTTGTATCAAAACAGACGGTAGAGGTGAAAATAAAAACGGACACACAGACCCTGAGACACACGCATACACAGATCAATGTTGTACTGGGCCGACGATGGAACGCGAGGGAGTGAGTTTGGGTGTCTAATCAAAGAGAGGGGGCAGAGAACAGTTGAACAATGTCAAATTAATTATAGAAGCTCTAAATGACCAAAGCTGAGCAGAAGCACTGGTCAATCGTTGTGAAAAAATACACTTCTGGTATGAAATGGAGGTGAAGCACTTCCGCGTCCGGTGTGAACCCGGCGTAACCCTCTTTGGTTTCACGTTTTTCTCTTTATGTTCCCCATTTTACTCTCTTTGCATTGCATCACTAACTTAACATCTGATGGGCTAAAACCGAAAGTCAATTTACAGGTAATTGTAAATCTTTAAACTTGACAGGATTGGAAACTTTAAGAAAAACTTTCACATGGTGCAAATTGGCAAAAATGATTCAATTAAAAAATTCAAAAAGAATATAAGCAGTTGAGGTGCATCATTATAAAGTAAATGTTTCTGAGCTTTTCTTTTTTGATTAAAACAAATATGATGTTTTGGCATAAAGACTTTTGTAAACAAAACCAACTTTTATGGGGTCTAAGCTCGAATGCAGCCACTTCCCCTAATGACTAAATCTAATTACCTCTCACAGCATTTAAAAGGCAATATAGCTGTTAACATAATTATATTGTGCTTATATAATAGTAGGGAATGAAATGTGCTGAAAGTGGGATTTTACAGTTATTCTATAATCCTGTAAAACACAAGCCTAAGAGCCGATTCCAGTGAGGCAGGGATGTTTTCCCCAGTTATTAGGGCTCTAGGATATTCCACCCCTTAGGGGATTGTTGGCTTTTTCCATGCCAAGTGTTTGTATTAAAACTGAGCGGAATTACACATCATTATGAATTCCATTGTAGCTGAAAAACTGCTTACACCCTCTAAACCAGCATTGAACCTTTAAAAACAACTCTTTTTCTTGAAAGTTATAACAGTTTATCATAAAAACACATTTAAGGGTTTTTGTTTTTAAAAAAAAAGTTGTACACTCTGTTATAATAGCAGCTGCAGCACATTTTTTTGGGAAAAAGGATTCATCAGGCACAATCATATTTACTGACATTGTAGAAGGACGAGCTTTTGTTTTAAGAAATCACATTCACTATATTTTATACATTCAGTCAGAGCTACAGCATATCAGCCTTTGAAAAGTTTGAATTTATGAGAACGCCGTGTGAAACTCAAGATATGGAGGTATTAACGATCATTTTTACATATCCGTGGATGACAGAAGCAATGCTAACTTAGCCATTTCCAGCTGCCTGGAGTGCTTCTTGCTTTTCTGTAACGCAATTATGTTTGACAATGAGTATGTTGATGGAGTTATTGTGTGCAATTTGGTACTTCTTGTGTGTGAGGCACCAGATGTTGCACACCGCTTTGAATGCAGCCACACAAAACTGCTTCCTAGCATTAAAATGCTAATGCGGACCTGATGATTGCCATATTGTTCTCGATTGCACCCGAAGTGTTTTTCCGAGGACAGTAACGCTTACGAATCTTTTTTTTTTTTAAAAAAAAGAGGGTTGTAGGTGTTGTTTATGCACAATTGACCCCTCGAATTACAATAAAAGCGTGCTCGAACACGGACACACGCCTAAATACAAAGGCGTACAGTAATCAACGCGCCCTCCTTGAGACGGTGGAAAAGAACATCCCCCCGCTGCATCCTCAGTATGTCTTAATACAGAATGAACAAGCAATCATGCAATATTAGACACATTAAGCTTTAGTCACACAACACCACTACTTTAATAAAGCACTCACTGAGGATTTTTGTAGAGCTTAATTGGCCTTTTCCTGATGACTTTTACTTCAAGTCTGCAACTATAGAAAATAACATGAAAAGCTTCCTGAATCAATTACTCTGTAATGAAGTGAGTTGTGGGCCTTGAAGATGTTTAATTATTCTTCTGTCAATTTTTTTTTTTTTCTTTAAAGTGACAATTAATTGAACGTTAAAATGTTGTGGGTTTTTTTTATCTTATTTCTAGAGTTTTTGTGTTATTAATGGAAAGGGAAATGTGACTGAAATTATAGACTAATAATAATAATAATAATAATAATAAAAACCATTGGTTGTTCCTGTTTTAGTCCACTTACCCTGATGACTTAAACACAATTTTCCCTGGGGTGGGATCTTTTTGCCAAAAGTTGTGTCAGGAAGAATGAGCTTCTTTATTTAAAGCTTGTATGAGAAATGAATTACATCTTTTTTTTTAAATACTTGAAACACATTGTTAAAAACTTAATTAATTCTAACATCTAAAATGCTATATAGCTTTTATTTATGCAGTACTTTATATAATAAACACAATCAGAAGATGAGTTTCCAATATTTCCCAAAACTTGACATTTTTTGCAAGATTGTGTTTCCCAGTTGCTAAAACATCACTCTTTAATCTAAACCTAAAAAAAAAAAATTCAAAACCCAGAGTTTACTCTTTGCAGAACACAACACATTCTCACTTTTAAAAACACAGTTGGCATTCACAAAACTAAAAGGTGCAAGAAGTTAACGCAAACTCAAACTCAGCTCCAACACAACAGGAACACCAGAAACACACAACTGATCAAAACTGAAGACACTTGTTGCAAATCAACTGCAGCGAATATAAGGGCGGTTCTTGAGCAAGTGAGCGAGTTTTCAAAGATGGATAACGGATCAAGACCTGCACCAAGATCCGGACGCACAGCAAGAGCCAGAACTGCACCAAGACCTCAACCGAGACCTGAACTCAGACAAAACATAACAAAAATTCTGATGAGATCTGGGCCACATTTAGGCCGAATCCAAATTCTTTGCCTATCCCTACCGCTTGTAATCATAGAGACATTTGTGGAGTTGGGGTGTCCAAAATTGTTTTATGTATCCCTCCCCCTATCCTAGACACCTTGACGTTGGGAGTGGACAGTTTTTCCTCAATGATTCCCGATCTGCACTGGTGTCCAATAACAGACATGAAGTCCTGTCCACTTTGTCATGGGAGGGGTCACACGTCAGTGTAAGAGTTGGGTCATCTGGACCCCAAAGATAGCATCAGGGTTAAGGGGGACTTTTCATAGTGAATCCTTTTTTTCTAGCGCTGGTAGCTCCGCGCTAATATAGATGACCACTGAATACTGATGACGCTATTTTTTTTCATAATTTTCCACTTATAGAGCTAAATTTAAGCACAAGGAGAAGCCGTAGGGGTAGGAAGAATTCTGATCGGCCTTATTGACCGTGTGTTGGTTCATGAACTGATAAGGCAACAGGTCATAAGATCAACCCTCAACTCAGCAGGTTCATTGTGGCTTCACATCATTTAACACAAATTACCAATTTTTCACTGTTTTTCATCCACCTTTTTCTCCGTTTCTTAACCCAGTTGAAGATGTCTGTCTGCTTGGTATTGGAAGGATTGTGAGAGACAAAACTAAACGCTCAAGAAAACCCGTTTCAGGCCATATACATGGCTTAGGATTACACTTCCATTGAGTCATACAAAAGCTGGATCCAGCACTGAAGATCATGTTTTTCCTGTTGTCTGACTAGGGAGAACATCGCCTGTGATGTGGATGAAGTCCTCTGGTCTGAGTATCAGCATTTAGATCCAGTTCAAGTGTTTAGATGACATCTTTTGCGTATCGTTTTGATTGCAACTCCTGATGCCAAAAACCCATGAAATAAGAACATAAAACTTGTTTTCATTTTTTAATACTCCAATAAGATCTTGTAATACTTTTAAAATGTATAGAGTGCAAAAGATGTGAAGGACTTCCATCATCAACGTACTTCCGCTGATGGAAATCATTGACCAAAACATGTCCAATACTCCTCTGCCTCTCTAAATGCAGGCTTTGTTGAGATTCAAGTGTTTACATGCTAAAGTTTCTGAATGAATCTCCCACGTCTTACAACAAATCTGACCCTGTCCTTTGAAAATTGGAAACGTATTCAGAATTTGCCCTTTCTAAGAAAATATTTGTGATTGCTTTACCACTTGAGAAGCTTTTGTCCTTTAAACTATACAAAATGACCTGTCATAGATGAGCGTTGATCTTGACTGACAAGGAGAGATCTGTTCAGTTTATTAAAGTGAAGTGGCATGGTTTTTTTTTTTTACCTGCCTCATAGCAGGCAAGTTAGGGGTTGCGTGTGCAAAACTTTGATTTTAGCAAATTCAATTTTTTGACTTTTAAGAATAATAAACCGAATATTTCTATTTTTTTCTTCTTTACAAAAATAGTGTAAAACAGCATATTCAATGTGAAAGTTACACATGTGGCTAATAATAGGTATAGGTATAGTCTTATTGATTTACATAGACAAAAATGTACATTTCATTTGGTCTTATCTTTCAAACTTGCAGGTAATGCACGTTTTGGGAAATAAAGATAGGACTTTAATTTGTTTCAAGATGTTCTTTGTTGTCTTGAAAGGAGAGAAACAGGGCGGTACGTGAGAGTGCTGAGTATCACAGGGTTGCTCAGCCAGGCAGCAAGTACAGCTGCGGGTTATCAGGTGTATTAGTACTCTGATACTGCATGATAAATTGGCTCTGTTGGCTGCGACCATAGGTAATCACACACAAGCACTGCCAGGAAAAAGGAAAAAAAAAAAAAAAAAAGCTCAACACTTTTTCTCTTTTGGTACTGGAAGAATGATGAGTCACACATGCCCTTCTGCAATGAACAGTGCCCGCTTTTATTCACTTTTATTATTTTTCTACATGATGATGTTTAATTCATGATTTTGGAATGGACTTGGGTATCGAAGCACCTAAAGCTTATGAGTCCCCACTGAATCATTTCCTCTATTAGAACAGTGGAAAATGGGGGGGATCACGATATCCGACTCCTCCACGTCTTACTGTGTCCTTTGGCAAAATAAAAAAAAAAAATGATTTGCAACATTTGATTAACTCTGACAACAAAATGGTGTTTATATAAAATGGGTTTATTTATTTATCCACACATTTTTCTAATTTGTTAAAGCTTAATCAAAATAATTGGAAGACTTATTTTTAAATAAATAAGAGCAAACTGTAGTAATCTGTTTTTTTTTGCTTCTATTCTAACTTCTTAGTTTGCATTTTCCACAGCGAATCAACTGATTTGATTTGGCAGAATTTATATTTTAGCTGGCTGGGGACATTGACATATATTACTGGATTGACCCTTGCCTACTTGCTGCTGTAGGCAGAAACGTGCGCGCGCTGCGGCCATTGTTATGCATTGAGTCACGCCAGTAGAACGCTGCTGAACGCTAGCTCCCTCATTTCTTTACTGATTTTCAAAAAACATTGCTCGAATTAAAGCTTGGAAAATGATTAATTCACGTTTCATATTTAAACATGTATTATCTATAAAGATTAATCTGTAAATAGTGTAAATTGCTCATTCTACTGCTACAGGTAAGGCATTGCTGTCAAATTCTAAATAACCATGATTTTTTATTTCATCTATATATGTAACTGAGCTTGTAAATGCTTGTCACCCAAGACAAGAAAGGAGGGAGATTGAAGTTTCATGGCATGAATGACTGACGAAGTTTAGTAACAAAGTCCTTTCCCTGTTAAAAACACCTCAAAGTGCTTAGAAAAACACCCTTTACCACTTTTTTTTTAATTAAACTACAACTTTTATTATTTTTGGATTACATACATTGTAAATACATCTCAATTGCATTCAGAATTTACCATCAAATCGACGATTTCATAACTGCTCTCTACTGTGTTCATGCGCCTGAGCAGAAAGTGAACGCTGTATATCCTAGCCGGGCTTCCTCCAGTCTGTACGACCAAGAAAGAAGCTCAACAGTGACAGCACTAATTAAGAAAATTATGTGCGAACTCACTTACACTTTCTTACCAAAAAATTAATTAAAAGAGACCAACTGACAACAAGATTTAGGCTCTTAAAGTAGCTAGCTTTATGCTACTTTGCTAGCACATCAATGCAGCAACGCGCATCATGACTGCACATATTACATGTTGCCCACATGAATTTCAATCAATTTTTGTGCTAATTGAATGTAGATACATGAGAATAACATCAGCAAGGTTTTAAAACATCAAACATTAAAAACATAAATCTAAGAACCAAGCTAGCGTGCTACTTGCAAGTTGCTAGCACCCACTTTAGCACAAACTTCCCTGTTCTCAGCCTGATTCCTCTATTAAAACGTGATTCCTGTCCTGTGATGATTCTTCTTCATGGGATTATTTTGCTGTCAAAGTTCTTGAAGTTGATTACAAAACATTGCGTCCCGTTTTGTGGTTCTTTTCGTACTTATTCGAACCTCCTCCATTCAACACAATGCAATCACGTGATTTCTAATCCAGTACCTTGGCTAGAGACCTGCACAGGGGGACCCAAACTCTGCTTGCCAGCCACTGTGGCTAAAAATTTAATGTAAACGTGTGTAAGTCACCCCAATTCTAAGCTGATATTTGTGCCCGAGTTCAGATATTTTAAAATTGCATGTAGTCACAGTTCTTTTTAGGTTTCTAGGTTATTGGATATTTAACAGTTTCAGTACAAAAGCCAGAGGACGTAGAAAATAGTCCTAGTGTTTGATAGCAAACCATCCCCCCAAATGTCCTACATAATTAAAACAGTACTGTCCTAACAGGAGGGCATTTTTCTGAGGTAAAAATAGGTCAAACAAGTCAAATTATTGTTTATCTGGTGAAATATAGTTTTATCCACAAAAAAAAAAATCTCAAGGCTGCAAAAATGAACTGTTTCTTTGGCCTCCTGGTAAGAGATGTAGAGTTAAATATAGCATTATCTTTTTTGGACTTTTCTCATTGGACTTTCCAGTCATATCAATTTTTTTCTTTTCCAAATGTAGTTCATGATACTCCAAGAAAACACACACTGCATGTTAAAATAAGAAATTGATCATATTTGGCCAGCTTGAGAAAAATACAATGCTACAGTTCATACGTTCAGACCGACCTCGGCAACGTGCGTTCAAACAACCACTTTCAATGAAAAGTCCAAGTAAAGGCGAGCATATGTGCGATTCATGTTTCCGCGCTCAAAACTGTCACATTTACACAAGGTTTTTGGTAGTTTGATTAGATGTTTAGAGTCCTTTTTTTAAATTTGTGAAAGTATTAACCGAAAATTGAAAATCAATCATATATGGAACATTGATAGTTGTGGTTTGTACTTGGCCAGGATTACACGACAACAATCTGAATCTATTTTTTTTTCCCCTGTCCTTCCAATATTTGAAGCTGTAGTTGCCAAACCTGTTTTTAGGGACTTTTTATGGGATATGGACTTAGAGCTGAATATCCCTCCACCATTAAGGTGATCTGGAGAAACCAATTTCTTCACGCGGGGGTGCTCTGAAGCACAGAAATTTACATTTAAAAACAAGTATTCTCTTTTTGTTTGACTCTCTTTTGACACATTTTAATCCTGAACACTAAAATAAGTTTTAATAAAAATGGCAATAACTATGAAATCTTGTGGAATTTCTGTTTCCGTCTAATAATTTTCAGTCACCAAGAGTTGTGACAGAAAAAGTCTGAAACAAGATTTATGAGACTTAAAATGCTTCAACATTTCGCACCAAGCATTTTCCAACAGTTGGTACATGCATTAGCATTGGGTAACGACAGACCAGAGTAAACACCATATGCTGAATGTGTTTAAAAGCCTGTGTTCAGTGCATTCTTGAACGTTCAATACATGCTCGGTGTGAACATGCACAATAAAGTTAGAGCTCAACAAACAGATCACTTGTAAAATCATCAAATATTCAATGCCTTTAAGAACAGACTCAAGTGCTAAAGGCCTAAAGAACATGAGGAATAGTCATTTGAAGGGTTAGCAACAGCCCCCTCCAAGCAGTACACTAGTGGCACCTAAACAACACACAAAAATGATTCACAATAAAAGCTTAATATCTAGACTGCACATCTGTAACAACAAAAAGTAAAAAGGCTGTAAAACATATTCTAACAATTGTATTTTCTTTCCACAAAGATATTTGTACGTGACACTTTAAAGCAAACGGGATTTTTCTATGAGCGGTTTAGTCACAACTCAGAATCACTGATAGTAAACTGGCATGGAAAAGGATATTTGATTTGTCCTTTATCTTTGTTTTTCCTGTTTCTCACAAATGCAGTCTCAGTTTGAGTTAAAACACTGTAAATTATTGCTCAGAAGCACTAGAAAGTAGTTTTTTGTTAGTTTCTCAGATGTATTGCTTTTACTGTATGTGTGACAAAAAGGAGCCTTAGGGTTCAGAAACAATGTGTTCATGCAGAACTTGAGTTTTGGTGTGTTTATTTTGAAAGGGTCATTCATTTAAATACATATATGTTTTTTTAATAAACAGTTGAAATGACAACATTAAGGTCCAACAGTTTCAAAATGTGCTGTAGCTACTGAAGCATGAGAAAAGTTGTGATTGTGTTTTGAGGAATATCATTTTTTTTTAACACTTTTTGGTCGTAGAAGTAACACTCTTAATGTAATGAACAAGATAGACAATTAAAGTAGTCACATTTGGGTTTTTATGCTGAAGGAAAGTGAAAAAAAGACGGAAAAAACCTGTAGGCTTACATATTTTCAAAACTTTGATAGTGGAGCATTTTAAAATGTCTTCTTAAGCCATCCAACAAAAACCAGCAACCTTTTATTTAAAACTGACTTTAAAATGTTGCAACACTTTCAAGTAGATAAATAAGATTCAGTGGCTGAGGTATTTACGCTACACTAACCAGCAATTTCCCATCACACAACCTTCTGGTAATTGGTGTTTTGAAATGACCAGACTTTTTTTTTTTTTTTTGCCTCTGCCATATTTGCTTCTCAACTCACTGGTTAAAACATGACTTTCAAGGATGCACAAAAACACAAAATTACATTTTTTTTTATATTGCTTCACATCCTCTTTTTCACTGATGTGATTTTGTCCTTTTTTCACGCTCCAACAGAAATCCAATAACTAACTGAACTGCTTTGGCATTTTGGGTGGTCTTTAAAAGATGCATTGTTTTAATTTTCTTTTTATGCCTGCCACAAAGATTTCATAACTTTACAGCCTCTTCTTATTAAAATTGTTCAAAACAAATATGCAGTTTCCAGCCAGTTATGTATAAAATCAGCTTCTATATCACATAAATTTTGGAGTGAACTGGTAGAAAGTGATTGGTTGAGCAGGGGCGGACATATGAGTTTGGGGGCCCTGGCGAAAAATAAAATGGGGCCCCTCTACAGCGGGATTAATAATGTTTTTTTTAGATGTTAAAGCCTCAAATAAAGTCTTCATTGGTCCACTAGTAGACAGAATCAATGTCAAGAATTCAGTTATTTTGATGAACATTTAAAAACGGAAATCCTTTCAAAACATCTCGGAACCTGCGCTGAAATTAAGCAGGAAATGCACAAAATACAGTGATTTTGAGGGAGGAAATGCACAAAATACAGTAATTTTGAGGGAGAAAACTAAAATGATCAGGATCAAACACATAAATAGCATTTATGGAACAGGTTAATGGACAGATTTTTTGTTGTTATTAGTAATCTGTATATGTCATGATGCCTCACTTGCCTCCCCTGACCACATGTCCCTGGTTGAAACATATTTTAATAAAGAACTAATCTCAAACCCGCCCCAATTATGTGTGCTCACCTAAAGCAATTCTTACCAACAAAGTTGGAATCAAAACTGCTGAATTGGCCAGAAAACTGCCCATTCTGACAAAACTAAATTCTCTGATCACTAACTTGCTGCCAACTGGAGTATTCCATTGCTGCAGAGGGACGGGGGAGAGCAAAACATTTTGATATGATCATGGCATCAGTGCAACAGAAAAATATCTGAACTATTTTCTGGGATCAACTTGGTTTGTGGTGTTTTCCATGTCCAATTTTAAGGAAAAATGGGTCTGGGTCTTTTTGGGTTAAGCCGTTTCATTAATTAGGGGTGATTTTGTTTATGAAAGAGTTATATAATAGTGGCGTAAAACGTATTTCAGACACTTTAATTTAGTGTTCACCTCAAGACCCCAGAGGGTTTGGAGTCTCAGACAATCGCTTACCTTTAATGACAAATCCGCCCATAAAGTCGAGTACTTGAGGTATGAACATTTCTTGATTTGACTTTAGAAGTCATTGAGATATCTGAAATATCTTTGTGATTTAGTTTGTTTTATGTCAAGAACCAGCGGGGTGGCACCCAAAAATTACAAACTTTTCAAACATTTGCTGAATAAACTTAGACATGACGCAACTATAAACAAAAGGACAACAAAAACAGAAGACCTGACCAAGATAAAGCGAAAACTAGACACTTAAATACACAGAGTGCAATTACTTAAATGAAGACAGCTGTGGGTAATTAAGGAGACCAGGCGACAGTGAAAAAAATGTACACAGAAGACAAAACAATACAAGATCGGAAGGAAATATATGTGACAAAACAATCTTCACAGTTTTTGAACCATCATCCACTGATTTTTTATCCTCGTAATCTATAATGTTTTTATTTCATACACAACAATTCTGTGGGAAATTGCATTTTTTGGGCAGCATTGTTGTTGCTCACTTGTTTTATTTTGTTTTAAATCATCCGACAAAATTTCATAATTTTTTTTTTTTGCAATTTTGTTGTGTTTGTGTACAAACATGATTCTTTTCTAATTTTTCTTCCACATTTTTTTGCTTATTCATGTTTTAGATCAAACTATATTGTGCTGCATTTTACTTCTGATTGGTCGGTTTTTCCAAATTTTGTTTATGTGACTTTAAGTGCCATTGAAATCCTTTAAAAATATTTATTTTAAAAAATATGCAATAAATAAATTATTTTAATTTTTGTTTACTTTTTTCATCTTATCTGGTGCTGCAGACATATTCCACAACATTGTTAAGTTTCCTTTGTCAGCAAATTTGGCCAATTATCCAAAAATATTGAAATGTAATCCCTTTTTGTATACCTAGATTGTCATAAAATGTATGTTTAAAAAAAGGCTTGAACATTTTTTAAATAAATCTTGCTATAAAAAAGTGAAAAAACAGCTGCAGGGGCAAACAGTATGCTGGAAAATTCAATTTATAAACAGAAGACATAAAAATCAAATAAAGAATGGAAGCAGGTAAGGAGTGGGAAGCAAATGACAACACCTGCAGGAACACAAGAGATAAATATATATCTTTTTTTGTGATGGAGCTATGAGGAGGGTGTGAAGAGCGAGGGAGGCTCCAAAGTGAGAGTTAAGCGAGAAAAAGAGCTGTGGAGATAATGAATAGTGATGAGGCATCTGTTCTCAGCTTAGGTTAAACAGATCAAAGATTGTGGAGCTGAGAGACAGGATGGAGGTTGCTAAAGTCATAGCCTGGAGCTTCAGAAATAAAGGTCTTTGTTGCATTATTCCCATCCTAAGCCCTGCACTTTTTCTGTTTTGTGCTGTCTATATTTTTAGTTGAGGAGCAGCTTTCGCTGCACCTTTTATAGATCTACACAGAGACTCTTTAAGGTCGAGACTGAGAGCTTATAGGACCCCATAAACAACAAAGGGTAAGAGAGCTCTTGGATTTTGATTGGTCAGTATTGTCACCGAAATGACACAAAAAGATACACTGCATGTTGTTACAGTTCACAAGTTCATAAAATACTTTTTTCCTTAATTTTCTTCTATTTTTAGGGGGAAAATTATCAAATTTTTATTTTATTTTACTTAGATTCAAATTAGACCAATTTTTTCATTCTACCTTTTAAGTCAAATTTAATGTCAAATTAATTATAAGTGTCAAATGTTTTGAAAAGGATATAATTTGGCTGATTTCAACACTTTAAAGCCAAATGAAAGACTCCTTCAAATATGACAAATCATTTTTAATACAGGAATATTTTAATATCCTGAAAAAAAAATTCTATTATTGAATGTGGCCAAAGTGTGCATATTTTAAATTAGCTTTTTTTATTTTTGTAAAAGACATTTGGTTCAATAAATGTGTGTTTTCCAACCTTTTCTGAGCAAAGGAACAGGTTTTCCTTGATTTTACTCTAAGGCGCTCACCAAAAATGTAAAAATAAAAGAAAGAAACTGTATATCTGAATTAATAATAAACACTGATTCTTACCAAAGTGCCTTGAACAAAATTTCAAAAAGAAAAAAGTTTTTTATGATCTTTTTTATATTTACAACTACTAAGTGTGAAACTTTGGCCTGTTAACATCACACTTGTTGAAAACCAATGCATGTGTGAGTTTTTTGAGAGTTCATATTGCAGTCCACTCTGTCAGTCTGGGTGATGAGTGTAAAAACATGATTTATGACTCTTATAAAACGTCAAAATGTGAACAATTAAACTTAAAATATATATTAGGGGTGTAACGGATCATCACATAATCCGTGATCCGCACAGAGAAGAAGCCACGGCTCGGCACACGCGTGTACCGCGGACAACCCCAACCCCCACCGCCCTCTCTCGCATTATTGAAATCAATTGTCCGTTCACATCGAAAGGAAATCGTCTTTGTTTTGACAAGCCCTAAAAAGTAACTGCTTCACAGTTATCTTAAAGTCTGTTTACCTGAAGCTCCCGCTGCGTGTGGGAGGAGCTTCCGTCAAAAACGTTTCTCAGTAAACGTAGACTCTTTATGACTACAACTACAACTAACACCTGCAAAACCCATACAGGTGCGTGCAACTAATGCTTACATTTTACTTTATAATCCTAATTTTTCATACTTTTATTTTTGACCTGCTCTTGAAAACTCATGCAAACAGTTGGCCATCGTGTCCTGGAAGGACATTTACTTTTGGCACACTGTTGCAATGGCTTTATGTTTATATCCAGAACCTCTCAAGGCCACAACTAAGTGGGTTTTAAAAAGGTACATTAAATGTAGTTATTAGGTTGACTAATTTCTCTTAAAAAATACATTTATCACCTTCACCTTTACAGATGTTGTGCAATTTACCTTCAGTTGGAAATGCAAGAATGACCTCCGTCTTGTTAAAAAACATGTAACAGAAGGGTGTTTTAGATATTTTAAGTAGGTAATTTACTCTATTGTACATAAATTATCTCATATTACAAAAAAAGTATGTAATGTAACAAACAGAATAAAGAATCTGGACATAAGAAAGGGTAAGATATAATAGAAACTGAGAAAATAATGCATTACTATACAAACTGCATCGACAACAGTCACACAGGAAGTGCGTAAAATCACAAACTCTATTATAACTGATGTATATAGAAACAAGTCATTGGCTTTGTTGCAATAATTAAACAATATACAAATGATTTTGCCACAAAACGATAAAAAATATGAAAAATAAAAAGTGTTGACAATTTGAATAATACATTAATCTTTTGAGGATTTTTCTGAAATATATCACTTTTTGTTGTCAAAGTCAGTCATTTTCTCCTTTGAATTGTAACCAAGCATGAAGTGCTTCCTGATTAGTGAAGGGGGAAAAAAAAGTCGGTCTCAGTCATTGGTGTATGAAGAGTCAGTGCATGAGGTCGATACACAAGCGGGTCCCCGTGGAAATGCGGAATGCTACAGATCTCTGCCGCTCATTTTCAGCCTTCATTAAAAACCAGGGCCAGCTAAGTCTCTGCTGAAAATCACAACCCTTTATCTTTTAATGTGCTAGCTGAGCAGTATATTAGCTGGTCCAGACAAAATGCAGTCTCTTGGTGTCTAATTTCACAAAAAAAATGTTTTATTTATTTGGCTTTTATTTGAGGAAGCCTTATCTCTTTGAAACACACGACTTGCGAGTTTTCACATTTGAAGCTATTTCATTTTTTTATAAATAGTGTGTCCCACTGCAAGAATTGTAACGCGGCAAACATAGAAATATTGCTATGTAAATGTCACCTGGTTGTGTGAAGGATGAACCAGTTGTTTGGAGAAAATAATTGCAATTAATTGGTATTTGAGAGAAGAACGCACATTAATTTTGCAAGAAGTATTAAGAATAGAATAGAATGTGTTTCCATGTATTCTTAGGAATTGTTCCCTGTTGGTAAATAGATACAAAATTTTTATTTTGTTGATGAAAACTAACCCTGGCATCCCATTTTTAGTTTCTATTAGTGTTATAAATAATATCTACGCTGTCAAAGACAATCTGTTGGAAGCATAATAGTACCCGCATGAGTACTGTATTTCTAAAGTTTTTCTTGTGTATTCAGGAATGACATTATTTCATCAGAAGAGTCCACAGAGAGCTTGTTGTCAACCCATCAGGCATCACAGAATGGAATTAACTCTCACCAGCTTGATTCAAACGATCCAACAGCAGCGTTAAGTGTCTCCGTGCTTTCAACCCACGAGGAAGTAGTCAAAAAAAAAAAATTGGGCTTGGCTGTCTAGATGATATCTTTAAACTGCCATCAGAGCCCTCACTTCATTATAACCAGCATCACTTCCCATTGCCTTTGTTGCAAAGAGACCATTTGGAGAGCTGCCATGTGACAAATGCCTCACAAGCCTGTAGTCAGGACAGCCACAACAGTGTGTTAATACACTATCATTGATATGGAGACATGCTCATTAAAATCAATGACAAATGTGAGGGTGAAACAAGAGGGCGGGGGTGGAGTGAAAGTGTCAAAACAAAAACTGTAAAGCTCACTGGTTTAGTTTTAGTCTTTCATTTTAAAACGTTTTTTTAAAAACAAGGGGAAAAAATGACATTAACATGCACCCCAGTAGCATTAGGAAATCAAAAATAAATCACATTTTATCTTGGTGAGTATAGTTTACCTTTTACTTTTGCCCCCTCATCTTTTCGTCCCAGAGCTTGGGTTATATCTTGCAAATGCTTTACTAGAGTATTTCTTATTGTTCATTTATTTTTGTTTTATTTTACTGTTAAAACGTCCCTCCGTTTTTTTTTATTTGATTCTAAATTATATATATTTTTAACCTCCTTTGACCCTATGGTCAAAGTGAATTCATTGCCAGCATCAACGAGGCATTTCCGTCCACAGAACGGCAACTCACTGTATATTTTCTCTTTTTCTGACCATTCTCTATAATCACTTGAGCATGAAAATCCTAGTAGATCAGCAGTTTCTGAAAAAATCTGGGAGCACCAACCATGATCAACTTCAATCCTCTTTCTTCTACATTCTGACCGTCTTGACCACGTCTACATGCCTAAATGCATTGAGTTGCTGCCATGCGATTGGCTGATTAGAATTTTAAATTAACAAGTCACTTTTGAGCATCTCAGAAACAGAAGGAAAAGATGTATTACTTTCTTCAAACGATAACTTATTTAAAACGTTTCAACAGCAAATGAATCTGAAAATCCTCAGAGGAGAGGTACATTTTCTAATTCCCTACACTGTTATCACTGTCTCGATAATAAAACAATCCATAATATCTTCAAGAGATTTCTTGATAAAGACAAAAAGTATCTTAAAAGAAAGCAATCAGCCAGTGATTGCATGATAATGACATCAAAAATGTGTCTGCTCATTTGCTATAAAGTAGATTTGTACTTTATTTAAAAAAAAGGCTGAAATAGTAAAACTTTTCCTCAAGGTTAAACATAAAATTAGTTCCAAAATGTTCTGCTTATGAGTCAATGAGCACTTCATCTTGAGTGTAGGAAAGTCAAGATGCTGCACTGCAGCTATAAAAGAGGGAGACGGTGAGACAACATGACTTTATTGAAAGTTAGTCCTTGTATATCCTTCCTATGTGTTTCTCCCTAACTCCAAATACTTATGGATCAAAAATCAACATTTTGGATAAAGAATAAAATCCTCATTTTATTTAAGTGCATGGTCAGAGTCACAAACCAAATCTTCAAAGATTTAGGATAAAAAAAGCCACCTTGTTTAAAAACAAGCCACTCTAGTCTAAAAACGTCACTTTTTCAAATGTACTTTATTACACTGAAATCAATAAAAATATTTACAATACTGATCATGCTAAAATTGTAAAATATGTAACATAATTCAATATTAGTAGGGAAAAATACTGATAAATCCAAGAACAGTTTTTTTTTTTTTTTTTTTAGCACAGACGTGCTGCTGACCATAATATCCTTTTTTATGAGATTACTTTTAAACTTGAGGTTGCTGTATATATTAAAAAATACCAGCAAATTCTTTCTCTTCATAAATTTGTCCCCCATCCTGACCTTTAGGAATGCATGAATTTTGCAATAAAAGTAACAAAAGGCTAAAATTATGAATAAGACTAAGCTTCCTCAAAGCTGCAATACATACATAGAAGCACATCTAAGCGTGTAAATCTCATTAATCTAGCCTTTTTTCATGCATCATCTCTACTTTTTGTCGGAATTATATTTTAAGAAAGAGGTGTCATCTTATGTACATTGAGTTTTTTGCTTTAAGTGCAAAAGCTTATTATTTTTTCTTTTTTAGCCCTTTTTAATGAAAATATAAAGGTCAAGGTTCTCTTTCAAGAAGTAAATTTATAGTTAAAAAAAACGTTTTTAAATGATTACAGATTGAAAACTTTTTGAGTGTTCAAAGCTATCTCGAAGCTACACAATAAAAAGTGAAATATTGGATAAATTAATGAAAGTTATTTAAAATATTATTTATCAAATTATATTTTTGAGTTAAATAAACCAACTATTTAATTATAACTTAAAAATTTCAAATGGAACAAAATACAAAACTTTTGTTAAGTGATCTAATTTAGTCTAAAAATGTGTTTTCATTGAAATACATCTGGCAGGAACTGCTTTCCATATATATTTGTGGAACTCTAAAACTGAGTAAAGAAAGCAGGCTGTAATACTTTTTGTTCAAATATTTTTCCCTTTTTGTGAAAATCTTTTGTGCTTCAGGCAAAAACCTCAAATATCAAGCGTTCTTCCTAATCTGTTTGACAAGGGAAACGCTTGATTTATCTGATGAAATAAACAAGAAGCAGTGTTGCACAGGAACCCCACAAAATGAGCGCCATTACACACAGATTATTCCAGTGAAGGATCATTTGAATTGGAAGAAGAAAAAGTGCTATTGAAGCAAGAATCAATGTCTTTTCCTCATTTCGCTCCGCGGCGGCTCTCCTTTTCGTCCGTTCGTCATGATGAAGAATGGAAACAGAGAGCATGTGTAATGGTGTTATCCACCATCACAGACAATCACTCATGAGAGTCTATTAACGGCAAGGTTTGCCTCGCATTTTCAAACCTTCACCTTGTGTTTTATCGTTTGCCCTACATGCTCATTGAAGTCTAACTATTAGCGAAGAGCGGTTTTAAAATTATTTAACATTTCATCATAGCTTTCTGCGCCCTTCCATTTTTCTATTTCAGAGTGCTAGATGTGATTTTAAATTAAAGCTTTCACCTGTTTCAGTGAAATTTGCTCCGGACAGTGAAGAGAATGATGATGAATGATGAATCCCTGCTGCTTCTCTCACTGTGGAAAATATAACCCATCAAACCGCCTCGTGTCACATAATAACAATAAAATCCTATTATGGTGTGACTTTTTTTTTTTTTTACTGAAGGAGAAAAACTAAACCATTAAATGTCGAATTACTAAAAAAAAAGCTTTAATGTAGAAGTGACTTGACAATCTCATTTTAATTTCACAGTCTTTCTGTTACAAAAGGCTCCTGCTGTAATAATGGAACATATGCCATCTTCATTATTAGCCAACTGAAGAATGTCAAGTGCGTCCATCTATTCTAGAATATGGCTCAAGTATGTGGCAGATAGCAACATAATGACTTTTAAAAGGTAATATGAAATCATAACACTTGCAACACATGGCTTTTTACAGCCCAGTTTCAATCTTTTTCACAATAAAAGCTTCACTGCTTCAAATCTTCATATTTCAATGAGATTTTGAATAAAGGGGTTCTTACATTGATTTGATAAATCATCAAATTACAAGATTGTAGCTTTTCATTTTTTTAAATAGAGCAAGTTTAATTGAAAAATCTGAGACAAGAAAAAACTATCTCCTCTAATGTTGGTATCTTTTAAGACCCTCTCCGATCATCTTATGAGCAGTCTTGAAGCATCAATTCAATTCAATTCTATTTATTTATTTAATCTAATTAGCTAATCTAATTCTCCTACTACATATTTGAATAAGAGAACTGAATAAAAATGAAGTTATTTTAGTTGTACGTAAAGTCTCAGTTGTCCGTGTCGTTTTCCAGGACATAGTTTCTGCAGAGCGACAGTAGTTAATTAGAAATTTGCCTCCGATCAATTACGGGCAGGATCAATTACATGAAGCAACCCCACCCCCACTTCCTGTCACCCAATCATTAACTTATCTCCCACTAGCTTACAGCCCTTCACACCCTCAGCCTAACATTAGCGTTGCAATATAAATAACGAGCAATACTGGAGATATCCAGACGTACAGTTTGGACCCAGATGCCGGCTCGTTCAAGGAAAAAAACTAGAGCTGTAATGCAATTCATTTTTATGTGCAATTAATTATTCGTGTCTTGTAATTGATTAATCTACTTTAATTGCAAATATTTTGTTGGTCTGAAAATGGATGTATCGGAATAGAGTGGAGCAAGGTGTTTGTGGCTTGCTGTGGCAGTTTCTATGTCACATCTACAAGCTTTTTCAAACAGCATTTTCTACCCGATTCATAGAAATTTGAATAAAAAATACTCAGAAATGCAATTTTAAGCTGAATTTTTTCATATACACGTCCTCCATCATCAGAAAAATGCCACAAGAACATGGCAAAAACACAATTTTCATTGGATTGAGTTTTAAATATAGTTATCAGCTTCTTGCTTTATCTAAAGCTGGGGTGTCAAACTCCATCAAGCAAGGGGCCAAAATTCAAAACACACTTTGAGTCGAGGGCCGGACAGGATAAACATTTATTGAACACTTTAAAACTTTAAACACTTAACTTTTTTTTTCTTTTTCACGATAATTCTGAAGTAGACATATAGCATTACCTGCAATGCTGCTAGTGTGAATGGTGTTTGGCCGCTGAAGATGCAAGTGCTGATAGATGTAAACGCTGAAGTCGAAAGCTGAAATCACTGAAGCTAATATCTGAAAACGCTGAAGTTGACAACTAGCTAAAATATTAGCTAAATGCCAAATTAGCCTAAAAACCAAAAAAAAACTTAGGTTAGCCAAAACCGCTAGCATTTAGCTGAAAAAACAGGTACATTTGAAAATATCCTAAAAAAAATGAAAAAAGCCTAAATTAGCTAAAACAGCTAGCGTGTGAATATTAGCCTAACTCCAAAATAGCCTAAAAATCTTAAAAATAAAAGCCTAAATTCGTCAAAACAGCTAGCATGTAGCTGAAAAATTAGCTAAATTAAGAAAAAAAAGCTTAAAAAATGTGAATAAATGCCAAAAAGCTAGCAGAATGCAATTTATTTTAACTTTAAAACTGTAACTTTTTAACATAATAATGAATAATGAAAAAGCAGGAATATTATTCCTGAATAACTCAACTTAAATAGTTTTCAATATTTTACTCTCCATAAAGATATATTTAGTCAAAATTATACAAGTTTAAAAAAAAGCACGATGACATCGGTCCATTAATAACAATAAAATAAAAAAAGCTGGAGGGCCGGATATAACTACCCAGAGGGCCCAGAGATCCGGCCCCCGGGCCTTTGACTTTGACACATGTGATCTAAAGAGTCCATTGGTTGTAAATTGGAAGCTGAAATAAAGTTAAACTAATTCTGTTCCAATCTTTGTGATCTTTAAAGGTATAAGTTCTATTTTTAAACAGGAAAGTCTAAAAAAAAAAAAAGAAAGAAAGTAAAATGTTATCACTTTGGCATTTCAAAAACACGGTAAAATACAATCTCTTCTCGACATACGATCCGGACACTCTCTCCTTCTCGCCGCTCTTCTTTAGAGGAGACCGACTGATTGAAGTGTTAATGTAACATTTAAGGATTCCACACAATTCTTGTAGTCTTTCTCCTTTAATTTGTTCAGCAGCTGCATTGCGTAGGCAATGTGGGCAAAGGTTAAAACAAAGTGGCAGATGTTGATTAGGCTTAAGGGTCGGTAGAAGACCGTCCCCTTCAGTTTGAAGTGATGCGCTCAGCATTCCTAGAAGGGAACACAGTTTGGGATAAATCGTTTTTTTGTGAGCCAATTGCTCTGTCAGTTACTTTAAGACTCAACTGTACAAGAATAAAGAAATAACTTTTCCACCTCTGAGTTACTAATTTATATTCTAGACCAGACACGAATAATAGAATAGATGTGTATAGAATCGGTTACATTTTGGTGTGTATTTTTGTAATCCGTCAGAGTCACGACAAGAAGCGAGGGGATTGATATTTGCAAGAAAAGTCTCATGGGTGGAAGCGTTCTGCATAATCTGAGCAGCGCCTCAGCAGACTGGGATTGCACCTCGGCTCCTAATCAAAACATCAAGACAGATTTCTTCGGCTGCAGGAAGCGTTTCATTTCCTTCTCCTCAACATTCGTAAGCCTTCGATGAGCGGCGAGCAGCAGATCGATCTATCCCTTATCCCAGCATGCCCTGCTCCCGCTGCTGCGTCAAGAAAACTGACTTTTCCTGGTTGACCTTTCTACCTGCTGTTGTGTTTGCTTGACACCAAACCATTAACTTCATAATGTTGTGTTTTCGCAGCTGTTCTGAAGGTCCACTGAGCCGCTGCACTGAGATTATCTTTCATTTGTTCTTCTTTTAGTACACACTTTGGCCAGTTGATTGAGTATTTGAACTGATGAGGGCAGACGTGCTTTTATCCACGCCGATCAACATGATTCTCAGAGTTGTGTTTGTCAGTTTGGTATGGGTGGTTCACCAAGTCATTTTAACATTCAGTTTTGATAAATTCCTTTGAAAGTCTCACCTTGTTTTTCCTGTTTTTTATATTTTATTGGAGCTTTTACTTAAAAATCTATTATTTCAGACCCAGTTTTTGGTTGTTATGTTCCTCCCCAGCCAGCAAGACCAAGTGGGCCCCATTTTACTCTAACTAAATGGGACCCAGTTGGCTTGACCCAGTTAATTCCCATGCCCAGGTAGCCCACATGGATCCCTTGCAGGTCCCTTTCAGGTACCCCATGTGGGGGACCAGCGTGGGGCCAATATGAGCAAAACCTAATGGGGCCTCCAAAATTTGCCCAAGTTAAGCCCATGCCCACTCAATACCCACATAGCCCACATTTTCCCCAATTGGGGCCCCCTTAGCATTGCTGGCTGGGTCCAGACTCAAAGGTGTCCTGCAGTCCACAACCTTTTTAAAGTCTTAATGTCATCTCTTTATCTATATTTGCAATTTACTACTGCAAACTGTTTTTTTTTTAAAAAAAAAGGAAAATTTATTCCAAATGATGATAAACATCTGTTCACAAATTATAGGCCAATCTCTTTACTTCCACTGTTTTCAAAAATTCTGGAAAAATGCATTGAAATAAGACTTGAAAATGACAAAAAACTACT